>CM042254.1:48960980-48965980 GCA_023566225.1 Romanogobio albipinnatus
GAACTGTATCAGTGGACTAAAGTAGGGAATAGTGATTTGAGGGTTTAGGGTGCGATTTCGGATTCAGCTGAAGAATAGCTCAACGGCGAGCGCGTCGAGTATAAACACGTCCCCAAACGAACACACTGTCAGCGGAGGTGGTCAACCAAACTGATACTGTTACATGATTGGCTGTTAGCCTGTCACTCCCTATGTTGCTAGGTTACCATAGAGCGAGTGCCTTTGTTCATGCAACCAAACTTGCTTCGCAACCTCTGGTTTCTTCCAACGAAGAAAAAAAAATTATCGAACACATTTTTTATTGATATCGATTACGTGTCTATCGCGATACATATAGTTATCGTTTTATCGCCCAGCCCTAATACCTAAATAATGCAAACAAGTCATTGGCCAACATGACTTAGGCTACATATAAAGAATCAAAATGCCTGTGCCATGGATAAGTCTCCGCACGGAGAATAAGAAAATGATTTAAATCAAACCATATTGTTGATTAAAATAATGCGAGAACAATAAAGGTGCCAGTTATTAATAATAATGCATCAATGCTTTATATACTGTATATATTTTTAAATGAAACAATTTTAATATTACAGTGATGGTAAACCTCTTTAATATGACTTAAATAACTTGTTTGAGCTCTGCTGAAGAGAATGACCCATAAACTGAAGCGCTTTGCTAGAAGGTTATTAACTCAACAGAACGCATCCTTTATACGATAATGCAGATATTTAAAAAATATTAACATGATATTGCAACTTATATTTGCACAAAATCTATTATCTAAGTTATGTGGTATTACACAAGTACAGGTACAAGGCAACGAAATGCAGTTTAGATCTAACCAGAAGTGCAATAGCAGCAAGTGCAGGATATACAGTGGTTGCATAATGGATATGTACTGAACATATTTATATATTTATTCAGTACATATCCATGTCCTGCACTTATGCAACCGTTGTATATCCTGCACTTGCTGCTATTGCACTTCTGGTTAGATCTAAACTGCATTTCGTTGCCTTGTACCTGTACTTGTGTAATGACAATAAAGTTTAATCTAATCTAATGTAGTCAGAATAGCGCTCTTCCTATGAAACACGACAACTAAACCCGAAGACTTTATAACTAATTACATTAGTTTGTATACTGTTATACTGTTATAATGTTATACGACAACTCGCACAATTTACATATGAATGCGAGCGGAGACCAGCCGAACACGGTGAATGTGTGTTAGAAATCAGGAATGCTGAAAGAGAACATTGTACTTTACGTTTTTCCTCTTCAAAACAAACTTGGGTAATTAGCTGACAAAGTTTAAATCACGTCTGTCTTGCACACTTCCCATAATGTTTACGCTAGGGATGAACCGATACCACTTTTTCCAGAACGAAT
This sequence comes from Romanogobio albipinnatus, assembly GCA_023566225.1. NCBI lineage: Eukaryota > Metazoa > Chordata > Actinopteri > Cypriniformes > Gobionidae > Romanogobio > Romanogobio albipinnatus. Next base: position 48,962,376 of record CM042254.1, read on the forward strand.
CCGATACAATACTTTCATTTTTAGTACTTACCGACTTACCGATAGTACCAATACCTTGTATTTTCATTGCCCTTTTAATTAAAAAAAATATTGGGTAGAGAATATTAATCAAATTGAGTTGGCTTAGCAAATAGATATCCTTCAGTTATTTTCATGCCTAATTATGCCTGTTAAACTGTATTATAGGAGCTACTGTTACTTCCACTGTTCATTCTATTGCTGTATCACAGGCCCGGCTCCAGCTTTGAGATGCAGGATGGGCCAATTGAAATTCCTGGTGGGCCCAGACTTTTAACATTATTTTTCCCCATAACAACTACATTTTATAACAAAAGAGGCAGGACTTGAAAGGAACTCTATATTTGCAGGGCTAAATGCAAGCAGTAGCACAAATAAATAGAATCAGGGTAGGACTAGGGGCTCTGGGCTTGAGTTTATGTTTGGGCCCTATACGCTACAAATAACCTCAACTACAACATCATTATAGAGTAGCACAAAATACACAAAAATGAAAAAAACTCTGAGGTTCCTAGAGCAATTAATATGCAACATGCCTAGTAGGGGTGTCGGAATTAATCGTTTCTTCGATGCATCGTGATGCAGATGAGGACGATTCGGTATCGGTTCAGTAATAGACCATAACCGATTATAATGTACTGATGCTTTTCTGCCATCATTTGTCACGTACATGTGTTGTTGTGGTAGCATACAATGGTAGAGGGAGGCGAGACGCGAGTATGAGTAGTTAAAAATGCTCCAACTACTGTAAAAGCAGACATCTGGGCACATTTCGGCTTTTATGAACAACCTGGTAAGCACGACCTGGAGAAGACACGCGCTGTGTGTAAATCATGTCACGCACAAATCAAATGTGCATGGGGTAATACCACTAACTTGAGAAACCACGTCAGCCGTTTTCATCGTGAGCTGTTAACGCCTGTCAGTGCCAAGCGGACTCAGCTCTGCCAAAATAGATCAAATTATATCAATGTTAGAGTTCTTAAAGGGCCTGTTTACACCTGGTCATGCGATTTTACAGATCAGATATCTATCTGATTTATCAAAATTATTTCATTTACACTTGGTCACATAACTGTATCTCCGCAAAACGGATATTAATCCGATCTCCAATTCCCGCACAATATGCAGATTTAATGTAGTTAATGTCACTGAAATCAACAGATATGAGCTGCATTTTATTAATCATCAGCTAATTTCACAATCAAAGACCGCAATATGAGCGAGTGCGGCAACAGCGCTGGTGAGATCATTCGGTTTCTTTACTTTTAATGAAAATGATTGTATGTTGTTGAGCACCTGCGACTTGCTTTCGGTTTTATTTGCGGTAGTGTGTGCACTGGCTTGATAAAGAGATACTCAGCTGCTCGTCTGCTGCGATGTGTGCTTTAGTAGCGCTGTCATATCTGGCTATAACATATAGCCCATAACACGCTCTCACACGTTTATTTTTTAACATTGTTGGGAGGAGTAAATTGTTTCCACAACCAGATGCATTTATACTTTAGCTTTCACTGTAATGCGGCCCAGACCTCCTCCTGAAGTGGCTTTTAGTTTTGTGTATTTGTTCTAAACGCTCCTGTTGTCTTCTGTGCCCAGACTTGAGTTTTGTTTGATACATTCAAGAAGCATGTTTTCTTTGAGCAGGTAAAATTAAAGGTTCAGTTCATTTAACTGACTGACAAAATTATATACATGAGGATAAAGTGCAACGTCAATGCATTGTGAGGCATCGTGATATTGAACCGAACCGAATCGATGGCATGATAATCGTAACTGAACCGTGAGACCAGTGTAGGTTCACACCCTTAATGCCTAGCCTCGCCAGAGTCGAGGAAAGATCAAAACCCTGAAATAACACTGAGCAATGAAGCCAGAGATGAACAGTATTTTTAAATGCATTAAATGCCATATCTGTGTCCTCTTATGTCAGATCAAAATTTTACATCTTTTGTTAAAATGTAATGTAACCTTCACCCTTTAAACACTTTGGTCAGTTCAATAATAATTTATGCAGTTTTATATTATTTATTTGGTAGAATTAAAAGAGCAGTATCATGTCTATATTTATATTGTTCAACTGGTCGAGGTTGATATGGGCTTTAGAAAGTTGGCTACTTAGTAATAACAAGTAATGGAATGGTTTTTAGAAAGAGAGTAAATGGTAAAGTAATCTAATTACACGTTTGAAGATGTAGCCTGATTAGTCTAGCTAATAATTAATTAAATAATAGGCTACTTTTTAAATCTGAAATTAAAATGGCCATCATGGTGCTGTATTGAGTGAGTTGAATCCTTCATTCAACCGATTTGTTCAAATTGCAAACTTTATTTATGAATGGGTAGCTTAAATAAATAATTTTACTCATCTGATTCGTTCAAATACGTTGATTCTTTGAGAAATAAAACAGTGTTGCTCGGAGACACAGCGGTTCAAGAACTCATTAAATAGATTGTTTTTCACACATTCTGGTGACATTTCTGCCACACTATGGCCATGAGATGGGAGAGAGCACTGGGCCTGCTGAATCATATTTTATCTTTAATTTAATAGTGAATATGTAGAGCTGTCTTTTGTTGTTAGATTACCATTGATTAGATTACCAGCAGGTTTATTAGGCTGCTATCACTTTAAGAGCTGCACATATCCAACATGCTGTTACACACGTGTTTTTCTTTCGGTTGTTTACGTTCACTTAAGACATAACCGACTAGGTTTTATTTTGACAATTTTGTTTGAATAATTTGGTCTGTTCAAGTGCAAGAAGATATGAAAGACATTTGCGCAGTGTCTAAGAGGCAGCTTTTTGGGCGCGTGCTTTGGATGTTTGCCCACTGAAAACTTCTTGAAAACTTTGTGATAACTGTACCGCCTTCCTGTAATAACACAAAGAACCACTAATTATACAAAAATCATGTAATAGTTAAAGTTTTTACTTGCATATACAGTGTATTTTTAATCCAAATGTGTGCTGGTGAGTGGTCAGCAGTCAAGAGCATGCAACAGAAGTCTGTATAATTATGGGCCATAATTTCCAGCGATAATTTCGTGCACAGCAGCTATAGTATGGATATTTCATTTGTTTAATATTCTGTTTATTAGATACATTTTCTTCATCTTTCTCTGATATTCACATTGTGCTCTGTGTTTGCTCTGTTGTCTGTGTTTCTTTGTCTGGACGCAAACACTACACACGAATATCAATACTGGTATCGGAGCATCTCTAGTTTCCACATTAGGTCAGTCGGCGGAGAGCAGGCGGTCTTTTGTGACTGTTCGAACACATTCTACCACAGACGTTTACACTACGAAAGCAATCCGGTTGAATGCATTTTCCAACTCCTGGAAGTGGTTGAAAGTTGACGAGCTCAAAATGTTTTAGACTCCATTTACACCTGTATTTAGCATCATCCACTTGTGATCCGATCGACCAAAACACATCTTAATACCAAAAGCTATTAAACTATTAAATAATTGGTGATCACAAAGAATATATTTGAATATTTGTTATTAGATTTTCAGCTCTAATATTGTCTTTTTTGTGTGTCTAACAGGAATAAGAATTCTTAATTGAAAGTTGAATTGT
>CM042254.1:48970980-49098480 GCA_023566225.1 Romanogobio albipinnatus
TATAAATACAGATACAGATGGATGCTGAACCAGTGTAAGCAGTTCATTGGTGCTATGTCTGACCTTTTATGTTTTGATCAGTATGTCTGAAAGCTTTCAGTAACTTTGAAACATTTGTGCATTAAACATATTCTTGCTTATTTGGGCCATTTCCTAATGTAATGATCTGGTGTCTGTGTACACTGTGTGTCTGACAGCTGTCATTGTCAAGGGTTTATCAGGACTATTATCCATCCTAACTACTTTTCAGTGTGTCAATCTAAACATCAGTTGTCTTAACTAAGACACTCCTGTAAATGCTTAGAATGAAAAAATAAAAATGGTGCTAGCAATGCCAAGGTCATGGGTTCGAGTCCTAGGAAATGCATGAACTTATAAAGTGTATTACCTTGAATGCAATGTGTGTCGCTTTGGATAAAAGCATCTGCCAAATGCATAAATGTAAATAAGATCATAATCGTCCATACCTAAAGCTTGGTTTGTGTGATTGAAAAAATGACCACAAAAAATCTTATAACCAAGTAAAGCCAATTGTAAAAGGTGCTTTTAGCCTCAATGTGTCGCCTCTAAAGGCATCAGACTAATCACACTGAAGCATCTCAAGAGTGGCCGGCTATGTGACTAACTACAACTACTATGTGCCATTTATGCATATGTTAGTGAAATGCCGTTTTAAAAATACAACATTCACATTTTCCATGTTATTCTTTCTATTGCAGGTGATCTACCCACACCACTCCAAACTCACTGAAAAAGAGGTACAGAAACTTTCTGTTTTATATCATCCTGCTGGATTGAACTGTGTTGAAATATTGACTGTTCCTTTGTTTCTCTCATTTTAGAAAACAAGTATATGCTATCTGTCATTCCCAGACTCCAATTCAGGTAAAATTGCATGTTTTTTCACTATGGCTTTCTTCCTGTTTCCATTGTAAATAATGAACAGTTGATCATCACTTGTAGATTTGAACATGCATTGAACATCCTAAGCTTTTACTTCCAGTTTCAGTTTCACAGACAAGCTTTAAAGGGATAGGTCACTGTAAAATGAAAATTAGCCCATGATTTACTCGCCCTCAAGTCATCCTAGGTGTATATGACATTCTTCTTTCAGACGAACACAATATGAGTTATATTAATAAATATCCTGGCTAATCCAAGCTTTATAATGCCAGTGAATGGCAGGCCAAAAATTGAAGCCCAAAATTGCATCTATCTATCATATAACTGCTCCAAACGGCTCCGGGGGGTTAATAAAGGCCTTCTGAAGCGAAGCGATGCGTTTGTGTGAGAAAAATATATTCATATTTCGGTTAATTTTCCCGACCGACAACCGCCGCTCATTATCCGATTATTAACCGTTAACTGATAAGATTATAATATTAAATTGGCATTAAATAAAAATACAATTAACGAGTGTCTGTGACCCGTTAGAAATACTTTTTTTTTTTACCGTGCAAACTGCAGCAGAACAGATCAACAACAGAACCTGTATTCACACATCACATGTTCACGCACCTGCAGCGTTTCTGACAACAGAGAAAAACAATAAAATAATATAAATAAAAAGCATAAAATAAACAGGCCTACACTAAGTATATTTCACTTAAATAATTAACAATTTAAGATGACAAAACGAAAATACACCGAATCAGTTTGAAGCTTTGAAGAACCCGGAATAGTTTTTTTTATCAAATAAAAATAGCAGGCCTACCTCAGCCCTCACCTTGAATGGTTTTAATTTTTTTTAAAGTAACATGTCTGGAGCGCAGCCTGTTGACAGTTTTAGACCGCCCACAGCAGAAAACACCCTCTCAAGCCTTATACTTTCGTCTGGCTCCGCAGCGTGAGCCTCCGACGACCGTTGTCCGTTTGGGGACGTGTGGTTTATACTCGACGTGCTCGCCGTTGTGCTATTCTTTGAAACGACAGAGGGCGACTCAGAGTAATTGTTCTATCAACCATCAGGAAACAGCGGCGAGAAGAACATGATACGACATATGTTTACTTTAGTAAACTTTACCAAAACCACACTACGAAAAGCTTTAAAAATCGCTTCAGATGGCACTGATGACCCGGGAATCCAGAGATAATGCCTCGGGAAGCGCCTTTCATTTTCTTCTCACCAGTCAGGAGCTTGTACTACTGCTGTATTTTAATACTGTGTAGCATATTTTGCAAGTAACTTCGTCGCCCTTTCTGTCGAAATGGTCCCACACAGTAGGCTTACTTATTTTCTATTGCTTCATTTTGCGAAATATCTCTGTAGGCATGTGTGTGTTACCGTGAGTTACCATGCAACAAACAAAATACTTTAAAAAAATTAAAAAAAATCTTTTCAACCGTTTAACTGATAGTATTTATCGGTCAAAATTCGTACTTTCGGTAAACAGTTAAATGATCAATATGAGCATCCCTATATTTAACACGTTATAAAGTAAATTATCTAGCTTCCGGCCGACCACCTTCCGTATTCAAGTTACGAAAAAAACAACTTGCGATGCATGGCGTCAGACGTAGTGTAATCGCTTTGAACTGCGAGAGGCATTACACTTTCTGTGTAAGTTGAATACGGAAGCCGATCTGGATTTAGTTCAGTTAGAGAACAGACACTGGAATTAAAAACCGAACGAGTCTGCTCAATACAGCACGAGCCGAACGAGAGTCTCAGCACAGACGCAGCCGGAGTCAGATCTCATTCATCACCAGAGCAAACAGCTGACCGACAAGATGTGGTTTCAAAGCGAAATGTAAAAGCGCCTACTTAAGTGAGTTTGTCACTGTACCGAGTTGTTGTTGTTGTGTTTTTTATTAAGAATAATAGGCTAATGAACGCACCATTCAAGCACTCCCGAATTTGGCGCTAATTCTAAACCGAAACTAGAATGAGCACGGCGGTGCATGTCCAGTCTGCCGCGTTTTCAGTTCATGCCCATGGAAGCTTAACTTTCATAGGAATTCATTGAAAACACTCGTTTTGCTCAGCATCGCTCTGTTATCAATGTCCGAGGGGCCGTGTGCATTTACATTCTGTGAGTGAGATCCCACCCCCTATGGGCGGGTTGAAAAACTCCTACTACTGGCTGTAGTCTCTAGCCTTTTTGAAACCCCCCGGAGCTGTGTGGAGTATGTTTATGATGGATAAATGCACTTTTATGAGCTTCAAAGTCGTGAGCCCCATTCACTGCAAGCTTGGAAGAGCCCGGATATTTTTTAATATAACTCCGATTGTATTCGTCTGAAAGAAGAATGTCATACCCTCAAGTCATCCGAGGTGTGTGAGTAAATCATGGGCTAATTTTCATTTTTGGGTGAACTATCCCTTTAAGGCTAGTCCTAGACTACTATGCATGTTTGAGCTGTTTGTTTGTCAGTGTGAATTTTTTTTTTCTAAGGTTTATCAAAGCTACTTAAATGTCCTAATTGAACTGCCCTGTCTGTGAAACCAGGCCTTAATGTTTTGACTGTGGAAAGTTCAGTAGATAACACGGTGAGCGCTGAAACGCTGAAGTTTATTGCGTCATGAAGTCAGAACTGTGTGCTTTCTGGTATATGGGCATTTTCAGGGTGTTTGTATTTTACAGTGCAGTTCATAGATTACTTCTCTCAGTGATTATTCATGTATTTTTAAAACTGTGTTGTGATTTAAGCAATGCTGTTGTACGATGTGTGTGTTTTCCTACGGTTAAGGTTTGATCTAGAGGATTGTAATTCATCTGAGTGAGTACTATGACCTGTGGTCTTACACTAATGTGTGTGGGATGAGAGCTCGACATCCTCCCTCTCCAGAAAGCACATGCATATTCAGAAAGGAACTCACAGCGTGGGTTGTGGAGTGCTTTCTGACTGTTCCGTATTAGAGATATTAATGGACCCTCACTGGGTAGGTCAATATGTGTGATCATGCATGTGTAACCGATGCTCTGTAACAGTATATATATTGCTGTGTTTACTAGTGTTACCGAATAAGGTCAATATTAATGAATCACCCTGTTGACCTTGAGTTGGGATGCTTCTGATGCTCCTCACATCTTATGCTAACAGCTTGCAGTTGTGTTGTTCTTTTACTTTCCCCCTATATATATGTGATTTGAGAGCTGTGGCAGAGGGGAAGATAATCAATGAATAATGGCATAAGTTTATCAGTGTTCCTCATAATAACATAATTTTCCCACTGAAGTGCCTTTATACGCACAGCATTATTCAGTGTTTTGATGTAATTTCCACTGAAACAGGAAGACAGGGCGGGAAAAGCCAATGGAGTTTCATTTATATCACAACTCAGAGCCGTTGAGCTCAGTAAAGCCACAGTTTCTCCTCCTAATCTCCTCCATATCGCTTTAAAATATCATTATGTGCAGAATTCATATTATCCGATACGTTTTCTGGTCTGCGCCTTCTCGATCACATGATCCGCTCTGTGCTGTTGTGTCACTGTTCCCTATCCCCTATATAGTGCACTGTATGATCGTTCCATATCCCCTATATAGTGCACTGTCTGATTGTTCCCTATCCCTATACAGTGCACTGTCGGATTGTTCCCTATCCCCTATACAGTGCACTGTCTGATCATTCCCTATCCCCTATACAGTGCACTGTCTGATCGTTCCCTATCCCCTATACAGTGCACTGCCTGATCGTTCCCTATCCCCTATATAGTGCACTGTGATCGTTCCCTATTCCCTATACAGTGCACTGTCTGATTGTTCCCTATCCCCTATACAGTGCACTGTCTGATCGTTCCCTATCCCCTATATAGTGCACTGTCTGATCGTTCTCTGTCCCATATATAGTGCACTGTCTGATCGTTCCCTATCCCCTATATAGTGCACTGTCTGATCGTTCCCTATCCCCTATATAGTGCACTGTTTGATCGTTCCCTATCCCCTATATAGTGCACTGTCTGATCGTTCTCTGTCCCATATATAGTGCACTGTCTGATGGTTCTCTGTCCCCTATATAGTGCACTGTTTGATCGTTCCCTATCCCCTATATAGTGCACTGTCTGATCGTTCTCTGTCCCATATATAGTGCACTGTCTGATGGTTCTCTGTCCCATATATAGTGCACTGTCTGATCGTTCCCTCTCCCCTATATAGTGCACTGTCTGATGGTTCCCTATCTCCTATTTAGTGCACTATGTACCATAGAAAATAGTAAATGTGTGAACAAGTGACCAATTTCAGCCGCAGCTTAAGAGTCTGTTTGTAATGTAGGGGCGGGGCTTCAGATTCTAGAGAGCATTTGATTGGATGGAAAATCTGAAGTGCAGTGTGATGTCATCAAAATCACTGATCCTTATTGGCGGAAGTGAGAGACGTTTTGAACGCTTATATCTTCTAAATGAGAATTGTCATTGTGTTGGAGCACACTCGCTCACTCACAGGAAGACTAACACTTTCATACTAAAGGACTTTCATGGGCACTTTAAAACTCATTGGCCACAGCCAATAATTATAATTTTTTTTATGTACAGTGAGGAAAATAAGTATTTGAACACCCTGCTATTTTGCAAGTTCTCCCACTTAGAAATCATGGAGGGGTCTGAAATTGTCATCGTAGGTGCATGTCCACTGTGAGAGACATAATCAAAAAACAAAAATCCAGAAATCACAATATATGATTTTTTAACTATTTATTTGTATGATACAGCTGCAAATAAGTATTTGAGCACCTGTCTATCAGCTAGAATTCTGACCCTTAGACCTGTTAGTCTGCCTTTAAAATGTCCACCTCCACTCCATTTATTATCCTAAATTAGATGCACCTGTTTGAGGTCGTTAGCTGCATAAAGACACCTGTCCACCCCATACAATCAGTAAGAATCCAACTACTAACATGGCCAAGACCAAAGAGCTGTCCAAAGACACTAGAGACAAAATTGTACACCTCCACAAGGCTGGAAAGGGCTACGGGGAAATTGCCAAGCAGTTTGGTGAAAAAAGGTCCACTGTTGGAGCAATCATTAGAAAATGGAAGAAGCTAAACATGACTGTCAATCTCCCTCGGACTGGGGCTCCATGCAAGATCTCACCTCGTGGGGTCTCAATGATCCTAAGAAAGGTGAGAAATCAGCCCAGAACTACACGGGAGGAGCTGGTCAATGACCTGAAAAGAGCTGGGACCACCGTTTCCAAGGTTACTGTTGGTAATACACTAAGACGTCATGGTTTGAAATCATGCATGGCACGGAAGGTTCCCCTGCTTAAACCAGCACATGTCCAGGCCCGTCTTAAGTTTGCCAATGACCATTTGGATGATCCAGAGGAGTCATGGGAGAAAGTCATGTGGTCAGATGAGACCAAAATAGAACCTTTTGGTCATAATTCCACTAAACGTGTTTGGAGGAAGAAGGATGATGAGGACCATCCCAAGAACACCATCCCTACTGTGAAGCATGGGGTTGGTAGCATCATGCTTTGGGGGTGTTTTTCTGCACATGGGACAGGGCGACTGCACTGTATTAAGGAGAGGATGACCGGGGCCATGTATTGCGAGATTTTGGGGAACAACCTCCTTCCCTCAGTTAGAGCATTGAAGATGGGTCGAGGCTGGGTCTTCCAACATGACAAGGACCCGAAGCACACAGCCAGGATAACCAAGGAGTGGCTCTGTAAGAAGCATATCAAGGTTCTGGCGTGGCCTAGCCAGTCTCCAGACCTAAACCCAATAGAGACTCTTTGGAGGAGCTCAAACTCTGTGTTTCTCAGCGACAGGCCAGAAACCTGACTGATCTAGAGAAGATCTGTGTGGAGGAGTGGGCCAAAATCCCTCCTGCAGTGCAAACCTGCTGAAAAACTACAGGAAACGTTTGACCTCTGTAATTGCTACTGTACCAAAGGCTACTGTACCAAATATTAACATTGATTTTCTCAGGTGTTCAAATACTTATTTTCCTCACTGTATATAATTAGTTTTAATGTTTTGCTTTTTATGTTGGCAACTTTGCTCTAACAATAGCACTCAGCAGCAGCATTGGTCAGTACTATAAATAGAGCGGTCAGTGTTGTTTTCCACAGTATCAGCTGTGATTAAAAATGGCATCTCTGATCTTCTTCACACATATTCAGCTCGTGTTCATTTAGTTCGCAACAAACGAGGAGGAACAGGATTTGAAGATTACTGGACAGTCCAGTTAATAACTTTGTAAATACGCAGGCGGTCTTATCCTGGATGTGTGTGTTTGAGTTCACTCACTGCCCGAGTCTCCTGGTGTGATATTGATCCTGTTCTCGTCTTTCTGAAATGGGAGAACCCGATGTATGAGCAGATACCCTATATCCCATCATTCTACTCACTTCAGCTCGCGTACTATACGCTATCTTACAGGATGTAGCGTGTCTTGTTGAAAGCACAAATGCGTATCATATTTTACAAGCTATTGAAAGGCAGTTTTATCATATCGATAGTTCATCTGGATGAGCAACATTTAAAGATGTGGCGGCACTTTAATTGTAGTCTGTTTGCAAGCAGGGCTCTGAAAGGGATTGTTTAATATACAGTATCTGTGCAGATGTCTTACACGTTAGTGTTTTCACCACTGTCTCAGTTTTTTCTGTTTCTTCATGTAATCACAAACTGACTCGATGATGGTGAGATCAGATCATCCCGGCTGTTGTCCTGCATGCAAAAATCTCATTGGATTATTACAAATAATAGCAAAATGAATGTTTGGAAATGTAAACGGATATTTCCCTCTGACACACTACAGCCAAATATAATAACTAAATATAAAAACCGTTTTTGGGGTGAAAATACTAACATGCCTAAGATTAGGCCTGTCACAATAAATACTTTTTGTTTCGCGATATATCGTCCCAGAAATAATTGCGATAAACGATATTATTGTCATTTATGCCACTGAATATATATAATCCTAATATAACAGCATAATTATGCAAGTAGACCTACACACTTTCAAACGACAACCTTATTATTCTTTAGATCATGGAAATTAAGGATAAAAAATATATTATCCTACAACAACAACAACAAAAAATTTGAGTAAATAGTAGACTAGTTTAGAATGACTAAAATCTGGAACACGCAGATGAGGCCCTGAAGTAGGTGCAGAAGGTCCTTAATCTGGAACACGCAGACGAAGGAACCTCGAAGTGAAGGTTTGCTCTCCTGAGCTTAACCTTGTTGCAAATGTCTCTGTGTGTCTTCTGACTCTGTGGGTCAGACACTCAGGACTTGGTCAATCCGCTTTGGTCTCTCTGGCATGGAGACTCGGGACGTGCTGTAGTAGTCTCGCTGGACTAAAACTCTGAACGTAGTGGTTGTTAATGTCTCTTTCCTCACAGGCTGGAGGCTCAGAACGTGGTCGTATCTGTTGCTGCCTCACAAGCTGTAGATTCAGATCCTTGGATCTTTTGTTGTCTCTCTGGGTTAACCCGAGGCTCAGAACTTGGTTGCTCTGTCCCAGTCTTATCCTCGCGGGACAGACTCAGAACTTGGTGAACTGTTTGTCTCTCTCAAGGAGAAACTCAGAACATTACGGTGTATCTGTTATGTCTCTCTTGAAGGGAGACTCATAATAAGGTGTGTCTGTTGAAAGGGTACCTTTATCCTTTTCCGAATACGAGGAGATTGCAATTTGGCGCTTCTCCATTCCAGTGTTGCGATTGGCTGCTGGCGTCAGAGGGGGCTTACCGTGTGGCCCACCCTCCTTTCTCCTGTAGAACTCATTTGCATACTGTACACAGTAAGAAGTCTTTAAAGTGTCTTTAAAGTTTACCAATGCATTTCTCACTTTCCAAACCACCATCAGAATACCCTTGGCAATATTCTAAACAAATAGAAACCAAACAAAATGGAAAAAGATTGAACTGTTCATTCATTGATTTGTCCATTAACAGCTGACTCTGTGTAAGATGTTGCATTACAAATAGCTGTCACTGAGAATACTTATTTCTCTGAATAAGTATGAAATGGATGTGTGTACTTTACATCAGTCTTAAGTTTTCCAAACATAGTTATGAATGGATTTGGATGTGGTCTTTCTTTCACCCACTACTGCTAAGGTCCTGTGGAATTTTTATGGCAGTCATAGACCAGGACACTAGGGATTTGGGTGAAGGGCAGAAACTGCATGTGGACCAATGAGATGTCTTGTCCTTCCTAGGCTTGGTACAAGAGGTGGTCTTTTTGGCCTCTAAGAGGTGTCTGGCTGTTGTCCAAGCATCTTTGATGGCGTTGGACAGTTTGTTTGTGTCAGTCTACCAAGATCCAATCAAAATGTAGCAAACCTTTGTCCACTGTTATGGACAGAGAGGAGCCCAGCCATAAACTGGGCCCTGGAATGTGCTGTCCACTACACCGTGATAATTTGGGTCACTATAATCGTGATGTGAAATTTCCATACCGTTTTATCCCTCAGAGCAACTATTGACTACCATAGTATTTTTTTCCCTACTATGGTAGTCAATAGTTGCTCTATCTGCTTGGTTACAAACATTCTTCACTCTATCTTCTTTTGTGCTCAGCAGAACAAAGAAACTCATACAGGTTTGGAACAACTTGAGGGTGAGTAAATGATGACAGAATTTTCATTTTTGGGTGAACTATCCCTTTAACAACGCTGATACACGGACAACGAAAGCACACAGAAACAACATTTTATTAAAGGTCCCGTTCTTCGTGATCCCACTGTTCAAACTTTAGTTAGTGTGTAATGTTGCTGTTAGAGCATAAATAATACCTGTAAAATTATAAAGCTCAAAGTTCAATGCCAAGCGAGATATTTTATTTAACAGAAGTTCCCTTTCAAAGCCTACAGCGAACGGCCGGCTTGGACTACATCCTGGTACTTCCTTCATAAATGACGTCAGTAGAACAGACTAACCTCCGCCCACAAGAATACGTGAAAAAAGGGGGCGTGGTCTTGTTGCTGTCCCACGTGGAGAAGAGGAAGTGCCGCGTGGAGAAGAGGAAGTGGTGCGTTTGAGTGTGTTTGTCGCCATGTCGTCGAGACGCTGTTATTTTCATCCCGGAGTCAAATCATCTTTGTTTGGCTTTCCCAGGGACGCTGTAGAGATCATTGAGCGCATACATCTCCCGTTAAGAGGCGTGACCTTTCCACATGCGCTAAGCTGCTGTCGAATCACAACACAGGAACCGTGACGCGTTCGCTAAGCTGCGGTCAAATCCCAACACGGGAACCGCTGGCACAATCAGAACTCGTTACGTATTTCTGAAGGAGGGACTTCATAGAACAAGGAACTCATCAGCCGTTTTTAGGACAGTGAAAACAGCGGTATACAGATAAGTACATTTTGTGGAAAATACTGTTTTTTTACACGCGAAACATGAACACGTGTTATATTGCACACTGTAAACACAATCAAAGCTTCAAAAAAACACGAAGAACGGGACCTTTAAAATCGTGTTCTCATTATAATGCTATGACAGATTGACTCTGCACATCATGCACTTCATTTTATTATTCATGATCGAAGTGTTTACAGACATCACTGCGCGTTTTCGAACTCATAACGAAAAACAACTAAATAAACTAGGTCTACTGTTAAAAAATACGAGAACAGTGTACAGCACTGCTGCATTACTAATATTGATGATTCTGAGAAAGAAATAGCCTATCTAAAAAGAATATGACCGTCTCTAACCCATAATGTCGAGCATTGCATTTGAGCTGAAACTGAAGAGAATGAACAACAGCCGGTATAACGGCAGCGCTTTACTAGCTTATTAAGCTCAACCAAACGCGTTTTATATTAGATTAATCACATATAGACAACATAAAAGTAATCTTATAACGTGCATCTGCAGAAAAGGACGCGAATGCGCACATGAACTTCACGCGCTAGTCTTGAGTGTTCCCGCTAGTTTCTCTGTGGATTTCCTTTAACAGCTGATACACGGGGAACTAAGCACAGAGAATTTACAGCATTCTATTTCCATCGTGTTCTCATTATAATGCTATGTAGGCTATGATGACAGATTGGCGCTAGGGTTGCTCGATTTTGGCAAAAATCATAATCACGATTATATTGGTCAATATTGAAATCACGATTATTTACATTTATGCATTTAGCAGACGCTTTTATCCAAAGCGACTTACAACTGAGGAGTACAGGAAGCGATCCATCATGAGGAGGCAGCAAAACACAGAAAGTGCCTGAAGTACTAAGTTTTGGACATCGCACAGAGCATCACACACTAGGGCAGGGAAGAAGTAGAGGAAAATAGAAGGAAAAGAAAAGGCTGTTTTTTTTTTTTTTTTAAAGATAAGGTTAATTGCTCGTGGAAGAGGTGAGTTTTCAGCTGTCGTTTGAATGCTGTCAGTGATTCTGCAATTCGGATGGAGGTGGGAAGATCGTTCCACCAGCAGGGAACAGTGAATGTGAATGTTCTGGAGAGGGATTTTCTGCCTCTCTGTGATGGTACCACAAGCCGTTGCTCCTTAGCTGAACGAAGGCTTCTGGTGGGGGTGTAGACTTGTAGGAGCGAGTCAAAGTATGCAGGAGCGGAGCTCGTGGTGGATCTGTAAGCGAGCATAAGCGCCTTAAACTTGATGCGAGCAGCGAGTGGTAGCCAGTGCAGAGAGATGAAGAGTGGTGTGACGTGGGCCCTTTTGGGTTCGTTGAAGACAAGACGTGCTGCTGCATTCTGGATCATTTGGAGCGTTTTGATCGCACATGATGGAAGTCCAGCCAGAAGCGCATTGCAGTAGTCAAGCCTAGAAATGACCAGGGCCTGGACGAGAAGTTGTGTTGCATGCTCTGTTAGAAAAGGTCTGATCTTCCTGATGTTGTGGAGCGCAAACCTGCATTAGCGAGCTGTCTTTGAAATGTGGTCTTTGAAGGACAACTGGTCATCAAAGATTACGCCAAGGTTTCTGACCGACCCTTAAGGGGTGATCCGAGAAGAACCTAGCTGGATGGTGACGTCATGTTGTATTGTGGGATTGGCCGGGAAGACGAGCAGTTCAGTCTTTGCCAGGTTGAGCTGCAGGTGATGTTTTTTCATCCATGCCGAGATGTCCGCCAGACAGCTGGAGATTCGTGCAGCTACTGTGGGGTCGTCTGGTTGGAATGAAAGGTAGAGCTGAGTATCATCCGCATAGCAGTGGTATGAGAGGTCATGTGCCTGTATGATGGGTCCTAATGATGTAGTGTAAATGGAGAAGAGGGGAGGTCCAAGCACTGAACCCTGAGGAACCCCTGTGGTCAGCTGATGTGCTTTGGATACCTCCCCTCTCCAGGCAACCTTAAAAGACCTACCTGTGATGTAGGACTTTAACACGATTATTGGTGGGTCATATGATCAAAATCTTATTTCATGATATGAGTAATTTTAAATGTCAGTGAAATTTCACAATTATCCATACTTTAGCAAAAACTAATACTAGGTTAATTAATGCAAGTAGGCTAAATGTCCTCAAAACGGCTACAGAGGACAAGTAAACAGTCCTCAATAAAATAAAAACAAAGAAACTAGTTAAACTAACAAAACCAACAAAAAATACAAATAAAATAAACAGGTTTTCCAGGAAGATGTACTGACAGTGATATTTAGATGAGTAATACAGAGCAGAAATAGTGACTAATTCTTATTTAAAACGAATAAAAAGATTTTCATTCAAGAGCAGTGAGTGATTTTATCTTTGTCTTTTTTTGTTAGATTAACAATGACTGCTACTGATGTTGATGTCGGCTGCTGTCCCTTTAAGAGCTGCGCGTACCATAGGCCACTGTTATACACGCGCTCTTTCTCTGTGTTCATTTAAGACATAACCGACTGCGTTTACAAGGATACTTACCAAAAAGGCATTTCGATATATTTGTGTGTACTAGACTATTTGACCGTTTAGGCGTGTATCTGAAGCCCCTAGTATACTTTGATTATGCGCGTCTCGGAGCGCGCGCTGGTGTTCGCCTATGGAACAGCATTTCTTTCGCAGCTTAATGCGCTTTTAATAGCATTGTTTGGTATCAACCACGTCCCGCAGTTTATCAACAGTAGACTGCATTTTACGTCACTCTCTTATTCAGCTGATTTGGATGTTAAGTTTTGGGTTAGAGAGGAATGCAAGCGCACCGCTGTCTGCTGTGAAGGAAAGGAGAGTGTGCTGACTGAACGCGGGAAGCGGTACAGTAATCATTTTACCTCGATTATCTTATTTTCATAATCGTTGGAAGCCAAAATCAAAATTAAAATCAAAATACGATTAATTGAGCAGCCCTAATTGGCGCTGCACATCTTGCACTAACCATTTAAAGGTCCCGTTCTTCGTGATCCCACTGTTCAAACTTTAGTTAGTGTGTAATGTTGCTGTTAGAGCATAAATAATACCTGTAAAATTATAAAGCTCAAAGTTCAATGCCAAGCGAGATATTTTATTTAACAGAAGTTCCCTTTCAAAGCCTACAGCGAACGGCCGGCTTGGACTACATCCTGGTACTTCCTTCATAAATGACGTCAGTAGAACAGTAGAACGGACTAACCTCCGCCCACAAGAATACGTGAAAAAAGGGGGCGTGGTCTTGTTGCTGTCACACGTGGAGAAGAGGACGTGTCGTGTGGAGAAAAGGAAGTGTTGCGTTTGAGTGTGTTTGTCGCCATGTCGTCGAGACGCTGTTATTTTCATCCCTGAGTCAAATCACCTTTGTTTGGCTTTCCCAGGGACACTGTAGAGATCATTAAGCGCATATATCTCCCGTTAAGAGGCGTGAACTTTCCACGTGCGCTAAGCTGCTGTCGAATCACAACACAGGAACTGTGCCACGATCGCTAAACTGCGGTCAAATCACAACACAGGAACCGCTGGCACAATCAGAACTCGTTACGTATTTCTGAAGGAGGGACTTCATAGAATAAAGGAACTCATCAGCCGTTTTTAGGACAGTGAGAACAGCGGTGTACAGATGAGTAAATTGTGTTAAAAATACTGTTTTTTTTTTTACACGCGAAACATGAACATGTTATATTGCACACTGTAAACACAATCAAAGCTTCAAAAGAACACGAAGAACGGGACCTTTAATGATCATAGTGATTCCAGACATCACTGCAGTGCACGCCTCAGTTTCACTTTATTTCAGAACACGCACCAGCCGACTTCAGAACAGCTTCTTCCCACAAGCAATCAGACTACTTAACTCCTGATCCATCAGGATCACAACACACACTGGACAGAATATCACTCCGCACAACCCACTGTAGATACACGCACACATTATATACACATTTATGTATCATTTATTATTTATCATTTATCATATAGCACCTATTGTACATAATTGGATCTCTACTGTGAATAATAATGTATACTGTACATTGTATATTAGTATTATTATAGCTTAATGTATACTGTTTAATGTATGTTTAGTGTATATTGTTTAAAGTATATGTATATTGTAAGTATGTGTATATTGGTTAAAGCTGTGAGAACTACACTCACATTGTGTAAATTATTTATTGTTTATTGTAGTGTATACTGTGCTGTGAGTAATTGTGTGCGCATCAGATGTGTAATCTGATGCTGCTTTAAATGTTGTACATGTCATGTCATGTCATGACTACTATGTTGCTCGGAACTGCACCAAGAATTTCACCTGCTGTTGCACTTGTGCATATAGCTGTGTGACAATAAAGTGATTTGATTTGATATTTCGCCGCGTGCTGTATAACGCTAACCAATCAGACCTCAGGTACCGCACAAAATGACGCAATCACCAATAAAAAAAGAGACAAATATTTTTTTAAAAAGTCAGGGCGATCATCGTTCTCATGATCGATGGTCGCTGTCACGTTCGAGTACTCTATTACTCGACCACTGTTGCCCATCCCTATTGTAAACGGTCTGTTCGTTGACAGATGTGACCTAATCAAACCTGATTTGGCTTGTCTTGCGTCCAGTTCTCATAGCCCATGATTCCATTGTGCAGTTTTGAAAATGCCTCTCATCTCTGATATCAGTTTCCTGGAGCCGTTTTCTTCATGGAGGGCCAAGAGTCGGATGCCAGTGTTTGTGGGTCAAACTGTGCATATGGAGATTTCTGGTGTGCGTTAACATGTTTTCTCGCATGCTGTGGGTGAGGCACGAGAAAAGCATGCGGGTTTCCGTGGCAACAGAGTTCCTGCCACCCTATCAGATGTGAAGAAGTGCATCTGTTGTGACACATTACGCCTCTCTCTTCACATTCTCTCCATTTGTTTGACTCGTGGGAATGTCTTATAATGATGGATGAGGCTCCATGTATGAAGTGCACGTTTTAAACGGCAAGCAACACATTGAGTTAAATGTGAAATTTTGAAGTAGTTTCTTGTAAAACGTACACCAATAGTCCAATAGTTTTGATTACAACTTCGAAAAATCCTTTTTTACAGTGTACGTACATTATACTGGAGCTTGTAGTGGGAATATTAATACTTCAATTGTGGTCCAATTATGAATTTGTCAATCGCAGTGTATTGAATAAATGTCACAACCATGATTATTTTTGAACAGGCCATTTTGTACCTTTGTGTATCTGTAAAAATCATATTGGTCAACCTATTTATTTATTTTCCTGTAGCTTATCCATCTTAAAGCCCCTTTAATTATCATCATAGATTTAACCCTAGTTATGGTTTAAAGCATAAAGATTAACTGATTGTCCTGATCATCTTGCGTTTGATTATTTAAATGGCTTTTCTAGATCTGGCATGTAACGAGCGTGTAGTTGGACGTTCATTCAGTAGGATTAACTCTAAATATTGTGTAAACGCTGCTTTTTATAGACCCCCGTGGTGTTGAGGAAAGGGTTAACGGGGCGGATGAGGTAATCCATCAGTCACGCCTGCAGATAGAGCCAGTAATCCGGTTTCACACTCGCACAAGCCACCTTCCTTGTTCCTTGTGGCCCACACACATCACTGTATGCAGAAAAGACAAAAATAGAGACGAACGCACACAAACACGCCTGTCCTAATCTGAACTGGAGCAGCCTGGTGTGATGTAGGAGGCAGTGATTCTGTCGGTTCTTCTAGACTAATGTCTAGATGGTTCCTTAACTTATGGATGTTGCGTCTTGTTTTTGATTATTTGTGGATATCTGGAAGAGTAAAAATGTCATTCCCATGTTACACAACACAGATTACAGCCTAGATTAGGGCTGCACGATTTGGGGAAAATATCTAATTGCTATTATTCTGGTTAAAATTGCGATTTGCTATTTGAATGCGATTTTTCTTTTCTTTTTACAAATGAAAAGTGTGTGTGTATAACATTTTGTGTTTATATATTAATATGACTAATAATAATTAGTATACTAATAGCAATTATTATTATTGCTAAATAAAAATATTTAACAAAATAAGACATATTACAATTACAATAACATTTTCATTATTAAAAATAGAGTATTTAAGAATACATATAACAACTACTACTACTAGTACTACTACTACTACTAATAATAATAATAATAATATTTACATTTTACAGAAAATGTATTTTACAAAAAAAAAACTGCTGGGTTACCTGTTAATATGCAGACAGCCTGACTAAAAATAATTAGAAAGGTCTAAGGATTTATTGTAAAATTATTATTATTATAAAAATTTGTGCTTTTTATCTGTGATATCAATTTCTTAAAGTCTACGTCTTTAATATGAAATATGAGCCTTATACATCCACTGTGGGGAAGAAAACGCCTGTATATTTAAGAAAAACATGGATTGTCATATAAATTCATTTGTTACCAAAAAATGTCATTCATACTGGAGGCCAGAGGGCGCCCTCGAGCAGAAACTCCACATTTGCGTTAGAGAAGTAATCATTTGTTTTCAGGAAATCCCTAATGTGAGGCTAAGCTAGCACTGCAGGCTGATAAAAGGAAGATAGAAACGCTTTGACTGATTAAACATGAGGACAATAAACACTACTGCATCAAGATGGCGTATTTGAGTATTTTCATAATAATAAAGCAGTGCTGATTGACAGACTTTATCACTGCCTTTAAAATAAAGCGTTGTCTCATATGAAGTGAGTTAAAGCGTGTTATTAAACGTATTTTGTCGGACAACAGGTTTATGAACACTTCACATTACTAGTTTGGGAAGTTGTTTGACACGTGTTGTTTAGTCAAACGCACGTTATAAGAGTCGCTCTTCACTGACACGCTGGGCATTTATTTATTTAATTAAAATCGCAGCCTTTGCGCTTTCATAATCGCACATAAGCCAGATCGCGATTGCGGTTTGATTTCGATTAATCGTGCAGCCCTAGTCTAGATTAAGTAAAGATTCTATTTTATGTTTGTTTATATTTTAGTATTTTTATTTGTTATTATTGATGACATATTTTTATAAAATTTTTATATATATGACATATACTTTTTTAACATTTAAATTGTATTAATAACTATTTTTATGCTTATGTTTATATATTTTACATATTTCTTTTACATATATAATTTATATTTGATATATTATGTTCTTTACTCAATTTGAGCTCTACATAGGGTGATTTCAGGATGATTGGGACACTTTTTGCCATTGAGATGACTTGGAAAAAATGTCCCATTCACCCTATTGAGACTACAAGCTAGCTCAAGCCGGCAAATTGAGCTTATTCGCCGTATTTTAAAACAATCCATGTCAGCCATTTCACAACAAGACGAGCCGGCTGGCAGAAGCCCCTCCCGTGAAGCAAATTTGCGTCTGTTGTGAAGTGAATGTCACGCGCCAATGAAGCAAGTAAACTCAAAATGTTCAAGCGCCCAACAATACGCGAATAGCACAATTTATGTGCGCAAGTCGCATCTGGTGTGAACGCACCCTTAAACTGCAATTCATCGACTGGCTCCAAAAGGAGGCAATCCTATAGACCCCCGACCCCCCAATGAAATGTCAAACTATACAGCAAAAAAAAACATGTTTACAGCCTGTTACATAAAATAGTTTTGGTCTATACAGCTAATTTTGCCCTTCATGACAACTGTGAATTATATTAAGCCTTAAAGTTCTGCATAGTTAAGGGCGTGGCCACTTTGGGTGACGGATGGATTGACAAACTAGCCGTTTGTCTGCTGTCTGCCTCCTCCCACGTCCCGCCTCTTAGTCCATTTTCGGTTATCTGGGAGTGACATGCTGCCAAGATGGCGACGGCCAGCTCGACCCTACTTTGCGCTTCGAAAACTGCTCTTCAGAATCCTATGGGTGATGTCACGGTTTTGAGGCCATATTTGCTGGTGCTCTCCTAAAAGTCGACAATATAAATGTTTAGTTAAGATGCACATTTAAAATTTAAAGTCTCTTTATGAATTCTGGAAATATTAATGGAAATGGAAAAGAACATTTTCTAAATGCATGCCCTCACAACAATTTGAAGTGTCTTCATTGCTTTTGTCTATTGTACAACATGATGATAAGTGCGGTTTTGGTGTACTGTGATGTAAACCAAAGCCTATTGGGGATTTTAAAATGTATATAGGCAGAATCATTTTGCAACCTTGGCCTTTACTTCCGAGAGATGATGCTGAACGCAATGTTTTGGCAGACTAAATAATATTGTGGCTGAAGGAAAACGCAAGCACTTCAGATGAAAACAACATGGTTTCAATAAAATGTCCTTGAATCAGCCTGTGCACAGATAAACGTGAGTGTTTGTGTCTCTGGTCACAGGTTGTCTGGGGGACACGCAGTTCTGCTTCCGTTTCCGGCAGGCCACAGGCAGGAAGTCATCACTCGGATGTTTCCTCGACCACTTCGACCGGGATGCGCCGGTCTGTCTCAAGGTCAGTGCTGAGGGCGTCAATATTAACTCCTATCTCTCAAAATCCTGTTCATTAAAGGTCCCGTTCTTCGTGATCCCACTGTTCAAACTTTAGTTAGTGTGTAATGTTGCTGTTAGAGCATAAATAATACCTGTAAAATTATAAAGCTCAAAGTTCAATGCCAAGCGAGATATTTTATTTAACAGAAGTTCCCTTTCAAAGCCTACAGCGAACGGCCGGCTTGGACTACATCCTGGTACTTCCTTCATAAATGACGTCAGTAGAACAGTAGAACAGACTAACCTCCGCCCACAAGAATACACGAAAAAGGGGGCGTGGTCTTGTTGCTGTCCCACGTGGAGAAGAGGAAGTGTTGCGTGGAGAAAAGGAAGTGGTGTGTTTGAGTGTGTTTGTCGCCATGTCGTCGAGACGCTGTTATTTTCATCCCGGAGTCAAATCACCTTTGTTTGGCTTTCCCAGGGACGCTGTAGAGATCATTGAGCGCATACATCTCCCGTTAAGAGGCGTGACCTTTCCGTGCAAGTTACGTGCACTAAGCTGCGGTCAAATCACAACACGGGAACCGCTGGCACAATCAGAACTCGTTACGTATTTCTGAAGGAGGGACTTCATAGAATAAAGGAACTCATCAGCCGTTTTTAGGACCGTGAGAACAGCGGTACACAGATAAGTACATTGGGTGAAAAATACTGTGTTTTTTTACACGCGAAGCATGAACACGTGTTATATTGCACACTGTAAACACAATCAAAGCTTCAAAAAAAACACGAAGAACGGGATCTTTAAGATTACTCTGAATTAATCATAATGTCACTAAAATGCTTCTGCAAGTAATTTGTTACATGTCATTATCACTGAGGGAAATGTGCATGTTTGTCTTCTTTCCCACAGAGAGATCAGGGTTATTACTACGGGTACGTGTACTTCAGACAGGTGCGAGACAAGTCGCTCAAGAGGGGCTACTTTCAGAAGGTACGCCCATTTGACCCTCACCATGAACCTGACGCCTCATGACAGACATTGAGTTGATCAGGGATGTGATGAATTTAAAGTGGCGTTTGGTAGTTGTTGTAACATGCAGATCGCTTCTGGCGGTGCAATAAACAACTCCAATGAAGCATTTTGTGTCCCATCCACCCAAGAGAAATTCCTGGCCCTTTGGTGCACATTATATCTTAATTTATACAACGTTATGTTCCTGTCCCCTACTCAAATGGACCCTTTTCACATTCCCTTGATTCTCAGAAGCACAAGTCATAGTTCTATACTTTCATAGAGTGTAACAGGATTTTTCTTC
Organism: Romanogobio albipinnatus; assembly: GCA_023566225.1. Lineage (NCBI taxonomy): Eukaryota > Metazoa > Chordata > Actinopteri > Cypriniformes > Gobionidae > Romanogobio > Romanogobio albipinnatus. The sequence goes on from CM042254.1 coordinate 48,991,024, forward strand.
CATTCATTTCTCCAATAGGGTTTTAACAAGTATTTTTTAAAGCATTATAAGCCATGAACTAGTCATGAATCATAACATTACAAACTTTGATTTCAAGCTAAAAATATTTGATATATAAAAGACTCTGACCTTAACAGCTTTAGGAAAGGAAAGAACTACAATCCCATGAAGCATTGCAAACAGCATAATCCAATTAAAAACTGGATGAATATAAAACTATTCATTTAAAATTTGATTATATAAACAAAAACGTTTATTGCAAAATATGCATATACTGTGTGTATTAGGGCTGTAAAACGTTTAATCGCGATTAATCACGTCCAAAATAAAAGTTTGTGTATTCATAATAATGTCTGTGTGTACTGTGTATAATTATTTATATAGTTATATAATTATTATATATATTTAAGAAATATTTGCAAGTATGTACTGTATATATTTATATAATTTATATTATATAGAAATCTAAATATTTTATAAATAAATATAACACATTTTTCTTAAATATATACATTCATGTGTATTTATATATACAGGATAATTATACACAGTACACACATTATGTAAACATAACCTTATTTTGGATGCGATTAATCGTTAGGCAGCATTTATTTATATATATATATATATATATATATATATATATATATATATAATATATCCTCCCACCCATTCCTTTTTCTTTTTTTTAAATCATAAGCAGCCTCTCAGAACAAGCCGTTTGCAGATTCCTGGCAAAGTGACGTCACATTGTACAGGCCCCGCTCACGAGTGTTGATGGACACTGCCGTATTAGCATAGACCCCGCCCCCAGAGAGCTGTACACAGTCTGCCATGTTTATCTCCTCGCCTGAGCATTGACAGCAGCATTCAAGTAAGAAATGTGTTCTTAAAACTACGTTTCTGACATATCCTCGTGTGCATTTGACAGTTTATCCGCAATAACACATGAAAGAGAACTAGTCTAGTTTAATAGCTCTCTGTGCGCATGCGTCGGGTGTGTGTGCTCAAGTTGAGTGATAAGGCTTTAAAACGCATGCAGATGATATTTCATGATGATGAAGAACTGCAATGTCACGTGGGCGTGTCTGCGATAGAGATGATCAAAACGATGTATACAGAATACATATGTATCATGTTTCAGTTTGTATTCGCGTGTTCACGGGCTGTGAAAACTCCGCCCTCTAACCTGGGGAGCAGCAGCTCATTTGCATTTAAAGGAGACGCACACAAAACAGCTAATTTTTTTCAAACCTAAAAATTGTCATTTTCAAAATGGTATATTAAATAATCTGTTAGGAATTTTGAAACAGACACACTCTGGGGACACATGAGACTTATTACCAAATACCATTGGTTAACAACCTCATAGCTCACAGTAGGGCTGTCTTTAAAGGTTTAAGTTATCGTTAAAAATCAATTTCCCTATGAAGAAAATTAATCCATAGTTTTTATTTCTGGATCCCGACTGTTGCGCGCTATAGCCATGACCGGGAGACTACAGAAAATGTCATTTTTGTGTTTCTATTTCGCAAATAGCAAAAGAAGTTTTCCCACGACTTTCGAAATGAAAAAAAAAAAAAAAATGCAGGGAGATTGATGATTACATTGGTCAAAAGAGAGAAAGATAACAAATTTACTGTCACTCCCTCAGCCATTGTAAGCGTTGCCTTGGCATGAAAAACCTAGCTAAGATGATAAAGTATAGTGTTATGAATGTACATACTTTCATAAAAAAACAAAGCTTAGCTAGATTTATGATATTAATAACTACATGTCATCACAGTCTGTGAAAAGGGTCCATTGTTCGAGTGGTGTTGCAGTGATTTGAGCACAGTTAAGTGGTGTTTTCAGCCCGTGAGAAGCCTCAAATGGTTTTTCACTTCATTTTGCCCCTAGTTTGCTCCCCATACTTTAGTATCTTTACCGACGCTGCCAGCTACGCTCAAGCACAGCTCTGAACAAGTCCCAACACCACACGAGCGTCTTGTGTCTGATTTTCTGCATGCAACAGAAGTGTGATTCTGATCTATCACCAGCGAACGTTGTTCACACCCTAAAAATAGAGGCGGAGATTAGCTGGGAGTTCTGGAATTTTTCAAGATCTTTTAATTCTCGTTATTTTTGAAGACACAGGTGCTTTCTGGGGCCTTTTCTGCCCTGCGGCTTCTTATGCAACTCTTGAGGTGATTCACTGCGCTTTAATAAAACGTTGTGGTTTTTGACATGAGAGGACACAACCCAGTTTGTTTTCTTTACTAACGGAACAATGTTAGCTACACTACAGTTGTTTTCTTTCCACGTGCTTAACTCTATGAAGCCTACTGTATCATATTTGATACACAAAATTATAGGGGTGTCACAATATATCGCAATACAAAAATGCAACAATATGTATTGTGAATAGTTCACCCAAAATGTGAGGAGAAAATTTAAGTTTTAGTGTCAGTACTACATTAAACTACTATATATAATGATGAATATGTATAATGCAATGCAGGAATGTTTGTAGGTCCTGATGCCAAATGTCTTATGTCACCAGTTAAAAGTGGCCTGCATTAGTTTAAATATATCTAGTCAGTGACAAAGTGCAAGCATATTCGTCTAAAATAATTCTGTATTTTCAGCTTCAGAATCATGAATATTTTTATTTTGGTGTCACCATTGTCCTGTGCATTGTGTTACCAGCACCAAGGCCAAGCCTATTCATTTCCACCCTCAATGTAATCCCCAATTTAGCATTTTAATCAACAGTACATTTTTTTGTTAACCTTTTACCGTATGTCTTGGTGTATCACAATAATATCGTATCGTGATATGTATCGAATCGACGTGAGGATATTGTTACACCCCTACAAAATTATAAAGCCTCTGAATGATCAACATTATTGCTGGAAAAAACCTGTTGCACATAATTTACTACATGCCTTCTGTCGCCTGATTGATACTTTTCAAGCAAGTAAAATCCTTTTAGTGTAATAGTAAAAACTTCCACCTTCAGCTTGTGCTTTGTGTCTTTTTGCTGTAAAACCTTTTACTGATTTTTATGAAGTAAACATAAGAATATCTTTTATATTATTAGTAATATTTTAAGATAAACACTTACTGAAGTAACTTGGGTCTACTTGATTATCCATAAATCATTTTTTTGTTAAATAAATAAATGATCCGTCGGGTTTTTGAGGAACATTTATTTGCATGTTGCATTGCATTATTTGTTTAAAAACGACATAAAACTAAGCATTTAAATATAGTCTTACTAAGAATATTATATACACCGATCAGGCATAACATTATATTATGTTGGTCCCCCTTTTGCTGCCAAAATAGCCCTGACCTGTCGAGGCATGGACTCCACTAGACCCCTGAAGGCGTGCTGTGGTAACTGGCACCAAGATGTTAGCAGCAGATCCTTTAAGTCCTGTAAGTTGCGAGGTGGGGCCTCCATGGATTGGACTTGTTTGTTCAGCACATCCCACTGATGCTCGATATGATTGAGATCTGGGGAATTTGGAGGCCGAGTCAACGCCTCAAACTCGTTGTTGTGCTCCTCAAACCATTCCTGAAGCATTTGTGCTTTGTGGCGGCGCATTATCTGCTGAAAGAGCCACAGCCACAGGGAATACCGTCTCCATGAAAGGCTGGACATGGGCTCAACAATGCTTAGGTAGGTGGGACGTGTCAAAGTAACGTCCACATGGATGGAGGACCCAAGGTTTCCCAGCAGAACATTGCCCAAAGCATCACTGCCTCCGCCGCCACGCCTTCTTCCCATAGTGCACCTGGTGCCATGTGTTCCCCAGGTAAGCCACACACACACACCCGGCCATCCACGTGATGTAGAAGAACACGTGATCATCAGACCTGGCCACCTTCTTCCATTGCTCCAGGGTCCAGCTGTTGGGGCTTTGGGCGGTGGACAGGGGTCAGCATGGGCACCCTGACTGGTCGGCGGCTGTGCCGCCCCATACGCTACAAACTGAGATGCTCTGTGTATTCTGACCCCTTTCTATCAGAACCAGCATTAACTTCTTGAGCAGTTTGAGCTCCAGTAGCTCGTCTGTTTGATCGGACCACACGGGCCAGCCTTCGCTCCCCACGTGCATCAATGAGCCTCGGCCGCCCATGACCCTGTGGCCGGTCCTCCACTGTTCCTTCCTTGGAGCACTTTTGATAGAGACTGACCACTGCAGACCGGGAACACCCCACAAGAGCTGCAGTTTTGGAGATGCTCTGACCCAGTCGTCTAGCCGTCACAATCTGGCCCTTGTCAAACTCGCTCAAATCCTTACGCTCGCCCATTTTTCCTGCTTCTAACACATCAACTCTGAGGACAATGTTCACTTGCTGCCTAATATATCCCACCCACTAACAGGAGATGCAGAGATCATCAGTGTTATTCACTTCATAATGTCATGCCTGATCGCTGTATATTCTTATATTGATATAGAGTGACGACTGATATTTATATGCATTTTATGTTAGTAGTTTGTTATTTTGTTTTAAAGATCTAATTCACTTGCATTACAAGCAGAATTTTTTTTGCAGATCAGAATTTTCTTATTTTTTGACCATTTAAATATTAGCATCTGCAGCAAATTGCATATTTTTGATTAGTTTGGGTCTCTTAATAAAAATTTTTTGTTTTTTTTCCTCGAGTATGAGCTCTGTATTCTCACCATATCATACTAAATGAGCCATAGATGTACGACTCCTTTATCACACAATGAAAGCATACAGTGGGCTGTACAGCTCCAGAAACTATAAAGAAATATCCATTCGTGTCTTAAAAGTACTTAATGCAACATATTAGACTGTATGCCAGTGTGAATGCACTGCATAGCAGCATCTTTTCTGAAGTCCTAAAGGTTTGAAGCAGCATGATGAGCTATTCTTATCTTGTCTGTTGTGTTCTGGCCAGTATCCTGAGAGGATCTGTGAGCTTCATGACCTTTCTCTCATCATGTATGCATGTGTGTGTCTCTCCTCCAGTCTCTGGTCCTCATCAGCAAGCTGCCCTACGTGACCTTTTTCCACTCTTTGCTGAAGCTCATCGCCCCGGAATACTTTGAGAAGCAGGAGCCGTGTTTAGAGGCCGGTGAGTCCTGAAAACATGGAAAACAGACGGTAAAACAAACTAACTTATTCTGATAACCAGTCAAACTCGCCTTCATTAGTGGTGTTTGCAAAAGCAAGCATAGTTATTACTATTGCTAGGAACATTTCAAAATCATCATGCATATGACATTTGCATATGTAAGTGTTTGGACGTTTGATTGGTGGACAGAAAACAAGCAAAAAAATGTAGACTTGCATTGAAAAGGAGGAGGTGCTCTTCACTTATGGCATAATCAACCGCCTAGAAAACCACAATGCAACACTTTCCAGCCATATCTTGCCACCAGAATATCATGCAACTACATTTTGGCAACTTGCAACAATTACTCAACACATTAGTAACTGCATAGCAACATTTTTCAAATTGTATATCATATTGCCTAATCTTAAAGGGATAGTTCACCCAAAAATGAAAATTCTGTTATTAATTACTCACCCTCATGTCTTTCCAAACCTGTATGACTTTTGTTCATCTTCCGAACACAAATGAAGATCTTTTTGATGTAATCCGAGATTTCTGTCCCTTCATTGGCGCAACTGACACTTTGACACTTCAAAAAGTTCATAAAGAGATTGTAAAAGTAACAAATGTGAAGCTCAAACGTGCTGCGTAACACGAGAATGAACCTCATTGGTTCTCGTTGAAGCTCAAACGTGCTGTGTAACACGAGAATGAACCTCATTGGTTCTTGCTGAAGCTCAAACGTGCTGCGTAACACGAGAATGAACCTCATTGGTTCTTGCTGAAGCTCAAACGTGCTGCGTAACACGAGAATGAACCTCATTGGTTCTTGCTGAAGCTCAAACGTGCTGTGTAACACGAGAATGAACCTCATTGGTTCTCGTTGAAGCTCAAACGTGCTGTGTAACACGAGAATGAACCTCATTGGTTCTTGCTGAAGCTCAAACGTGCTGCGTAACACGAGAATGAACCTCATTGGTTCTTGCTGAAGCTCAAACGTGCTGTGTAACACGAGAATGAACCTCATTGGTTCTTGTTGAAGCTCAAACGTGCTGTGTAACACGAGAATGAACCTCATTGGTTCTTGCTGAAGCTCAAACGTGCTGCGTAACACGAGAATGAACCTCATTGGTTCTTGCTGAAGCTCAAACGTGCTGTGTAACACGAGAATGAACCTCATTGGTTCTTGTTGAAGCTCAAACGTGCTGCGTAACACGAGAATGAAGCTCATTGGTTCTTGCTGAAGCTCAAATGTGCTGCGCAACACGAGAATGAAGCTCATTGGTTCTTGCTGAAGCTCAAACGTGCTGCGTAACACGAGAATGAAGCTCATTGGTTCTTGTTGAAGCTCAAACGTGCTGCGTAACACGAGAATGAACCTCATTGGTTCTTGCTGAAGCTCAAACGTGCTGCGTAACACGAGAATGAACCTCATTGGTTCTTGCTGAAGCTCAAATGTGCTGCATAACACGAGAATGAACCTCATTGGTTCTTGAGGAAGCTCAAATGTGCTGCGTAACACGAGAATGAACCTCATTGGTTCTTGCTGAAGCTCAAATGTGCTGCATAACACGAGAATGAACCTCATTGGTTCTTGAGGAAGCTCAAATGTGCTGCGTAACACGAGAATGAACCTCATTGGTTCTCGCTGAAGCTCAAATGTGCTGCGTAACACGAGAATGAACCTCATTGGTTCTTGCTGAAGCTCAAATGTGCTGCATAACACGAGAATGAACCTCATTGGTTCTCGCTGAAGCTCAAATGTGCTGCGTAACACGAGAATGAACCTCATTGGTTCTCGCTGAAGCTCAAATGTGCTGTGTAACACGAGAATGAACCTCATTGGTTCTTGAGGAAGCTCAAATGTGCTGCATAACACGAGAATGAACCTCATTGGTTCTTGAGGAAGCTCAAATGTGCTGCATAACACGAGAATGAACCTCATTGGTTCTTGAGGAAGCTCAAATGTGCTGCATAACACGAGAATGAACCTCATTGGTTCTTGAGGAAGCTCAAATGTGCTGCATAACACGAGAATGAACCTCATTGGTTCTTGCTGAAGCTCAAATGTGCTGCATAACACGAGAATGAACCTCATTGGTTCTTGAGGAAGCTCAAATGTGCTGCATAACACGAGAATGAACCTCATTGGTTCTCACTGAAGCTCAAATGTGCTGCGTAACACGAGAATGAACCTCATTGGTTCTTGCTGAAGCTCAAATGTGCTGCATAACACGAGAATGAACCTCATTGGTTCTTGCTGAAGCTCAAATGTGCTGCATAACACGAGAATGAACCTCATTGGTTCTTGCTGAAGCTCAAATGTGCTGCATAACACGAGAATGAACCTCATTGGTTCTTGCTGAAGCTCAAATGTGCTGCATAACACGAGAATGAACCTCATTGGTTCTTGAGGAAGCTCAAATGTGCTGCATAACACGAGAATGAACCTCATTGGTTCTTGAGGAAGCTCAAATGTGCTGCGTAACACGAGAATGAACCTCATTGGTTCTTGCTGAAGCTCAAATGTGCTGCATAACACGAGAATGAACCTCATTGGTTCTTGAGGAAGCTCAAATGTGCTGCATAACACGAGAATGAACCTCATTGGTTCTTGAGGAAGCTCAAATGTGCTGCATAACACGAGAATGAACCTCATTGGTTCTTGCTAAAGCTCAAATGTGCTGTGTAACACGAGAATGAACCTCATTGGTTCTTGAGGAAGCTCAAATGTGCTGCATAACACGAGAATGAACCTCATTGGTTCTTGAGGAAGCTCAAATGTGCTGCATAACACGAGAATGAACCTCATTGGTTCTTGAGGAAGCTCAAATGTGCTGCATAACACGAGAATGAACCTCATTGGTTCTTGCTGAAGCTCAAATGTGCTGCGTAACACGAGAATGAACCTCATTGGTTCTTGCTGAAGCTCAAATGTGCTGCGTAACACGAGAATGAACCTCATTGGTTCTTGAGGAAGCTCAAATGTGCTGTGTAACACGAGAATGAACCTCATTGGTTCTTGCTGAAGCTCAAATGTGCTGCGTAACACGAGAATGAACCTCATTGGTTCTTGCTGAAGCTCAAACGTGCTGTGTAACACGAGAATGAACCTCATTGGTTCTTGCTGAAGCTCAAACGTGCTGTGTAACACGAGAATGAACCTCATTGGTTCTTGCTGAAGCTCAAATGTGCTGCGTAACACGAGAATGAACCTCATTGGTTCTTGCTGAAGCTCAAATGTGCTGTGTAACACGAGAATGAACCTCATTGGTTCTTGCTGAAGCTCAAATGTGCTGTGTAACACGAGAATGAACCTCATTGGTTCTCGCTGAAGCTCAAATGTGCTGCGTAACACGAGAATGAACCTCATTGGTTCTCACTGAAGCTCAAATGTGCTGTGTAACACGAGAATGAACCTCATTGGTTCTCGCTGAAGCTCAAATGTGCTGCGTAACACGAGAATGAACCTCATTGGTTCTCGCTGAAGCTCAAACGTGCTGCATAACACGAGAATGAACCTCATTGGTTCTCGCTGAAGCTCAAAGTGCTGCGTAACACGAGAATGAACCTCATTGGTTCTCGCTGAAGCTCAAATGTGCTGCGTAACACGAGAATGAACCTCATTGGTTCTCGCTGAAGCTCAAATGTGCTGCATAACACGAGAATGAACCTCATTGGTTCTCGCTGAAGCTCAAACGTGCTGTGTAACACGAGAATGAACCTCATTGGTTCTCGCTGAAGCTCAAATGTGCTGCGTAACACGAGAATGAACCTCATTGGTTCTCGCTGAAGCTCAAACGTGCTGTGTAACACGAGAATGAACCTCATTGGTTCTCGCTGAAGCTCAAATGTGCTGTGTAACACGAGAATTAACCTCATTGGTTCTTGAGGAAGCTCAAACGTGCTGCGTAACACAAGAATGAACCTCATTGGTTCTTGCTGAAGCTCAAATGTGCTGTGTAACACGAGAATGAACCTCATTGGTTCTTGCTGAAGCTCAAATGTGCTGTGTAACACGAGAATGAACCTCATTGGTTCTCGCTGAAGCTCAAATGTGCTGCGTAACACAAGAATGAACCTCATTGGTTCTTGCTGAAGCTCAAATGTGCTGTGTAACACGAGAATGAACCTCATTGGTTCTCGCTGAAGCTCAAATGTGCTGTGTAACACGAGAATGAACCTCATTGGTTCTTGCTGAAGCTCAAATGTGCTGCGTAACACGAGAATGAACCTCATTGGTTCTTGCTGAAGCTCAAATGTGCTGCATAACACGAGAATGAACCTCATTGGTTCTCGCTGAAGCTCAAATGTGCTGCATAACACGAGAATGAACCTCATTGGTTCTCGCTGAAGCTCAAATGTGCTGTGTAACACGAGAATGAACCTCATTGGTTCTCACTGAAGCTCAAATGTGCTGTGTAACACGAGAATGAACCTCATTGGTTCTTGCTGAAGCTCAAATGTGCTGTGTAACACGAGAATGAACCTCATTGGTTCTTGCTGAAGCTCAAATGTGCTGCGTAACACGAGAATGAACCTCATTGGTTCTCGCTGAAGCTCAAACGTGCTGTGTAACACGAGAATGAACCTCATTGGTTCTTGCTGAAGCTCAAATGTGCTGTGTAACACGAGAATGAACCTCATTGGTTCTCGCTGAAGCTCAAATGTGCTGCGTAACACGAGAATGAACCTCATTGGTTCTCGCTGAAGCTCAAATGTGCTGTGTAACACGAGAATGAACCTCATTGGTTCTCGCTGAAGCTCAAATGTGCTGCGTAACACGAGAATGAACCTCATTGGTTCTTGCTGAAGCTCAAATGTGCTGCGTAACACGAGAATGAACCTCATTGGTTCTCGCTGAAGCTCAAATGTGCTGCGTAACACGAGAATGAACCTCATTGGTTCTCGCTGAAGCTCAAATGTGCTGTGTAACACGAGAATGAACCTCATTGGTTCTCGCTGAAGCTCAAATGTGCTGCGTAACACGAGAATGAACCTCATTGGTTCTCGCTGAAGCTCAAATGTGCTGCGTAACACGAGAATGAACCTCATTGGTTCTTGCTGAAGCTCAAATGTGCTGCGTAACACGAGAATGAACCTCATTGGTTCTCGCTGAAGCTCAAATGTGCTGCGTAACACGAGAATGAACCTCATTGGTTCTCGCTGAAGCTCAAATGTGCTGCGTAACACGAGAATGAACCTCATTGGTTCTTGCTGAAGCTCAAATGTGCTGCGTAACACGAGAATGAACCTCATTGGTTCTTGCTGAAGCTCAAATGTGCTGCATAACACGAGAATGAACCTCATTGGTTCTTGCTGAAGCTCAAATGTGCTGCATAACACGAGAATGAACCTCATTGGTTCTCGCTGAAGCTCAAATGTGCTGCATAACACGAGAATGAACCTCATTGGTTCTTGCTGAAGCTCAAATGTGCTGCGTAACACGAGAATGAACCTCATTGGTTCTTGCTGAAGCTCAAATGTGCTGCGTAACACGAGAATGAACCTCATTGGTTCTTGCTGAAGCTCAAACGTGCTGTGTAACACGAGAATGAACCTCATTGGTTCTTGCTGAAGCTCAAATGTGCTGTGTAACACGAGAATGAACCTCATTGGTTCTTACTGAAGCTCAAACGTGCTGCGTAACACGAGAATGAACCTCATTGGTTCTTACTGAAGCTCAAATGTGCTGTGTAACACGAGAATGAACCTCATTGGTTCTTACTGAAGCTCAAATGTGCTGTGTAACACGAGAATGAACCTCATTGGTTCTTGCTGAAGCTCAAATGTGCTGCGTAACACGAGAATGAACCTCATTGGTTCTTACTGAAGCTCAAACGTGCTGCGTAACACGAGAATGAAGCTCATTGGTTCTTGTGAAGCTCAAATGTGCTGCGTAACACGAGAATGAACCTCATTGGTTCTTACTGAAGCTCAAACGTGCTGCGTAACACGAGAATGAAGCTCATTGGTTCTTGTGAAGCTCAAATGTGCTGCGTAACACGAGAATGAACCTCATTGGTTCTTACTGAAGCTCAAATGTGCTGCGTAACATGAGAAAGTCTTACGGGTTTGGAACAACATATGGGTGAGAATGACAGTATTTTATTTTTTAAACATTATTAAACATTTTAATAATAAATGACTTTGTGTTTACATTAAAGCTTGCAATGACATCGACCGGTGGCCCACGCCGTGCCCAGGGAAGATTCTTACGCTCCCCATCATGGGTGTGGTCATGAAGGTAACTGGTTTTTCTTCCTTTGGATCTTTTGTAAGATACTAGCCAAGTCTTTTAGAATCCAGTGCGCTTTATTAACGAACGCTGCCATCTGCTCTACTCAGCTACGCATCCCCACGTGTTATGACAAGCCTGGAACTTCTCAGCTCGTCCAGTCCACACCGGTATGAAAACCATTGCCGCTGCCAGGCCTGTAGGCGATTGGTGCTGATGTGTCATATTCTGCAGAATCTTTTGCTCTTATGTAATGGAGTCTAATCTTTCATTCGCAGAGTGACAGTCTGGTGTCCATCGTCCTGCCGACCGTCCATGAAGTAGATCTCTTCAGGTAAAGCACATTCATCGGTACACAGTGTACTAATGTTTCATAGTTGGGCTGGATTTGTTGATTACTTGTCCTCTGGGGCCTCCTGTTGGTAACTGAGAAAAGTGCACGCAAGGACATTTACGTTAAAAGTCTTTACATCCAGTCTTCAGTGTCACATGATCCTTTAGAAATCATTCTGATATGATGATTGGATGAAACATTCAAGAAACATTTCTGATTGTCATCAATGTTGAAAACAGTTGTGCTGCTTGATGTTTTTGGAGGATTATTTGGTGCATGTAAAGAACAGCATTTGCTTGAAATAGGAATCTTTTGCAACAATATAAATGTTTTACTGTCACTTTTTTGACTAAATAAAAGTATTAATTTAATTCCAAAACTAAAAATGGTTCTTACCCTAAACTTTTGAACGGTAGTGTGTTGGTCATGAGGATGTTTACAGATGAATTGTGTAAGCACACTGTGTTATATAGTATTTCATGTTTGCTGTTTTCACTGTTTCTCATGTTGCAGGTGTTTCTATCCAGTGTTTTTTCATATCCAGATGTTGTGGGAGCTGGTGTTGCTGAGTGAAGCGTTGGTGGTCATGGCGCCGTCACCGGCAGAATCTTCAGACACTGTGTTGGCATTGGTCAGGTATGGCGAATAAAGTAATAAGCCATGTGAGATTGTGTTACAGTGATATTGCAACTAAGACGTCTTTAAGGGGGGGGTGAAACACTCAGTTTCAATCTCATGGCAATCTTGAGTGCCTATCAGTGATGCGCGGGTTGATACAAAATGAGCGGGTGTCTGCGGTCACCCGCGGTTACGAGTCATCCAAAAATATTTTTAATGATATTCGGGTCGCGGTCGGTTGGGTCGTCAATAAATCCTTATTTACCTTTTGAATGTTGAGCGTTATTAACTTTTGAATAAATGCTGACGCGGGACAAAATGCCCGATTTCCCAACACATTGAACTGAGCAATGCCATTGTACCATTTTAATAGGCTACTTTTAAACGCATATAGCTCAGTAAAGTCAGTTTTATGTATTTTCTGAGAGGGGGCGAGAGTTTTGTTGGGAAAGTCGGGGGAGAGACGCACACTTCGATTAGACTGGATAAACACATGCAGCATCTTAATTGTTAAGAAAATTAAACGAAATAAATGAATAAATCAAGCCTTCATTACATAACACGAGGCTATATCATACAGCATTCAGAAAAAGAACAGTTTGCACTCCAAAGGGCTTTCACACTTTTCCAAAAGTGGGCCTTCTCTCAGCTGACTATCCCACTGATGAGTTCTTCAAACAGGGTCGAAACATAAGCATCGCGTTCATCAATAATATGCATCTAGACCGCTGAAATGGAAAATGATGGGCCGCCTCAAGAACTGCCTGCTCTCGCCTCTGCACCTCTGAGCGCACCACGTCAGGGCCTGAAACATTTTTTCAATGGCCCAATGACGCTACGATGAGCATTTACTTCTTTTAAAAAATGCGGGTCGGGTACAAGATTTTCTTCTTTTTTTTAGCGGTCCGAGTTGCGGGCAGGTTAGTTGAAAACGTTGGTCGGGTACGGGTTGTTTATACATTGACCCGCGCATCACTAGTGCCTATAGAGTAGTATTGCATCCTTCATATCTCCGAAAAGTCTTTAGTTGTATTATATTTATAAAAGAAAGATACGCTGTACCGAGTCTTTCCGGAAAAAAACGAGCAGCTGGGGGTGAATCGTGTGGGCGGAGCTAAAGAATCACAAGCGTGCGCAGCGATTGCATTGAGAGCTGAAAGCTGTGACATCCTTAAACGTGGTAAAAACATTATCCTAAATAAACCATGGAGATAAATCAGATCTAGCCATACATATATGATCCAGAATCAGATCTAGAGGCTGAAATTGAACAGGAGAAGCAGCAACGACGACTACAGCAGGACGTCTCAATAGTATGTACTGTAAAACTTATATAACATTACCTGCTTATAGCGGCTTGTCATGCGTGAGTTTTGCAACATTTGTGTGTGTTCACATGTCCAGCCTGCCTGCCATAGAGCGTGAAAGATACATCCACACACTTAATTTGGTCAATTTAAAACATGTCCCTTCATTCTCCCAGCGTCAAATTGGTGTAACAACCCCACCCAGTGGCCAGAGGACATTAACTCGCTCTGCATCGAGCCGCAGGTAAGCCAGTGAATGATTTAACTTTGTTTTTGAATCATGAAGTACGGATGATGCTATCGGAAGCTAAGTCAGGCTAGTTAACTATGGCTGGACAGAAAAGTGCTCTCAGTACTCTAAATATAAAGACATATGTACATTTAAAGATGTTTACTTGCAAAACCGAAGTAAAATCATTCACTTGTTTCACCAATTTGACGCTGGGAGAATGAAGGGACATGTTTTAAATTGACCAAATTAAGTGTGTGGATGTATCTTTCACGCTCTATGGCAGGCAGGCTGGACATATAATTACTTGACATGTTTAATCTGAGTGATTTCTGAAGTTATTCACGCCTGCCGGCTGTGTACGGACGTTGTTTTGTGGCACTATTTGTATTGAAGTCTATGGGAAGTCTAGTTTATTTTCCCCTAAAAAGGGGCGTTGATGAAATTGACAGTTAAGTTCCCGGATTTGGTTGGAGGGGAGTGGTTAAAGATATTCAAACCCAAGCCGTCATCGGAAAGGGAACGCCATTCCAGCCCAGAAGTTACTTTTCAGATTTTGATTAAAGATTACCACAGCAAACTTTTTTTTTTTCTGTGTATTTACTTGCACAGATTAATTGTTCACCCTAAGACCTGTAATGTGTGCTAACAAAGCAAATGAGATCGATTTTGATTTCATGAGGACTTTAAAAACTTGATTTTCACAACAGGGAAACCTCTTTAACCTCGGGTAAAATCACTGTAACGTGTGGTTTCTTGTAGATTCTTGCCTTTTTTAAAACAGCAATATAATAAACTCCAGTATTAATAATCACAATTGATAATTTGGCGGAATACAGTCCCTCCAGAAAAACGCGATTATGCGATCGCGTGATTTAACGCATAATCAGCCAAAGTCCGCATATTTATGCGGGGGCCGCATTTTTTCAAATACGCCGCTCTTTCGCCGCATAAATTGCATATTTCCGCGTGCAAAATATGCGGGGCTAGCATGATTTCATAATCCCCGCATTTTCATTGCAAAAAAGTCATATATATTAGCAGAAAGTTGAAAAATGTTCGTTTACTTCACACAAGAGCCGCCATTTCCCCCTATTGCCATGGGAACGTTTTGGTAATTGCCCGATGTGAACGTCATCGAAAAGCTGCAAACCCCGTGGAGAAACCATAGATATCAGTGAAACCATGATGAAGCGCAAACTCCCATTTGCCAACAAAAATAACAGCAAAAGACGCGCAAAGCAGTTTCCCGGTGTGTTGACCGATTTCAAAACACAGCATCATGAAGCTTTGAAGCGTTATGAATCAGTGAGTCGATTCAGCGGTTTGGAGCGTTATGAATCAGTGAGTCGATTCAGCGGTTTGGAGCGTTATGAATCAGTGAGTCGATTCAGCGGTTTGGAGCGTTATGAATCAGTGAGTCGATTCAGCGGTTTGAAGCGTTATGAATCAGTGAGTCGATTCAGCGGTTTGGATCGCCAAAGTCTCGTATTTCAGCAGTTTGACACGCGATCCGAATCATGAATCGACTCGCTGATTCATAGCATCATGATGCTGTGTTTTGAAATCGGTCATCACTATATTAGTCGTTATTTAGTTTTTTTTTTGCGCACAATAACTATTATCGTCGCTTCATAAAGTTATTGTAGAGCCACTGTAGTGAGATGGATTTTGTAACGACGTCTTTAGTGCCTTTTATGGGTCTTGAGAGTGAACATTGTGCCAATGGAGGCCTTTCTGAGCCATCGGAATTCAACTAAAATATCTTCATTTGTGTCTGAAGATGAACGGAGGTCTGACGGGTGTCCAGCGACATGAGGGGACGTCATTAATGACAGAATTTAAATTTTTGGATGAACTAACCCTTTAAGAGATTGCACTTTGTGCATTGGAAGCACTCAAATGTCTGTTTGGTAAAGCTACCTCTGTAAAACAGGAAGTTATTTATTCATTTTTTCAGAAGTTGTAGCATATTCCTTTTGTAAAGCTACAGAACTTGTTTGACTCAATGTTTTGTAAATGTGAGCCGTGTGTTTATTAAGGTCTTCAATAAAACAAGATGAGAACTTAAATATTCCCAGCACTTCCTGTGATGTAGTGCTTTTTTTCTCTCTTTCATCAAACCGCAGTTTTTGCAAGTTCCCGCAATTTCATCGCATAAAATTGCATAAATATCCCGCATTTTCCATCGCATTTTTTAAGAAAACATGCCGCATAATCAAGGATTTTTGCCCGCAACAATCACAAAAAAAAGCCGCATTTTTCTGGAAGGACTGGGAATAAGTCATTATTGAGATTTATTATTATATTAGTAAGTGCATGTTCATTAGTGTAATTGTAAGTTGTTTATGGTTATCATAACCATAAATCATATTTACAGTCCATCCAATCAGGTTTTAGAGCTCCATTTTAGGAGATTTCTTAAGATGCCTGCAGTCGTTTAGCATTTGATATGACAATATACAGGTCCTTCTCAATAAATTAGCATATTGTGATAAAGTTCATTATTTTCCATAATGTAATGATAAAAATTAAACTTTCATATATTTTAGATTCATTGCACACCAACTGAAATATTTCAGGTCTTTTATTGTTTTAATACTGATGATTTTGGCATACAGCTCATGAAAACCCCAAATTCCTATCTCAATAAATTAGCATATCATGAAAAGGTTCTCTAAACGAGCTATTAACCTAATCATCTGAATCAAAATTACACCTGCAAAAGATTCCTGAGGCTTTTAAAAACTCCCAGCCTGGTTCATTACTCAAAACCGCAATCATGGGTAAGACTGCCGACCTGACTGCTGTCCAGAAGGCCATCATTGACACCCTCAAGCAAGAGGGTAAGACACAGAAAGACATTTCTGAACGAATAGGCTGTTCCCAGAGTGCTGTATCAAGGCACCTCAGTGGGAAGTCTGTGGGAAGGAAAAAGTGTGGCAAAAAACGCTGCACAACGAGAAGAGGTGACCGGACCCTGAGGAAGATTGTGGAGAAGGACCGATTCCAGACCTTGGGGGACCTGCGGAAGCAGTGGACTGAGTCTGGAGTAGAAACATCCAGAGCCACCGTGCAAGGAAATGGGCTACAGGTGCCGCATTCACCAGGTCAAGCCACTTTTGACCCAGAAACAGCGGCAGAAGCGCCTGACCTGGGCTACAGAGAAGCAGCACTGGACTGTTGCTCAGTGGTCCAAAGTACTTTTTTCGGATGAAAGAAAATTTTGCATGTCATTCGGAAATCAAGATGTCAGAGTCTGGAGGAAGACTGGGGAGAAGGAAATGCCAAAATGCCTGAAGTCCAGTGTCAAGTACAGTCAGTGATGGTCTGGGGTGCCATGTCAGCTGCTGGTGTTGGTCCACTGTGTTTTATCAAGGGCAGGGTCAATGCAGCTAGCTATCAGGAGATTTTGGAGCACTTCATGCTTCCATCTGCTGAAAAGCTTTATGGAGATGATTTCATTTTTCAGCACGACCTGGCACCTGCTCACAGTGCCAAAACCACTGGTAAATGGTTTACTGACCATGGTATTACTGTGCTCAATTGGCCTGCCAACTCTCCTGACCTGAACCCCATAGAGAATCTGTGGGATATTGTGAAGAGAAAGTTGAGAGACGCAAGACCCAACACTCTGGATGAGCTTAAGGCCGCTATCGAAGCATCCTGGGCCTCCATAACACCTCAGCAGTGCCACAGGCTGATCGCCTCCATGCCACGCCGCATTGAAGCAGTCATTTCTGCAAAAGGATTCCCGACCAAGTATTGAGTGCATAACTGAACATAATTATTTGAAGGTTGACTTTTTTTGTATTAAAAACACTTTTCTTTTATTGGTCGGATGAAATATGCTAATTTATTGAGATAGGAATTTTGGGTTTTCATGAGCTGTATGCCAAAATCATCAGTATTAAAAGAATAAAAGACCTGAAATATTTCAGTTGGTGTGCAATGAATCTAAAATATATGAAAGTTTAATTTTTATCATTACATTATGGAAAATAATGAACTTTATCACAATATGCTAATTTATTGAGAAGGACCTGTATGTTTATCTATATTTTTGATGACTTCACTCTACATAAAAATAAAAACGCTTTCTTTTAAATCGGCACCATGTTTCTCTCTGAGTGCACATGAAATGTTCTCAGGATTGCAGATTGATGAGTGAAGGCCAGATGTGCACAGAAAACACTTTAGCCTTTGCGTGTTTATTAAATATTTAGACTAATTTTATAATGCTGTCAGCAACTAATGGACGTGTAGTACCCAATTGTATTATATTTAAATCCATTCCGAAGTCCAAATTCAGTGTGCATTCAAGTGCATGGGATGTATTGCAGTACTTTAAAAGAAGACGGATCAAGTTTTGTGGCTCTGTGATGCTGACCACACTGCGGTCGACCTTGAAGAAGGGCGGCTGGATAAGTCTGAAGTCATGTGATGAGTGTGATGTACAGAGACACTGAAATGGAGAGAGTTGAACATTGAGAATGTGGTTCCCGAGTGTAAGTTAAACCGAAGCGATCTCTCTGTGTCTCTGTGCAGTTGTATCTCTCCTCTGCGATACTGCAGTGACTTCCGGCCGTACTTCACCATTCATGACAGCGAGTTTAAGGAATACACCACTCGAACACAAGCTCCGTAAGTAAACCACGTGCAGAAGATTTCACATGCATGAAAAATATAAACATATATGCATTATAATTTGTGTGTGTATATATACATATATTAATGTTTTGTGTGTGTGTGTGTATATAAAAATAAACAAGGTTATTTATTTATTTGCTTTTTGGAAGAATACAGTTAAAAGATATTAACTACAGAATAAACATGGCCAGAAAGAAAAGAAAATATTATATGAAATTATATTTACAATATATAAAATATGATAAAATAAATGTTACAATATTTAATACAGTATTTTACTTATAAATACATTAATTTAGATTAGAATTACTATAAATAAATGTAGTAAAAACATTATTTATATATATTATTTATAATTAAATTGTCAATAAATCTTATGCTATTGTGTAAATAAACCATAATATGCATTATATTTTCTATACATATTTTTTGTGTGTGTGTGTATATGTATGTATGTATTCAATACATTTATTTATAGCAATTCTAATCTAATTTAACAGCAAATAAATAAATAAAAACCAACGTAAATATTAAATAAAAACCAACGTTTGTGTAAGTGAAGTAATTGCCTATTCCTGTTTGTTTATATATGTGTATGTATATATATATATATATATATATATATATATATATATATATATATATATATATATATATATATATATATATATATATATATATATGTATATATATATATATATATATATAAAATATACAAGTGGTGGGCCTTCAGGGCCAGCAAGGCCTTTTCTGCTGGCCTAATCACTATCAGAATCACAGACTTAAATTTGTATATATTTTTTCCATGAATGTGTGTTAAATTATTCCCAATAGTCTATTTTATTAACTTCATCGCTTTTCTCTTGGTTGCGCTGCTTCCAGTAGTGTTTGTTTATGTTAGAGCATTTATCCAATCATATTTCAGTCCATGTGTTGCCAGGTCAAAGAAATCTGCCTTGAGGCCTTCAGAATCAATATCGCGGGCCACACTAGCTTAAGTGAATGGCAATGAAACTGTGCGCTTTAACCAATCAGATAATCACTCCGATTTAATCAGCCAATCAGATTTCGAGTTGGCGACAGCGGGGCCATCTAGCTGCCGTACAATAACATCAGCATTTTCACGTCCTTTGATTGGATGATCTGTTAATGGCAGTAAATTTACTGCACACATTGGCATGTTTTGTGTAATAATCATAGCCTATTTTGGTGAGTAAGTTAAGGTATAATGCATTTTATTTACATTTTTTTAAATCCTACAGTCAACCCTGGGCTGGCTAATCAGTGCCCCGTTTTTTCCGTGATGAATGTGATTGAATTTTTTCTTGTAAATTTATGATCTATTTTTTTTATATTATTATTATTATTTTCGTTATTAATATATTATTTACAACATTTTCATACTATTAAAATATAGTTTTGTGGGATTTAAATGTAAAAAAACTTTGTATTATCTTTGAACCTCACCTGAAATAAATTTGTCATACTGTTGGTAATATTTTTCAAGAACCATTTATGCGGTTACGTTTTCTTTCGTGTAAAATATGCACAAAAAACCGCACAATTTGCTTTCCGTGGTCGGAGAACTCAAAAGGTAACGTTAGCCTACTACACAAATGCACGGAAAACCCGGAGCGGATCGATGCTTCTGTTAGGATGTATGTGCCGCAGCTGTGGCTGCAGTGAAAGGAGACGTGTTGAATTGTGTCAATTGGGTTTCCTGCGTTAATAACTCGTAAATTATTCAATAATTGAATCATTCATTCTCGCTCCATGAGAGACGCAATGCTCTGTTATAGCCTACTGCGTTAATGTATAATGTTAATGGTTTCTATAGCTGTGGCGTCATGATAATTTTATTAAGAGGTGAATTAATTCAGGTAGGGTACCACTGAAGGCCTAGGTGTGAAACGCACGGCCCGCCACTGCAATATACAATTAATATTTGTATAATTTAATGGTTTTCATTAAATGTTTTTATAATAATTCAATTTAAATATTTAATATTTTATTACATATTTAGTTTTTTAGTATGTTCAGTATGCTACATTAATTATTGTAATATTGTTTAATTTTATTAATTTCTGTGATATAATTTTTTATATTTTATTTAGTATTAGTGCTGTCAAATCGATTAATTGCATCTAACATAAAAGTGTGTGTTTATATAATTTGTGTGTGTGTGCATATACTGTGTACTCACACACATATGTATGTTATATATATATATATATATATATATATGTATGTGTATATATATATGTGTGTGTGTGTATATATGTATGTACAGTATGTGTATATATAATAATAATAATAATAATGATATACACATATATTATATAAACAAACTTTTATGTTACATGCAATTAATCAATTGACAGCACTATTTATACAACTATAAATACACTAGTATAGTATTTATTTTAAAGTGTGTGTGTGTGTGTGTGTGTGTGTGTGTGTGTGTGTGTGTGTGTGTGTGTGTGTGTGTGTGTGTGTGTGTGTGTGTGTGTGTGTGTAGACAGGTTTGTAATATTTAGTGTTTTTGTTGTATAATTAGTGCTGTCAAATCGATTAATTGCATCTAACATAAAAGTGTGTGTTTATATAATTTGTGTGTGTGCATATACTGTGTACACACACACATGTATGTTATATACATATGTATGTAATGTATGTACAGTATGTATATATAATAATAATAATAATAATGATACACACATATATTATATAAACAAACTTTTATGTTACATGCAATTAATCAATTGACAGCACTATTTATACAACTATAAATACACTAGTGTAGTATTTATTTTAAAGTGTGTGTGTGTGTGTGTGTGTGTGTGTGTGTGTGTGTGTGTGTGTGTGTGTGTGTGTGTGTGTGTGTGTGTGTGTGTGTGTGTGTGTGTGTGTGTGTGTGTGTGTGTGTGTGTGTGTGTGTGTGTGTGTGTGTGTGTGTGTGTGTGTGTGTGTGTGTGTGTGTGTGTGTGTGTGTGTGTGTGTGTGTGTGTGTGTGTGTGCAGACAGGTTTGTAATATTTAGTGTTTTTGTTCTTTTGACCTATAAACTCCGCATGTAATTCAATCAGTGTCGGGATGATCATATGATCGATGAGATGGTTGTTCGTTCAGATCGAGGGCTGAGGATATTTCTGGAGCTCAGACAGGAAGTGACATGTGACACTCTTACTGGGTCTCTGTTAACCGGATCTTGTGTTTGTGTTGTGTTGTAGGCCTTCGGTCATTTTGGGAGTTACGAATCCATTCTTCGCCAAAACTCTCCAGCACTGGCCTCACATCATCCGCATCGGAGACATGAAGCAAGCAGGTTCTGACCTTTAATAGTGACTGATACATGTAGAAGTGACATGTTTGAGCAATATTAAGCATTAAAGGTGCAGTGTGTAGGATCTATTGACAGAAATGCAATATAATATACATAACTATGTGTGTAAAAAGACCTTAAAGCAGGGGTCTCAAACTCGCGGCCCGCGGGCCACTTGCGGCCCGCAGGATGATATTTTGTGGCCCCCTTCTTGACATCAAAGTTTAGTGTAAGTGCGGTGTGTGTGTGTGTGTGTGTGTGTGTGTGTGTGAGAGAGAGAGTTGGCTCGCCCCTCCCTCGTGCAGTATAATTGGTTGACACCGCGTGATTGACAGGAACAGACGAACGAAGCTGATCAGACAGTTGAAACGAATGTGGTCTAACAGCGCTCGTCAATGTCAAAATGATTTAGATGGCCAATCAAATCAAAGTAGGCGGGGTTTACGTTCTCTTTTGGCTCGTGCACACTGCACAGTCTTCACACACAGACGAGCGCGTCAATCTATCGCTTCATGCCATTGCTGAGAGAGACTTTGCGGACAAAATGCAAAGTGTCCATGGTCTTATTATATAATCATTGATGAGCATGTTTGATTTTAATGAAGAAAAACTACACGAGAGCGGATTAGAACCCGGAACCTTTGACAAAAAACTCTACCACCAGACCACTGGAGAATTCAATAGTCTTTCGCGGATCTATGTATTTATTCACTCACTCATGCAAAGAATATCGGGACTAATAATATATTTGACGCAAATGAATGCAAATATTGTTTACAAATAGTCCCAAAAAGATTATTTCCCAACTAGAATTAGACCTAGAATTTCGCTCACTGTTCTGTTGGACCTGGTTACGGCCTTGCTGTGAATTAGTCTATTATTTAAAATAAAATTAAAATCAATCATTATTTCATATTACATGATTTAATTTCTATAGGCTATATTTAGTTCAAATTCAGAGGAACAGTTCATGTTCAGAAGAAACATTCATGTTGAAGAACTGTTAATAATAAAGATTGAGAAGATTGGATCTGTTGTGCTCCTTTTTTTTGGAATACTTGAAACACTTTTTATGTGTAATACTTGATGCGGCCCAGTCTGACCCAGAGTCTACCTCCAGCGGCCCCCAGGTAAAATGAGTTTGAGACCCCTGCCTTAAATAATGAACCGTTATGTTTTTATTACCTTAGAATGAGCCGTTTCTATCTACACATACCACGAGTCCCCTTACAGTGAAGTCGCCATTTTGCACCGCCATGTTTCTACAGTAGCCCTAAATGGACAAACTTCTCTACAGAGCGCTAGTCAGTCTCTGCTCTGTCAGACGATGTCATGTTTGTCCTGTGTGGGCCACCGTAGCTTCTCTATGTGCTCTGAAATAGGAGGGGTGGGTAGTGGGGGTGCAATTCACAACCTCACCACTAGATGCCTCAAAAATACACTGCACCTTTAATACAAATGGAAAATATGTTAATGTATTTCTAAAATGATTTGACAGAAGTTGTTGGATTTGTTCTTTTATTACAAATGTCTTTCTTTTTTAAAGGAGAGATGGCCAAACAGATGAAAGTGAAGAAACTAAAAAATCTGAAGACTTTGGACTCAAAACCTGGTGAGACTTGAATGAGAAACCATCCCGAGTTAATTTTATGATGCTCTGTATTCATGTAGGATTTATTCAATACTCCAAATCTGCTCTTTGTATTTCCTTCTGTAAATCTGTAAATGTCCAAAAGCTAAAGAATGAATGGTTTGTCGGCGTTTGTTCGAGTAAAGTAACTGAAGGATTCTTGGTCTCAGGTGTCTACACTGCATATAAACCTTTCCTGAACAAAGACGAGGACATTATCAAGCAGCTCCAGAAGGTGAGCGTCTCTCTGGTGGATTATATCTCTGCTAAAACACAGCAGGTGTATTCATTTGGTATTTTTGTTGTTAACCTCAGGGAGTTCAACAGAAGCGTCCTTCAGCGGCCCAGAATGCAATTCTGCGGCGATATTTCCTGGAACTTACACAGAGTTTCATCATACCACTGGTGGGAGCATTACTTTGCATACAAAATCAATGACACGGCCCCATTTACACACACGTGAACAGTGTTGTTGTTGTTAAGTAAGGAATAATTGACGACGGGCCGTTCAATTATTAGAATAAAAATGCACACCCGAGGTGGTGATGCGGTCACGACGCGAAGCGGAGTTTTAGTATAACTAAAACTATTGCATTTGCTTTTGGAAGTTGAAATAAAGTAAAATATAAATAAAGATATTTTAAGAAATAGTATAATATAGTATACAAACAATGCTAAAATAACACTGGTCCTGAATACCTTAAAAACATGGTAAATGCATGTGTGCTGAAGTCTCATGCTTTATATTCCAGGCCATAAATTTAGGATATAATTTTATAATGAATATTATTTGTTTGATTTGCAGGAGCGTTATGTGGCCAGTCTAATGCCTCTACAGAAGAGCATCTCACCCTGGAAAGTAAGATTTTCATTTTATATGGATCAGTTTAGCAACTTTTAGGGATACTCACAATGTTTCTCCTCTCATTTCCCAGAGTCCTCCACAGCTGCGGCCGTTCAACCAGGAGGAGTTCATGAAAACCCTGGAGAAGGCCGGACCTCAGCTCACCTCACGACTCAAAGGAGACTGGATCGGCCTCTACAGGTACAGCTGCTCTCACAGATTTAAACGTGTGTGTATATATGTATATGTATGTGTAATGTTATTTTATTGTATATATTCTATGTAATATATATACTGTATATAAAATATACATCTATATAAAAATACAAATATATATAATCATGTCAATTTTGATCAGAACAATGCACTGTAGCTTTAATTCAGCTGACCTGATTAACAAATTTCACCCTGAAGTGTCCCGTGTGTTTCACAATCACCATATGACATCCAGCGCTGTGAAAAGAAAAGAAAAAAATACACGAAAACACAACACTGCCAGAAGTTTTTTGCCCAAACTTCAAAGGCATGTTTAAATTATTAAAACTAGAAGCATCTTAACTTTTAAATGTTACATTTATCATGTGAACTACTTATATACAACATATGCATGTGTGTATGAGACAGAGGGGAACACGGTCGCATCTGCAGCAGATATATGCTGCCCATCATAAATCAAAGCACGAGACAGACAGGGGTCGGAGGAAAGGACCGGAAAATGTGACATAATGGACAATATTTGTCTGTATTTGCAATACACAAGCCGCGGTTCAGCAGCGCGAGACAAACACTGCCAGTGTGAATGCGCGTGGCTCCCGCTCTCCATACGCACTGCATCTGCCCTGCCAGCTATACGTCGCTGGCGCATCCTCCAACTCCGGGGCAGCCTTCCTTATTTCTCCCACTTGCATTTCTACACGTGACGTGACTCCAGCACTCCACTTTTACTTTATTTTACTGAATGTACACACACACCTCTTATTTCGCGCGAAAAGGACACCCACTGTCTGAGGTAACATACGGGCACGAGGATACATTGCACATGCGTCGAAACCTTGCAATGCACACACTCCGAACCGAGAAAAGCGAACCAAACGGTTCAGGTTTTTTAAAAGTACCATGCCACCCCTAATATACACTCACCTAAAGGATTATTAGGAACACCTGTTCAATTTCTCATCTATCTTCTCTCATATATAATTTATATATTGTATTATATATATTCTATTTTATATTTATATAGTCTGAAAATTTATAAAATCTGTGAAGTGGTGCGAATATCTAAAATAGATATAGAGAGTATGAATTTTCTAGTTATTCTCTGCTCTAATATATTTCTTCAGCATTTTGCGTAGTGTAAAACTTTCTTCCAAGTCATAATGAATCCTGATTTGTGAGCGATTGGTTCTGATGAAATTATTTTTCTCATTATCACTCAAACCAGCTCAGTTTCATGAGTTTTTTAAATACTTAACCAGTTAATCATGGAAAAGTTAGGATGTCCAAATAAACCTTTCCTTCAATATAAAATCTGAAGTTTCTCTTTAAATGCATCTTCACTCTTTCCATCTGTTCTGGTCTCCAGGCAGTTCCTGAGGTCTCCGAACTTCGATGGTTGGTTCAGGAACCGCAGGAAGGAGATGATGCAGAAGCTGGAAGCTCTTCACCTGGAGGCGCTCTGTGAGGAAGACCTGCAGCTGCGGATACAGAAACACACAGAGGTGGAGACGGTCGACCTGGTGCTCAAACTCAAGGAGAAACTGGTCAGTACTTCAGTCCCTTTGTGTGTGTATTACAGCAGCTCCACGGTTCTAGAGTGGGGCTTTCTTTGTGTGGCTTCTCATTAGCTATGTATCGGTGCACTTAATTTTTATGCGAATTCGGGGATATCGCATGAAAATTGCTGGATGGAAACAACAAGATGCAAAATCTTAAGATCCGAATATAACACTGTATGCGCTCAGTTGAGGCGGAAACATAAATTGTGATGGAATCATATTCACTGAATAAATCCCTTGAACTTCTCTTCAACAGTGGATGTGATTTGGATAACTGGATTAACCAGCGCACCAATCGCATCGCAGCATTTCTAATGTTGGTTTGATCATTCTAAAATGCCTGAGCCAAAGTCTGTCAAGTTATGTTCAAAGCAAAGTTATGTTCCTTTTGATTCTAGTATCTGTAACTCGTGTATTTTAGTGCTAGTATGCTAAAACGCAAATCACACAAAGTTATTTTGCCCTTATTTGGGGCCAAGCACTGAAGGTGCGTAGACACCTATTGTAATTGTTGGCGTTCTTCTTCTTCCGCTCTTGAGTCTATGGCCGCCCATAGAACCGCTTGAGGGAAAGTTATTAAATTTGGCACACTGATAGAGGACAGTCTGAACTGTCACCATAGCAAATTTGGAGTCTCTAACTCAATCCCTCTAGCGCCACCAACTGTCCAAAGTTGCACTTGCCGTAAGGGCTAGAAACGAAATTCTTTTGTGACGTCGTTTTAGATGGTGCCAATTTTCCTGGCAAAAAAAATACTTTTCTCCGAACTCCTAGACGGTTGAACGAAAATTGACCCAGATCTTCAGACAATGGCAACAAAAGTTATGGAATTCAAGTCGATTAATCAAAAGTGTTTGTGAATAATGCGCAAACTAATTTTACTTGCGGAAATAGACATAATGCTGTATCTCTGCAACACTTCATCGTATTCTGGCCAAACTTGGTACATGTCATCACAAGCATAACCTGAGGCTACATGCTGCGTTTCGGCACAGCGCCACCTACTGGTCCAGAGATACGAACAAAATTGCTATTTTTGCTTGTAACTTCTGAACGGTTTGCGTTTAGAAAAGTGGTCTCGTTAGTTTTGGGGCGGCATGCTGAGTCAAATTATATCCAATTTTTCCATATCGGCCATTTTGGGCATCGGCCATTTTGTATTTTATAGTAAAATGCTGTATTTCATGAACGCATTAGCGTATTGTTACGAAACTCGGTATGGGTCATCGGCACAATGCCCTGAAGGAGCCTGAGAAGTTTCGAGATTAAATATTCACATGCTTATTACTTTGGATGTGGTTGAATTATTTTCATTGGAGTTGCATCCATAGATTCCTGAATCCTTGCCGAGTCCAACGATACCAAACATGCTAGGTTTCGCCTCATGGTTTGTTCTACGTTGTGATTTGATGTTTAACCAACTTTCGCAAATATCTTCGAAACCGCTAGTCTGATCGAGACGAAACCAATGTAGGAAAATCTGAATCATAGCGGGCGGGCTATATGCATGAGGCCAAATATCAAAATTTTGATAGTAAGTGGCAAAAAAATGCAATCAAAGTCAGGTGTGGGTTATTTTTTTAGGCAGTGGCTATTTGCACTAAGTGAAAAAAGCATAGTGTAAATAGCAATTATCGCTAAGAAAATAAGTCACATCCTTAGATTCCCGAATCGTTTTCGAGTCCAACGATACCAAACATGCTAGGTTTCGCCTCATGGTTTGTTCAAAGTTATGATTTAGCGTTTAAACAACTTTCGCAAATATCTTCGAAGCTATTTTTTACTATTTTATTACTGGTAATTTGCGCCTCTTTCCCAGGAAGGGGAAGGTTTTGTACTCTTGAACACATGGGATGGAAACAATGCTTTAGTCATGAATATTTTATGCAATATTTATAGTTTAATTTACAACTTTGGGTGAAAATAAATATATATTGCATCTGCGATTTTGTCAATTTGGTGTCGAAACATTTTTATTGCTAGTAAATTTTACAATTACTTATAACACTAAGGAACACATTGAATTAAATATTACATTTTGAAATACTGAAATAGTATTTTCTTGTAAGACACACATCTTTGGAGGGTTTGTTCATTGATTGATTGTAAAAATGTGTAATTCATCTCCTGTTGTGTCTCAGACTCAGGCCGAGAAAGATCAACTTCCTGTCAAACCAGGAACTCTGCCCAAACTACAGTCCCATATCGAGAGCATCATACTCTCTCTTCCAGAGGACCTGCAGGGCATCTTACATAAACCTCCGAGCCCTTGACCATCAGCCAGCGCTGACAGACCAGACTGCGGCTCATACGGGGTTAACGGACACAAACCCGCCGGACTTCCAGTGCACTTGTTGCTGCACATCTGAGTGCCCTTGAACGGACAATGCTGGCATTGCCAAAAACTGCACAGACGACTGACAGCACAGGGAGCGAGTGAGCGCGCGAGGGACGATCGATGGCAGAAATGACACACACGTGATGTGTTACGGACACATTCTGAGTCTGAACGCTGTAAGTCTCACTGTGTGAGATTAACATTCCTGTTGATTTTAAACATGAGGACGCTTACAAGAATGAATCTGGAAAACGCGATCCGGATCTGAATGGGCCGGATTCATATTCACCACTATAATGGAAATGTTTAAATGGTTGTGCTGTGATCATCACTTCCTCATCTCATGAAACCTGTCGGAAACCTGGTCAGGGCATATTTCACCCCAAAATTAGGAAGAGGGAATAAGAAGTTATATTTTTTACTTTAAGAAAATGAAGCCATTTTAAGACCATTAAACTACCATTTTTATATATATATATATATTGCACAGTGGCATTTTTTTCATGATAATCAGGTCATATTTCACCCCAAAAAGAGGAGGAATTAAGAAACTATATTTAGCATGCATTATTTTCATAATAATTAAGCACATTTTAAACTCAGTTTTCATTTCTATAATGCATCAAATCTAGTTTTCATTACTGTGATAAACACAACACTATTTCAATTGTGAAGTATACAATTGTTAAATATTATTACAGTTGTTTTTCTATTATTATTATTATTATTATACACTATATTATTATTCAAAAATGAGCATCACCATGAATATTGAGAGAAACTCAAATTTATGCTGAAATATCCTTAATTATCAAGAAAATTGTCATATGCTAAAAATATTAATAGGTCTAAAAATCAGTTTTTATATATATTTTTTTCCATTATATTTTGGGGGAAATGTTCCCTGGAAATGTTTCATGTTTTGAATTTGATATAGCAATAACAGGCACATTTATTTCTGCTTTTAAAGGGATAGTTCACCCAAAAATGAAAATTAGCCCATGGTTTACTCGCCCTCAAGTCATCCTAGGTGTATATGACATTCTTCATTCAGACGAATACAATCAGAGTTATATTAAAAAAGTCCAGGCTAATCCAAGCTTTATAATGGCAGTGAATGGTTGTGTCGTTTATGAAGTCCATAAAAGTGCATCCCTCCATCATAAAAGTGCATCTATCCATCATAAAAGTGCATCTATTCATCGTAAAAGTGCATCTATCCATCGTAAAAGTGCATCTATCCATCATAAAAGTGCATCTATCCATCATAAAAGTGCATCTATCCATCATAAAAGTGCATCTATTCATCATAAAAGTGCATCTATCCATCATAAAAGTGCATCTATCCATCATAAAAGTGTATCCATCCATCATAAAAGTGCATCTATCCAGTGCATCTATTCATCATAAAAGTGCATCTTCATCATAAAAGTGCATCTATCCATCATAAAAGTGCATCTTCATCATAAAAGTGCATCTATCCATCATAAAAGTGCATCTATTCATCATAAAAGTGCATCTTCATCATAAAAGTGCATTTATCCATCATAAAAGTGCATCTATTCATCATAAAAGTGCATCTATCCATCATAAAAGTGCATCTATCCATCATAAAAGTGCATATATCCATCATAAAAGTGCATCTATCCATCATAAAAGTGCATCTATTCATCATAAAAGTGCATCCATCCATCATAAAAGTGCATCTATTCATCATAAAAGTGCATCTATCCATCATAAAAGTGCATCCATCCATCATAAAAGTGCATCTATTCATCATAAAAGTGCATCCATCCATCATAAAAGTGCATCCATTCATCATAAAAGTGCATCTATCCATCATAAAAGTGCATATATCCATCATAAAAGTGCATTGTGCATCTATCCATCATAAAAGTGCATCCATCCATCATAAAAGTGCATCTATTCATCATAAAAGTGCATCCATCCATCATAAAAGTGCATCCATTCATCATAAAAGTGCATCTATCCATCATAAAAGTGCATATATCCATCATAAAAGTGCATTGTGCATCTATCCATCATAAAAGTGTATCCATCCATCATAAAAGTGCATCTCGATCATAAAAGTGCATCTATCCATCATAAAATGATTGGGCTTTATTAACCCCTGGAGCCGTGTGGAGCAGTTATATGATGGATAGGTGCACTTATATGGACTTCATAAACAAGGCAACCATTCACTGCCATTATAAAGCTTTGAAGAGCCTGGACATTTTTAATATAACTCTGATTGTATTCGTCTGAGAGAAGAATGTCATATACACCTAGGATGATTGAGGGGGAGTAAATCATGGGCAAATTTTCATTTTCGGCTGAACTATCCCTTTAACAGAGACCAACACTACTAACCTATAGCACATTGTCGCAGGTGTCCAGCGTGAACGGCACAAATATAATGTGTGTTTCTCATAATGAAGGCGAACCCAACAAGGACCAGTGCAGTTTTACACATATTTTTAATTCATAAACGGACCAACCACAAAAGGGAAAATAGCCATTGTTTTTTCCTTTCCTCTTCGCCCAGCTGAATGACCCGTCTCTGGTTCATAAATCATAACTTTCCAGTGCTGTTGCATTGAGATGGTGGTCTTCCTTCTGCTTCAATATCATGTATAGTCTTCAAATACAGCTTTCCTTTACACTCGCTCGACCGATAAAGGTGAATACTGCAGTTTCTTTGTGCCTTTTGATTTCCATTTGATGGCTTTTAGGACCAAGTGTGTATTTTGTGAGTACATCAGTGCTTTAATATCATGAAATATGATTGTCTGTCTAGAAGGAGCTTGTGTTATTTGCACTTTATTGGTGGAATGTGTCGAGCAACAGAAGGTTTGTAGGAAACTGGTCATATGTGGGAAATCCATCCGTTCTGTTGTGTGCCTTGAGCTAGAAAGACAAAGAGCGCTCACTCCTTCCCTCTGACACTGTTCTCCATAGGAAGGCTTTATCTGGCTGACTCATGGGACGCCTCGTGTGTGTTGTGTAATGAATCCGGGCCTGTGTGACAGTAGGCGTGTGAAAACTGGTTGTTGGGCAACCATTCATGTTTTATATTTGAAGAACAAACCTATTTTAACATGCTTGAATTTTAAAGAGGTATATTCTAGTACGCTAATAACCAACTGCTTTTGACACAACGCCTGTTTGTTATACTGATGGATATTTTCTAACATCTGTATTTTTGATCGGCTCATTTATATCGGTAGTTAATGTACAGGATGTTTTATTTGTTGCTGTGGTGATTTATTATAGAATGATAAAAATGGACAATTATGTTGTTTTTTGTAAACCATGTACACCAAACCACAGCCCAACGTTTCAGCATAAACAATATTTTTCTATCACACCCTTAACCACTATTTTTTTTCTCTCCTGTAACCAGTGAAAGCTTTTCCCTAGGAAGTGTTTCATTCCCTTGCCCTCTTGAAGAACAAGTATATATTTTTTTTCAGGTGTAAATAAATGTCAATAAGTATAAATCTATTTCTGTTCCTTTTGATTCTAGTATCTGTAACTCGTGTATTTTAGTGCTAGTATGCTAAAACACAGTTATTTTGCCCTTATTGTAATTGTTGGCGTTCTTCTTCTTCTTCCGCTCTTGAGTCTATGGCCGCCCATAGAACCGCTTGAGGGAAAGTTATTAAATTGGGCACACTGATAGAGGACAGTCTGAACTGTCACCATAGCAAATTTGGAGTCTCTAACTCAATCTCTCTAGCGCCACCAACTGTCCAAAGTTGCACTCGCCATAAGGGCTAGAAACGAAATTCTTTTGTGACGTCGTTTTAGATGGTGCCAATTTTCCTGGCAAAAAAATACTTTTCTCCGAACTCCTAGACGGTTGAACGAAAATTGACCCAAATCTTCAGAGACAATGGCAACAAAAGTTATGGAATTCAAGTCGATTAATCAAAAGTGTTTATGAATAATGCGCAAACTAATTTACGCAGCGCTTGCAGAAATAGACATAATGCTGTATCTCTGCAACACTTCATCGTATTCTGGCCAAACTTGGTACATGTCATCACAAGCATAACCTGAGGCTACATGCTGCGTTTCGGCACAGCGCCACCTACTGGTCCAGAGATACGAACAAAATTGCTATTTTTGCTTGAAAACTTCTGAACGGTTTGCGTTACAAAAGTGGTCTCGTTAGTTTTGGGGCGGCATGCTGAGTCAAATTATATCCAATTTTTCCATATCGGCCATTTTGGGCATCGGCCATTTTGTATTTTGTTGTAAAATGCTGTATTTCATGAATGCATTAGCGTATTGTTACGAAACTCGGTATGGGTCATCGGCACAATGCCCTGAAGAAGCCTGAGAAGTTTCGAGATTAAATATTCACATGCTTATTACTTTGGATGTGGTTGAATTATTTTCATTGGAGTTGCATCCATAGATTCCTGAATCCTTGCCGAGTCCAACGATACCAAACATGCTAGGTTTCGCCTTATGGTTTGTTCTACGTTGTGATTTGACGTTTAAACAACTTTCGCAAATATCTTCGAAACCGCTAGTCTGATCGAGACGAAACCAATGTAGGAAAATCTGAATCATAGCGGGCGGACTATATGCATGAGGTCAAATGTCAATATTTTGATAGTAAGTGGCAAAAAAATGCAATCAAAGTCAGGTGTGGGTTATTTTTTTAGGCAGTGGCTATTTGCACTAAGTGAAAAAAGCATATTTTCTTAGCGATAATTACTATTTACACTAAGTCACATCCTTAGATTCCCGAATCCTTGCCGAGTCCAACGATACCAAACATGCTAGGTTTCGCCTTATGGTTTGTTCTACGTTGTGATTTAGCGTTTAAACAACTTTCGCAAATATCTTCGAAACCGCTAGTCTGATCGAGACGAAACCAATGTAGGAAAATCTGAATCATAGCGGGCGGACTATATGCATGAGGTCAAATATCAAAATTTTGATAGTAAGTGGCAAAAAAAGTCAGGTGTGGGTTATTTTTTTATATGCTCATAATTACATATGTCTATAACTCCTAAACGAAATGAGGTTTTCCACCAAATTTAACACACTTATGTATGGGGGCACTCTGAGGACACACACAAAAGGTGGTGGGACTGCGCCACTTGGTGGTGCTATAATTAAACAAAACATGAAATTGGCTCTATACAACTTGATGTATTTATGGGGGTTTGAACCTTTTTGCTTAAAATTGTCTCAATGTCTTTACTCATTCGCTTCCTTGTTTGCTTCTGTTGTGCTTTGCCTGATAATTGCTGCTTGCTTTGGATAGTTATTTCTGCAATGAATGAATGGTACTTTGGTCATTGGTACCACAGTTTTTAATTGATAACGAAAGTTTGTAAATAAATACAAAATTTATTGAAGATATTTGAAAGGCACATATTGAAGGCAGTACAAAAATTATTTTAAAATGTCTTTACAGTGGTAAGTTAAATTATACAGTGCATTAGAATTATATATAAAGATGTTTAACAATATCCCATGAATATCTTAAAATAAAACAGATCTGGAGATATATATACAGTCAATGATGTAGTGTATTTTCTTCTGTAGTGTTTCATCGTTTGGACAGTTGATCCGAGAGCCAGTCCAGTCCTTCATATAAGCCTGACCCCTGAACCGCACATGTGGCCTGGACGAACCACTGCGAGAGAGACAGAGAAACACACGTGACCTCACACACCTCCAGCTCAGCGTCTGCGTTGAGTCTGTGTGTCACACACTCACCTGTCTTCCTCTCAGCGCGTGTAAACCCAGCCTGTCTGTCAGCTCAGAGACCGCCATGGCTTTGGGTAAATCCTGCTTGTTAGCAAGAACTAACAGAACGGCGTCTCTCATCTCATCCTCCGCCAGCTGAAAAGGGTCACATGGATTTAGGCATGTACACAATATTACATGGAGACTATGATTACACTGAGCTAGTGTAACCCTCTGGTACTGTTCAATCCTTTTTTTTTATTTTATCGGAATGGTATGAAACTTGATAATGGTGTTGGCACTTGCTGTGTGAACACAAGAAACAGTCATAGACATGATTCGAAAAGGGTAAATGGAAATGAATGCGAGGCGAATTTCCTCTAGTGGAAGCGTTTGGTACTGCGCACAAACAAAATCTGACTGAAAGCTCATTTTTTGGGATATCAACCTCAAATTTGGAACACAGCTCTTTTATTTCATGAGTTTTCGTGAATTTTCCCCCCACAGTTTTAGAGTAAAGCGTGTTTTGGAAAATATTCATTTCATATAAAAATTGAAAATGGTATTTTTGTGCATTTTTCATAACAATACATTTAAAATTGTATAACTTTTCTTCACTTCAGCAATAATCTGCAAAGCGTTGTCTTTAAAAAGAGACCAAACTTCAGTCTGTGCTCCAAAGTTTAAGTTTGCCATTTTTTAAAATGGTTATGTTTTTAATTATTTTAATTATTTGTTACTCATTGTCAAGGATCACAAGATATTTTCTGTAAAAAGTGTCTTTTATTGCTGAAAATCATGATTTTTTTTGTCCGAATTGTATTTTTTCCATCATGTATCATTGTGTTATTATATTTGACTTTACTTTTGGTAATATTTCATTTATGTTATTTATAAAAGCCCTAAATAGTCATTTTTCTAATTCTACAACATTAAATTGTTTAAAGATAACTTTTATCTCTATTACCGTACCACACTTTGCCTTTAAAGCTCCCACAACTCTGTAAGATACAGGAAATGATGTCACTTTCCCTTACTGATAAGATCGGAAGCGCTGAAAGGTGTGCGTGCTCTTTCTGAGAAAATATTTGAATCTAAAAAGTTTTATTTTTGTAAAACGTCAAAATTGTTAAAAGGAAAACAGAATTTATCGCTGATCACAGTGGGTCGTTTAAAAGTCTTTAAATCATGATTTTATTAGGGCCATGTGCTCTTAGAATTGATGTTTTGGGCTAAAAAGTTGATAATGGTCAACTCTGTTACCGTCAAACTCTGTTACCAAGGTAGAGTAACAATGCTGACCGTACGTAACCGAGTTGACCAACAATACTATAAAGAAATCTGCTTGTTTTTTCATTAAAAGTAAAAAACGAAGTACTCGTGTTTGGCAAGCACTGAATTATTTAAATTTAATAGACACTAGAAAGAATTTCTGTTAGTGAACAGTTTTTTTTCCTTAAAGCCACAATATGTAATTTTGGGCCGTTAGATGTCACTTATTCAAAACAAAGGCGTGGCTTGATGATGCCTGGAGAGCTTTTATTCTGCCGCAGACGAGCGCTTCCGCTTCTTCCACTTGTGTGTATGTGGGGTAACCAAGCGGCAACCTCCCGCAGTTTCTCTTGAAGCCAATACGGAAGTGA
The DNA here is from genome assembly GCA_023566225.1 of Romanogobio albipinnatus. NCBI lineage: Eukaryota > Metazoa > Chordata > Actinopteri > Cypriniformes > Gobionidae > Romanogobio > Romanogobio albipinnatus. The sequence continues at coordinate 49,026,746 of CM042254.1, forward strand.
CTTAAACTGCAGTTCATGGACTGGCCACTAGAGACAGACTCCAGAAGGAGCAGAATCTCATTGAGCTCATGATAAAATGCCCAACTTTACAGCAGAAGAACACATGTTTACAGTCTGGGACAAATTGTGCTTTTGGTCTATACGGCTAATTTTGCCCTTCATGACGACTGTGAGGGGGGTGAATTATTTTATAACTCATTCGTTTACATTATATAAAGCATTAAAGTTCTGCATAATTAAGGGCGTGGCCACTTTGAGTGACAGGTGGATTGTCGTTTGTCTGCTGTCTGTTAGTCATCACGTCACCTCAGCTCCGCCCACGTCCCGCCTCTTTGCCCATTGTCAGTTATCCGGGAGTGAAGCGCGAGCTCATCCCCACTTTACACTTCAAAACTGCTCTTCAGAATCCTATGGGTGACGTCACGGACACTACATCCATATTTTTTAACAGTCTGTGGGGTAACGCAGCGCTGTTTCATCATATTACACACATTTGAGTGTGTTAAAGTTATAATGCTACTCTGTGCGTTCGCTCGGTGGCGACTATGAGACACTTGTTCACACTGCAGTGAGCGAGATCATATTAGCCACAGTACTCACAGTAAATCAAGAACCCCAGATTTAAACAATCAGACTAACTGTGTTGAGCTGGAGAACAATGATTCGTTTCTGTCCATGAATGATCCAAACAGTTGCTCGCCTGTCTAATAGACCCTTTTTCAGTTAGTAAACATTGTGATGTTTTCTTGTGGGCGGAGCTTAGCTGGAGGCAGAACGATTCCCCTGATCGCTTCACTTAACGCTAGCCGGTAAGTTTTTTTAAGGCGAGCTTGTTTATAAACAATGACTGGAGTATTTTTATCTGAATATGTAAGGTCACTTTCTGTCCGGGACCGTGACTGTAATTTTAAAAAAGTTAACCTTAACAGACGGAACCAGATTGACCGACCCGTGCGCGCTCAGTCGATGGATGGACGATCATCTGACAGCTTTACCTCCGGTTGAACAGGGCCGGCCGCGGCGAGGCTAATGCTTATTTTTACCTTAAACTTTATGCAAGCAGATGTTCTGGGTACTCAGTGTGATTTTATAAAACATCACGTCAGTTTTTTATAAACATATAAAGCTTTTTTAATAGCCCAATGTTTTTACTCTACAGTTGTGCAGTTTTAAGGGGATATTGGGCATTTTTAAAATGTATTTGCCGAAATTAGTAACGATATTTATACACAGGTTTATTCAAAATAGCAAAAATATCTTGTGGCGAGGTGGACGAGCGAGAGACATGGGAGGAGCGAGCGAGATCGGTGTGTGTGATTGAGGATGAACGTCACCTGCGAGGCACACCGGTCTCGAGTCCTCTCATGAGGGAGCACGGAGGCATATAAGGACGAGCGACTCCAGTGAAGGACGAGAGAGGACCAGGCCTGGAATTTTGCGTTGTGTTTTATTTACGTTTTGTTATGTGTGTGTGCGGCAGTCGTCCGTGAGGGGCTGCCGCTTTTACTTTCATTTTGTGTTCATTTGTTTTATTAAACTTGTTGAATGTTCGCCGGTTCACGCCTCCTTCTTCCCATACGAACAAACTCTGTTACATATCTACATTTCTTAGTTTACGCTACTTCATGGTGAAAACATGAATCGTTAGTTTAGATCGTTAGATGCCTATAACTGTGCTAAATGGACACGTATAAGACTTAAAATACACAGATTTAACAGATGAGTTTCGTCGTACGATCCGAAGTTCTGCCTAGCCAGCGCCTGCACACTCACTCCAGTCCTCTCAATGTTTTTTTATCTGACAGTAGCAGCAGGTATGCGGTAAAATTTTAATTTGGAGCCTGTACTCCGTCGATTCTGGCACCCAAAATCACAAAAAGATGACATTTTGAGCTTCGACTCTGTGCTGGTTTGTATTGGCCGCCTCCAGTTTTTCCTTTGTTTTGCCTCCAGCTAACGCCGTGACGTAATTGTGACGTTGACGCAGAAAGGGTCTATAAGACACATCATATATTAAAGCTACACTGTGTGATATTTTCCCCCATCTAGCGGTGAAAGGGTATATGACCATCCAGTAAATATTAGTTTCTGTTCCTCCCAATTCCGATTTCGTTTTAACTCCTACAGTGGCCGATTTAGTCCAAGATTAACATGGCTTCCAGTTCGATCCAGCAATCCCCCTCTTCACGTTCGCCATCGAGTTGTAACGCGTGTGTCCGGGTGAAAAATACGGATAGCTCACTCAACGCAACTGGAGTCGATGCAAACACGGAGGCGATTGACGTCAAACAGCCCGCACTTTATTCCCCGACGGAACCCCCACAAGAGTCCGGGACAAACTCCACTTCCGTCCACAGCATTACCCAACAAAACAAAAATAAATGAATGTTAGCAACAGAAGACAGAAAATAATCCACACACATGGGAGCTCGAGGCGCAGTGCACACACACACACACACACACAGAACGCAGGCGCTCCAACCGGGGCGAACGCTCTTAAAGGGGCCACACTATTTTCCTACTCGTTACAGAGTGTTAAAACGCGAAAGGCGAAGCTTGAATTTACGGGTATGTCCCTCTTTGGCTAATGTACTTTCAAGATGGAGGGGCAACATGGCGACCCCCATTCGAACCCCTTACCCGTATGTATTTTCAATGGCATATTATAAACTTACGAGAATACTTTATTACTTGAAAGAAGTAAATATACATTAATGAGCACATATATTTTTGAAAGAACTAAGTGTTTTTAGCTAAGAATAAACTAAAAAAGTTACACAGTGTAGCTTTAAAGCGGCTTTGGCGTTTCCATGGTTTCTACAAAATAAAAGCGGAAAGCGAGGGGAACGCGGGTATGATGTCATTGACAGCACGGACACGGCCCGTTTCCTGGTTTTGCTCTCGGGGTCCCCCTACAGTTGGGAAACAGTATCGTCCTCTACTACTGTCGTAAACTCTGTCATCCTGCATCAGGGGATGCATCGCACGTGCATTTGTTGACATGACAACTATGATAGCCCTGAACACTGCAGGAGGAGTTCACATGCAGGAGTTCTGCTCGTGTGAAATGTCTTCATCCCAGGTACAGTGGCATATGTTTCAGCATGTCATATGAATATCATTTCATGGGTTTTATTATTTTTTTTCAAACGCCAAATGATCGCGATCCTCACGTTTACAAGCCAGCGTCATTATAGTAGTCTAGTCTATTGGTTACCGTTTTACAGAATCTATATGATACTTCAATTCAATGTTTGAGTGGTAGGTAATAACCATATATCGTCAATATAATATATTGACCTCCTTCAGCTCACGCCAACGAGCAAACGCTGGCCCAATGTTGATCCTCGTCCTGCCTTTAATACGATCACTTTCTCGTTTCCTCTTTTTGCATTCCTCCGACTAAACCTTTGCTTTCTTCTTTTTCTGTGCTGCCTCGGCCATGACTATAACATCCGGCAAACTATAAAAAGGATAGTTGGGCTCGCACGTCCGAATTTAAGGAAGTGGGGGTGATGGTGGACGTGACGTATATGCCGTAAAGCAGTCGAATTTTGTTGTTCTTTTTTTTCTCGGGTTACTACCCGAAACCCGAAGTTTAAAAGTACGATTAAAAACGATACAGACCCCGTCAGGCTATGGTAGACGTGCCATTCAACCTATTGTAAGTCGATGTATCATCACAAGAGTCTTGAAAATATATTATGAAGGTTGAAAAGTTACCTAGTGCTGCTTTAAAATTTCTCTGGATTTAAACATGCTTGGAAACAATAATGCAAGTACCAAGTCAACTAGATTTTGGATATTTGAATCTAAAAATCTTACATATTGTCCCTTTAACTTTTTGGCATGCAAAATGGATCTCCAATTATAGAATTACTCATAAATATAATTTACCATTAGTAACATAAAATCCCATAAACATTCATGAAAACATTTTTTTTTTAAATATCTGACTAAAATATAGTGCAATAATTTCATTGAGATAAAAAAGGTCATTTTTGACCGACATGCAAACAACACCGGAGGGGTAAATAATCTGATGATATACACAGATCATGGATGACTTACCATCATTTTTAGTTCCTCTGCTGCGGTTTCAATCCTCTCACGATCACTGGCGTCCACCACGAAGATCAGACCCTGAATCACACACACACACACACACACACACACTTTGTTCAGTGCATTTCATAAAGCATCTGGTTAGTTTTGAAGTGATAAAATAATAGATGCCTATTGCCCTGAACACATCATTACCTTAGTGTTCTGATAGTAATGTCTCCAGAGGCGTCTGATAATGTCCTGACCGCCGACGTCCCACACAGTGAAGGAGATGTTCTTATATTCAACGGTCTCCACATTAAAACCTACAGAGAATCAGACTCTCAGTCATTATGAAATATGATACTACATTTGATTTGAAGCATTAAAACATGTGTTTGACCTGAAGATTCTCACCTAGAGTTGGAATGGTTGTGACAACTTCACCAAGTTTGAGTTTGTAGAGGACTGTCGTCTTCCCTGCTGCATCCAGACCAACTTGGAGAAGAAATATTTACATTTATTACATTATGAAAATGCACAATATTCATAATTGGAGTATTTTATTACATTTCACGTATCAATTAGCTACTATGCACTAGAGCAATATTTGTTCAAAAACTGAATAATCATTTTAAAAAATATACATTTTCGAGAAATAAAAAAAGTACTCACCCATTAGTAACCTCATCTCTTTTTTGTCAAAGAGCCGTGAGAAAATGTTCGAGAAGAAGACGCCCATTTTCTTTTTAAGTGCAAATGAAAAGCTGTTCTAGTGAAAATAGATGTTCAGAGGACGAGGCTCAGATTGCTAGTGTGTGTTCAGTGTGTGTGAGAGTGTTTATATATGCTTTTTGCTTTCGGTTTGACTGACAGCTCGACACTTTTCTCTCATTGCAACTCCAACGTGTTTGAAATGACGTCACATACTGTATCACGTGTCCAAACAAAGCGTGTCTTTCAATGCAACAAGATGCTTTTGGTCTTGTTTACTTGGTAATATCTCTCGGGTCAAAGCATGGGAAATCGCCAAATAAGCTTTGTGTTGATAGCAAAATGAAGGAGGTGTCTTACTTCACAGGATTTATCATGCTAGGCATGTTTGGGTAATATTTAATATTTAAAAACAAACTATTTTGCGTCTGTTTTTTCACTGTATTTACTCAAGATTAGTTTGGAGAGATTTAGAAAGTGTATGATAGACATTTGTGTATTTTATGTGCTTTTTATACTCAACATATTAAAGAACAACATAGTACACAGATGTTTATTTTATTAGGAAAATAACAAATAAATAAAAATAAGTGTGCTCAAGGCAAACCAAAGTTTCAACATTTTATAAATGACTTTATTTTATTGAATATTTTATGATTTATTTTTATTATTTTTTTCATGTTAATGTGAGTATGTAATACCTCTTGTTCTTGTTCTGCCAAATAAATGCGTGCTATTTTTTTTATTATTATAAAATATTCTTTTATTATGTGTGTTGTACTTCGTACTTGTAGTAGGTTAGCCTACATAAAATCATATTAAGAGTGACATTTCCTCCACAGAATGTCTTAAATGTTGCCAAACACCCAGCCAGCACAGTCATGTGGGGCCCATATGGGCGTCACCTGGGCTGTCTAACTGGGGCCCAGCCTGTTTTGTCCTCAGTTTCCATGGAGGCCCCACATGGGCTAGCCCAGATGAACTGAACACTACTCAGTGTGCACACTACAGACTGTTAAATGTAACTGAATCAGTGTTGGAGTTAATGAGATAATTAAGTGATTAATAGAGTAATGACTGAATATTACTGAAGACTCCTGATGATAACAAGCAGAATCACTGAAGGACAGAGAAACACAAAAGACTTCAGACACAACTTCACAAAAGCATTATCAGCTTCCCTTTTTACCTATTAGATTGACTTTCTGTCATCTTAGTTTTTATTGATAATTCCCACTGAGCAAAGGTGTACGTTGAAAAGACGTCCACTGAGGAGCCAGAATGAAAGTTTTTATGACGTCTGTTTTTGACGTGTTCTGCACGTCCGATATAGACGTTCATGGAACCTCAAGGTTAAAAACTAGTGATGTGCTCATTGTGGACATATTTCCCATTTGTAATTGCAAAGCAACTCACAGACAGTGTGTGTTTGTCCAGAAATCATGAAAATAAAAGAAACTTAGCTCACACCTTTAGACACTTTAGACAACTTAGCATCTGTAATTCGCACATCTTTGGATCGCGAGAGAATCGTGGGATTCAATCCAGGATCTTCTTGCTGTGAGGAGACGGTGTTTCCCACTGAGACACTGGTGCTGCCCTTAATCACAGACATAAGACACACTTTGACTATTTCTGTCAGACGTCTACAGAAGCTCTTACTGACAATTAACAGAGCTTTAGATGTTGATGTTTATGTTTCATTTGAAGTCACCATTGTGGTGGGAAGCGTTTGCTTTAGTTGGGCTCTTGGTCCCTGTACTTGAGTTAGCTTTTCTTTGGCAGCTGTAACTGTGTGTGTGGAACACAATACTTATGGCTGAGAAAGCAAAGATAAAGCCACTTCAGGTGTTGTCAGCTCCTTGTTGATGACTAAATCATCAGAAGTCTAGAATCTGATGTTGTGCTTTTGAGTTTTGTGTTCTTGTTTGGCAAATAATAATTTGTTTATATACTATAACCTTGTGAATACACTGTATCGGGACTAATAGCAATAAAATAATCACTTATCCTGAAAGATGATAAAAAAGCATGTGCACATTGTTTTGAGAAAATATTTCACATAGTCACACACAGACATCAAGATTTTGCATATGATTCACAACAACGGTGACAATCATAACAAAAAAAAAGCTTCATGCTGCAATGCATGATGGGTAGCTTCAAAGTACAAAACTCATGCTTGATTGTCACCGTTGTTGTGAATCATATGCAAAATCTTGATGTCTGTGTGTGACTATGAGAAATATTTTCTCAAAACAATGTGCACATGCTGTTTTATCATCTTTCAGGATAAGTGATTTGTTTATTGCTATTGGTGTCAATACAGCAGATTCACAAGATTATAGTATATAAACAAATTATTATTTGCCGAACAAGAACACAAAACTCAAAAGCACAACATCAGATTCTAGACTTCTGATGATTTAGTCATCAACAAGGAGCTGACAACACCTGAAGTCACTTTATCTTTGCTTTCTCAGCCATAAGTATTGTGTTTCACACACACAGTTACAGCTGCCAAAGAAAAGCTAACTCAAGTACAGGGACCAAGAGCCCAACTAAAGCAAACACTTCCCACCACAATGGTGACTTCAAATTAACCATAAACATCAACATCTAAACCTCTGTTAATTCTCAGTAAGAGCTTCTGTAGACGTCTGACAGAAATAGTCAAAGTGTGTCTTATGTCTGTGATTAAGGGCAGCACCAGTGTCTCAGTGGGAAACACCGTCTCCTCACAGCAAGAAGATCCTGGATTGAATCCCACGATTCTCTCACGATCCAAAGATGTGTGAATTACAGATGCTAAGTTGTCTAAAGTGTCTAAAGGTGTGAGCTAAGTTTCTTTTATTTTCATGATTTCTGGACAAACACACACTGACTGTGAGTTGCTTTGCAATTACAAATGGGAAATATGTCCACAATGAGCACATCACTAGTTTTTAACCTTGAGGTTCCATGAACGTCTATATCGGACGTGCAGAACACGTCAAAAACAGACGTCATAAAAACTTTCATTCTGGCTCCTCAGTGGACGTCTTTTCAACGTACACCTTTGCTCAGTGGGAATTATCAATAAAAACTAAGATGACAGAAAGTCAATCTAATAGGTAAAAAGGGAAGCTGATAATGCTTTTGTGAAGTTGTGTCTGAAGTCTTTTGTGTTTCTCTGTCCTTCAGTGATTCTGCTTGTTATCATCAGGAGTCTTCAGTAATATTCAGTCATTACTCTATTAATCACTTAATTATCTCATTAACTCCAACACTGATTCAGTTACATTTAACAGCCTGTAGTGTGCACACTGAGTAGTGTTCAGTTCATCTGGGCTAGCCCATGTGGGGCCTCCATGGAAACTGAGGACAAAACAGGCTGGGCCCCAGTTAGACAGCCCAGGTGACGCCCATATGGGCCCCACATGACTGTGCTGGCTGGGCAGCTATGATTTTTTTTATTTAATAACCATTTTGTGCATCAAAACCCTTCAGCAATAATAGGTAGGCCAACTTTTACTCAAAAATGCCTGAGGATTTTTATTTAGGCACATTTTTGTGATTTCAACCTAATATAATATTAAATTAAACTCGGCTAGACTTCAGAAACTAGTTTAGCCTGAAAACCTCCTCGTCAGATGTACAGCAGGTCATCTGAAATCATGATCCAGTGAAGAGATTTTAAACTTTACATTGTCACGAGATTTGTTTACTCAAATGGTACAGTACGTGACGACGTCATTTCTAACGCGCTGGATTTGCAACGAGAGAAACTGCGCGTGTCTTGTGTGAGAGTGGCGGTGTCGAGCTGTCAGTCAAACCGAAAGCAAAAAGCATATATAAACACACACACCAACATCACACTAGCAATCTGAGCCTCTGCCTCTGGACGTTTGTTTTTGACCAAGTACAGCGAACAGCTTTTCATCTGCACTTTTAAACATGGGAATCATCTTCTCGAACATTTTCTCGCGTCTCTGGAAGAAAAAGGAGATGAGGTTGCTTATGGGTGAGTACATTTTTTCCCCCTCAAAATGTTCTTTACTCTTTTTTGAACAAACTATAATTTCTCTATGGCGAATATATACGTATTAATTTGGACAAATATGTGAATTTTTGAATCTTGTGCATTTCCATTGTGGAATAAATGTAAATATTTCTTCTCCAAGTTGGTCTGGATGCTGCAGGGAAAACGACAATCCTCTACAAACTCAAACTTGGTGAAGTTGTCTCATCTATTCCAACTATTGGTAAGAAACTCAAAGCAACACATTCATTATTAATCAATTCCTGCGTGAATTATTTTCTATATATGACCCACAAAAGCAGTCCTGCGTCTCACGGGTATATTTGTGCCAATAGCCAACAATACATTAAAGGTGTCAAAATGATAAATGTTTCTTTTATGCCAAAAATCATTAAGTAAAGATCATGTTCCATGAGGATATTTTGTAAATGTCCTACCGTAAATATATCAAAAATGTATTATTGGTATTCATTTGGACAACTTTAAAGGAGATTTTCTCAATATTTATGTATCTCGGCCAGATATTGTCCTATCATAACAAACCATACATCAATGGAAATCGTAGCTTATTCATTTATTCATTGACCCTTTTGACCAACACTCTTTGATTTACTTCATTTTTTATGTCAACAGGTTCCACGTAATTGGGTTATGTTGAATTTATTTAAAATTGTTTATTTCAGTAAACTTACGTTTTTTACGTAAGGTTAATTCAATGCCATTGAGTTAAATCAGGTTAACATTCTTAATTTTGTCCAAAACTATTCAATTGAATTATTCTAAAATGAATATAAAAACAAGTAATCCAGTTTAATTGATTATTTTTATTTAGTGAAATCACAACATTTACAAAACCTTTTATATGGTCTTATTGGCTAGCCAGAAGATGGTTTTGTTACATCCATCGCATGCCCGAAGTAGATGTTTTCTATTATTAAAACAACTTTAATTGTTATTGGCAGGTCCTCAGCCCAAGCACATGCTCTACACTAACATAACAAAAACTTTTAAATACCAACATAACAAAACATTAAGCATGAAAAAGTTCAAATAGCACTTTATTTAAACATTTACTCTCCCAATTCAGCCCCTTTGCAAAGCATGATGGGAAGTGAAAGTCTTGTTTGATTGGGTTACTTGATTGAAAACATCAAGTTATGTCAAAGAGTAACGGTTTGAAGTCAGTTAAACATGAATCAATTACACTTGAACCAGAAACCTGATATAATTGCTTAAATAATGTGAACAGCATCATAAAATATTTTTTTGAGTGAAGGTCCCCGCCGTCATGTCTAACCAGTCCTTCCAGAAAAATGCGGCTTTTTTTGTGATTGTTGCGGGCAAAAATCCTTGATTATGCGGCATGTTTTATTAAAAAATGCGATGGAAAATGCGGGATATTTATGCAATTTTATGCGATGAAATTGCGGGAACTTGCAAAAACTGCGGTTTGATGAAAGAGAGAAAAAAAGCACTACATCACAGAAAGTGCTGGGAATATTTAAGTTCCCATCTTGTTTGGGAAGACCTTAATAAACACACGGCTCACATTTACAAAACATTGAGTCAAACAAGTTCTGTAGCTTTACAAAAGGAATATGCTACAACTTCTGAAAAAATGAATAAATAACTTCCTGTTTTACAGAGGTAGCTACACAAAACAGACATTTGAGTGCTTCCAATGCACAAAGTGCAATCTCTTTAAGGGTTAGTTCATCAAAAAATTTTAATTCTGTCATTAATGACGTCCCCTCATGTCGTTGGACACCCGTCAGACCTCCGTTCATCTTCAGACACAAATGAAGATATTTTAGTGGAAATCCGATGGCTCAGAAAGGCCTCCATTGGCACAATGTTCACTCTCAAGACCCATAAAAGGCACTAAAGACGTCGTTACAAAGTCCATCTCACTACAGTGCAGGTTCTACAATAACTTTATGAAGTGACGAGAATAGTTATTGTGCACAAAAAAAAACTAAATAACGACTTATATAGTGATGACCGATTTCAAAACACAGCATCATGATGCTATGAATCAGTGAGTCGATTCATGATTCGGATCGCGTGTCAAACTGCTGAAATACGTGACTTTGGCGATCCAAACCGCTGAATCGACTCACTGATTCATAACGCTCTGAACCGCTGAATCGACTCACTGATTCATAACGCTTCAAAGCTTCATGATGCTGTGTTTTGAAATCGGTCAACACACCGGGAAACTGCTTTGCGCGTCTTTTGCTGTTATTTTTGTTGACCAATGGGAGTTTGCGCTTCATCATGGTTTCACCGATATCTATGTTTCTCCACGGGGGTTTGCAGCTTTTCGATGACGTTCACGTCGGGTAATTACGTCACTTCAAAACGTTCCCATGGCAACAGGGGGAAATGGCGGCTCTTGTGTGAAGTAAACAAACATTTTTAAACTTTCTGCTAATATATATATATGACTTTTTTTGCAACGAAAATGCGGGGATTATGAAATCATGCTAGCCCCGCATATTTTGCACACGGAAATAGGCAATTTATTCGGATTTGAAAAAATGCGGCCCCCGCATAAATATGCAGACTTTGGCTGATTATGCGTTAAATCACGCGATCGCATAATCTCGTTTTTCTGGAGGGACTGGCTAACTCATAATCATACACTCTAAAAAATGCTGGGTTAAAAACAACACAAGTTGGGTTGAAATTGGGTTGTTTTAACCCAACGATTGGGTTAAATGTTTGCATAAAAACAACCCAATCGCTGGGTTAGTCCATTTTCAGCCCAACTTGTGTTGTTTTTAACCCAGCATTTTTAGAGTGTACTCATGATTTTCTCAATAGTTCACATTTTCAAATAGTTACATTTACATTTACGCATTTGGCAGACGCTTTTATCCAAAGCGACTTACAGTACCCGTATTACAGGGACAATCCCCCTGGAGCAACGTGGAGTAAAGTGCCTTGCTCAAGGACACACTGGTGGCGACTGCTGGGAATGAACCAGCAACTTTCTGCATATCAGTTCAGTGGTTTAACCCACTAGACCACCATCTCCAGTTGTATCTCGGCCAGATATTGTCCTATCGTAACAAACCATACATCAACGGAAAGCGTATTTATTCATTGACCCCTATGACCAAGGTCACGTCATGTCTAACTCATAATCTGCCATCCACCTCCTCTCTAGGTTTTAACGTGGAGACCGTTGAATATAAGAACATCTCCTTCACCGTGTGGGACGTGGGCGGTCAGAGTGTCATCAGAGGCCTCTGGAGACATTACTATCAGAACACTAAGGTAACAGAGTTTTTATCTCTATTCAGTTTGCCCTAATGTGGTTTTATTTACAAGATGCATGTGTGTGTTTCAGGGTCTGATCTTCGTGGTGGACTGCAGTGATCGCGAGAGGATTGAAATGGCAGCTGAGGAACTAAATATGATGATGGCGGAGGATGAGATGAGAGACGCTGTTCTGTTAGTTCTTGCTAACAAGCAGGATTTACCCAAAGCCATGGCGGTCTCTGAGCTGACAGACAGGCTGGGTTTACACGCGCTGAGAGGAAGACAGGTGAGTGTGTGACACACAGACTCAACGCAGACGCTGAGCTGGAGGTGTGTGAGGTCACATGTGTTTCTCTGTCTCTCTCGCAGTGGTTCGTCCAGGCCACATGTGCGGTTCAGGGGTCAGGCTTATATGAAGGACTGGACTGGCTCTCGGATCAACTGTCCAAACAACAATGAGTCGACATGATACGGAAGTTGTGAGACGGCTTCTGGAACAAGAGCAAACAGGGCGAGGCTCGCGTCAGTAAACACGCCATCAGAGAAGAGAAGAGATGGCGCTGCAACAGGGAGGGGAAGTTATTCGGATTAAAGATGAACTTTAGACCAAAGCTATTTATGCGCACAGATAAATCATTTATAATAAACAAGGGTTGTCCATGATTTCATGGGCGCTTTAATACTTTATTTGGGGATTTTTTGTTCACAGATACTTGAAAAATGCACTTTTGTAATATAATGTACTGTATATATTATAACAGCCTCCGACTGTTTATTATCTCAAAAGCATTTTGTATTATTAATGTTAAATCAATACTCTAATTACTTCTGAATTTTTGTTGCGTTCTGTTTTATTTGCACTTTGAAAGATTGACCTGTAATTTATATCTGAGCCTTTCAAATATCTCCAATAAATGATGTATTTATTTACAAACATTAATATTCATATGTTTCACTCTCATGTAATAAATAGATGTTACTGAATAGAAAATGCATCAGAAATACGATATGTTTTGCAGTTATTACAGATAAATATAAATAAAAACTGAACTGCTGTTCCAAAAATATCCATCTGTGCTTTCACAGCTCCAATAAATGATGCATTTACAAAACAAATATTCTTGAATACTCCTTTCACTGTATTTGAAAAATGGAAAGCTGACATTTTTGAGAAATTTACTAACCATTTGTCATTTTTAGTTACATCACCAAACTTTGAACACAACCTTATGCCATCTTCAAAAACATTATTTCTAATTAATAGCCCTGTAAGTTACCATATGATATAATACAACACTTGTAATTGCACTATATATATTGTATATATACACCGATCAGGCATAACATTATGACAGGTGAAGTGAATTACACTGATTATCTCTTCATCTCCTGTTAGTGGGTGGGATATATTAGGCAGCAAGTGAACATTTTGTCCTCAGAGTTGATGTGTTAGAAGCAGGAAAAATGGGCAAGCGTAAGGATTTGAGCGAGTTTGACAAGGGCCAGATTGTGATGGCTAGATGACTGGGTCAGAGCATCTCCAAAACTGCAGCTCTTGTGGGGTGTTCCCGGTCTGCAGTGGTCAGTCTCTATCAAAAGTGCTCCAAGGAAGGACCAGTGGAGAACCGGCCACAGGGTCATGGGCGGCCGAGGCTCATTGATGCACGTGGGGAGCGAAGGCTGGCCCGTGTGGTCCGATCAAACAGACGAGCTACTGGAGCTCAAATTGCTCAAGAAGTTAATGCTGGTTCTGATAGAAAGGTGTCAGAATACACAGAGCATCTCAGTTTGTAGCGTATGGGGCGGCACAGCCGCTGACCAGTCAGGGTGCCCATGCTGACCGCTGTCCACCGCCCAAAGCACCAACAGCTGGACCCCAGAGCAATGGAAGAAGGTGGCCTGGTCTGATGATCACGTGTTCTTCTACATCACGTGGATGGCCGGGTGTGTGTGCGTGGCTTACCTGGGGAACACATGGCACCAGGTGCACTATGGGAAGAAGGCGTGGTGGCTGAGGCAGTGATGCTTTGGGCAATGTTCTGCTGGGAAACCTTGGGTCCTCCATCCTATGGATGTTACTTTGACACGTCCCACCTACCTAAGCATTGTTGAGCCCATGTCCAGCCTTTCATGGGGACGGTATTCCCTGTGTCTGTGGCTCTTTCAGCAGATAATGCGCCGCCACAAAGCACAAATGCTTCAGGAATGATTTGAGGAGCACAACAACGAGTTTGAGGCGTTGACTCGGCCTCCAAATCTCCCAGATCTCAATCATATCGAGCATCTGTGGGATGTGCTGAACAAACAAGTCTGATCCATGGAGGCCCCACCTCACAACTTACAGGACTTAAAGGATCTGCTGCTAACATCTTGGTGCCAGATATAGTCCTATATATACATACTTTTAAGCAGGTAAAATATTGTAAAGCAACAACAATAGTATATTTATCGCTGTTGGTCATGTGCACTGGACTGTTTTATGCCACGCTTTGTTATTTAGTTCATGTTTTTAATATTTTTTATTATTTTGTGTGTTACCTGGTGCCCATGTTCGGTGTGTTATTAGTGTTTACAGTTGCTTGAGAAGCAGATTATAATGACCTTTAAGTTCATTGCATCATCTGATTTGTTATGTCGGTACATTTTACAATAACAAATGTAATTGCTCAAATAGCTTGGAATATTAAAGGGATGGTTCAGCCAAAAATACTGTCATCATTTACTCACTTGTCCCAGTTTCTTTCTTCTGTTGACGTTTTGAAGAGTGCTGTAAACAAAAAGTTGATTGACTTCCATAGGGAAACAAATACTGTGGAAATCAATGGCTGTCTGGTCACCAACATTCAAGTCAAGTCAAGTCAACTTTTATTTATATAACGCTTTTAACAATGTAGATTGTTTCAAAGCAGCTTTACAGTGTTAAACAGGAAAATAACGCAGCTTATTTTATTAGGCTGTATAACCATTTGATGTCATCAGTTCATTTCAATTTCCATACGGTGACAGTGTGGGCTTTATATCAATAATTAGATCAGTAATTTGGTTTATATGGTTAATTTAGTTTATTAATTAGATTTATTTTGATGTTTAGTTGAAAAATGTAGTGTCCCCAACTGAGCACGCCAAGCCAGAGGCAACAGTGGCAAGGAAACCAAAACCCCATCAGGTGACCTAATGGAGAAAAATAAACCTTGGGAGAAACCAGGCTCAGTCGGGGTGCCAGTTCTCCTCTGGCCAATTAACAAATAGTGTATTATTATTATTATTATTATTATTATTATTATTCTGGCAGCTTTACAGGTCAGAGGTCATAATAGATTGGAATATTCGAATGATCGGAGGCAACGCGCTGGAGACGGGTTTATTGCGGATGACATATCGATTTAAGTATTATTTAATTGTAATATTCGAACAATCGGAGTCATCGTGCTGGAGACGGGTTTATTGAGGATGCCGTGTCGATGAGGCAGTTGCAGGGGGAGTCTAATCACGGTCTCTGCGGACACTTCAGGGTCCTGTGTTGGTCTTCTCTGGGCGCAGGTCCACCATCTGATCTGGATACGGCCGGGATCTGGCTGACTGCAGTAAACCTCGGGATAAAACAGAGAGACTATCATTAGCGTAGATGCCATTCTTCTGATGATGTCACGAGTACATCAGGTGTTATGGGAAGTGTTCCCGGTTCCGGCTGACCTAGTTAATGCAGCCTAACAATCAATTAATTGATAAAGTGTTTTATGTGTATGCCACAGTAAAGAGATGTGTTTTTAGTCTAGATTTAAACTGACAGAGTGTGTCTGCTTCCCGAACAATGCTAGGAAGACTGTTCCAGAGTTTAGGAGCTAAATAGGAAAAATTCTTTAAAATATATTCGTATGTGTTCAACAGAAGAAAGAAACTCATACAGGTTTGGAACAACTTGAGGGCGAGGAAATTATTCATTTCTGGGTGAACTATCCCTTTAAGATAATTTAATGACATACAGAGCTTGTAATGCTTTAATATTTGCAGTGTTTTTATGTCTATTTATGTCTGACCCGACGCTCTGCTCATATATGCCACACATTTATTTACTCCATTCAAGTGAGCTACTTAAGTAAACTTGTGTTTGCTAAAAAAAAAAAAAAAGTTTTGACACGTGATACAGTACGTGACGTCATATCGAACGCGTTGGATATGCCGCTGGAGAAACTGCGCGCGACTTGTATGAGAGTGGCGGTGTCGAGCTGTCAGTCAAACCGAAAGCAAAAAGCATATATAAACACACACACACACACACACACTGAACACACACCATTAC
Organism: Romanogobio albipinnatus; assembly: GCA_023566225.1. Taxonomy (NCBI): domain Eukaryota; kingdom Metazoa; phylum Chordata; class Actinopteri; order Cypriniformes; family Gobionidae; genus Romanogobio; species Romanogobio albipinnatus. Next base: position 49,043,092 of record CM042254.1, read on the forward strand.
CAATCCGAGTCTTTAGGCAGTGGCACGTATTTTGCACGTAATTCTAGCAAACAGCTCTTTCTATCACTATGGGGAATTTGTTCTCCCATATTTTCTCTCGTCTCTTTGTGAAAAAGCAGATTAGATTGCTTATGGGTGAGTACATATATTTCTCCAAACTTTGAGTTTAAAGTCGTACAGTTTAGCTCTTAATGTTTTTATCATGTTCTTAAATAATTTTAAGGGCACAGAGCAAAAAAGAAAATGCATGTAATTAATCTATGATTATTATAATTATGAATCCATAATGTAATAAATGTAAATATTTCTTCTCCAAGTTGGTCTGGATGCAGCAGGGAAGACGACAGTCCTCTACAAACTCAAACTTGGTGAAGTTGTCACAACCATTCCAACTATTGGTAAGAAATGTGATGTATTTAAATTAGGGCTGTCAAAAGATTAATCGCGATTAATCACATCCAAAATAAAAGTTTGTGTTTACATAATATATGTGTGTGAACTATGTATAATTATTATTTATTTATAAAAACACACACAAGCATGTATATATTTAAGAAAAATTTATTATATTTATATATAAAATATTTATATGTATATATAATATAAATTATATAAATGTATACAGTATATACATGCAAATATTTCTTAAATATATACATGAATATTTATATAAACATAATAATTATACAGAGTACACACCAATAAATATATTGTAAACACAAACTTTTATTTTGGATGTGATTAATCGTGATTAATCTTTTGACAGCCCTAATTTAAATACATATTTACGTGTTTGTCATGTCTCATTATCAATTATTATTGAATATTTGATTCTTTCCTCTCTAGGTTTTAATGTTGAAACAGTAGATTATAAAAACATCTCTTTCACTGTGTGGGATGTTGGTGGTCAGACCAAAATCAGAGGACTTTGGAAATATTATTATCAATACACTGAGGTAAGAGTTTGACACACACTTGTCATTGTGCATTGTGTATATAATATCTGGTCTTAGCTTTGAAAGTGGAGTGAACATTGTGTGTGTGTGTGTGTGTGTGTGTGTGTGTGATTCAGGGACTGATCTTTGTGGTGGACAGCAGTGATCATGACAGGATTGAAATGGCAGCAGAGGAACTAAATATGATGGTAAATCATCAGATCATATACACTAGCTCAGTATAATCACAGTCTCCATGTAATATTGTGTTCATGCCTAAATCCATGTGACCCTTTTCAGCTGGCGGAGGATGAGATGAGAGACGCGGTTCTGTTAGTTCTTGCTAACAAGCAGGATTTACCCAAAGCCATGGCGGTCTCTGAGCTGACAGACAGGCTGGGTTTACACGCGCTGAGAGGAAGACAGGTGAGTGTGTGACACACAGACTCAACGCAGACGCTGAGCTGGAGGTGTGTGAGGTCACGTGTGTTTCTCTGTCTCTCTCGCAGTGGTTCGTCCAGGCCACATGTGCGGTTCAGGGGTCAGGCTTATATGAAGGACTGGACTGGCTCTCGGATCAACTGTCCAAACGATGAAACACTACAGAAGAAAATGAATTTATATATTACGTCCTCAATTTTTTATCACTTTGAGATATTCATGGAATATTATTATACATCTTTATATATAATTCTAGTTCAGTTAATTGACTTGGACTTGCCTAGCTTCAATATGTGCCTTTCAAATCCACTGTGTATATGACTGAATGTATAAATGATGCACTACTGCTGTACTGTTGTTTTGGTCCACTACTGTATTTAATGTACATGTAATGTACTGTTATGTGTCATGTTCTGGATGACCTGATGTCTGCCTGTAATATTGATCTGTGCCTTTAAAATATATACAATAAATTATGAATTTATTTACAAACATCAGTTTCACTCTCATAAAAAAAAAATATATATTTATATTTATTAAACAGAATAGAAAAATGCATGAGAAATTGTTTTTTGCACAATTATGATGGATGGATGGACGGACAGAAGGATAGATAGATAGATGATGGATGGATGGATGGACGAATGGACGGAGGGATAGATGGATGGATATAATGACAAAACGAGGATAGATAGATAGATAGATAGATAGATAGATAGATAGATAGATAGATAGATAGATAGATAGATAGATAGATAGATAGATAGATAGATAGAAGGATGGATGGATGGATGGACGGACGATGGATGGATGGACGGACGGATGATGGATGGATGGATGGATGGATGGATGGATGGACGGACGGACGATAGATAGATAGATAGATAGATAGATAGATAGATAGATAGATAGATAGATAGATAGATAGATAGATAGATAGATAGATAGATAGATAGATAGATAGATAGATAGATAGATAGATAGATAGATAGATAGACGGACCATGGATGGACGGACGGACCATGGATGGATAGATAGATAGATAGATAGATAGATAGATAGATAGATAGATAGATAGATAGATAGATAGATAGATAGATAGATAGATAGATAGATAGATAGATAGATAGATAGATAGATAGATAGATAGATAGATAGATAGATAGATAGATAGATAGATGATGGACGGACGGACGGATGATGGATGGACGATAGATAGATAGATAGATAGATAGATAGATAGATAGATAGATAGATAGATAGATAGATAGATAGATAGATAGATAGATAGATAGATAGATAGATAGATAGATAGATAGATAGATAGATAGATAGATAGATAGATAGATAGATAGACGGACCATGGATGGACGGACGGACCATGGATGGATGGATGGATGGACGATAGATAGATAGATAGATAGATAGATAGATAGATAGATAGATAGATAGATAGATAGATAGATAGATAGATAGATAGATAGATAGATAGATAGATAGATAGATAGATAGATAGATAGATAGATAGATAGATAGATAGATGGACGGACCATGGATGGACAGACGGACCATGGATGGATGGATGGATGGACGATAGATAGATAGATAGATAGATAGATAGATAGATAGATAGATAGATAGATAGATAGATAGATAGATAGATAGATAGATAGATAGATAGATAGATAGATAGATAGATAGATAGATAGATAGATAGATAGATAGATAGATGATGGACGGACGGATGGACGGATGATGGATGGACGATAGATAGATAGATAGATAGATAGATAGATAGATAGATAGATAGATAGATAGATAGATAGATAGATAGATAGATAGATAGATAGATAGATAGATAGATAGATAGATAGATAGATAGATAGATAGATAGATAGATAGATAGATAGATAGATAGATGATGGACGGACGGATGGACGGATGATGGATGGACGATAGATAGATAGATAGATAGATAGATAGATAGATAGATAGATAGATAGATAGATAGATAGATAGATAGATAGATAGATAGATAGATAGATAGATAGATAGATAGATAGATAGATAGATAGATAGATAGATAGATAGATAGATAGATAGACGGACCATGGATGGACGGACGATAGATAGATAGATAGATAGATAGATAGACGGACCATGGATGGATGGACGATAGATAGATAGATAGATAGATAGATAGATAGATAGATAGATAGATAGATAGATAGATAGATAGATAGATAGATAGATAGATAGATAGATAGATAGATAGATAGATAGATAGATAGATAGATAGATAGATAGATAGATAGATAGATAGATAGATAGATAGATAAAAGAAGGAAAAATAAAATAAAAGTTAAAAAACAGAACAAAGTACAAAAAATAGGTCCCCATGAGTAATATTTTATATAGAGTATATCGTAGGCTAATCATGCATGTTTAGGTTTCAGTCTGTCTGAACATGTTGAACCGAAAAGATCCCACACACATGAGGGTAAACATTAAACAATCAATAAGAAAGATGATTGACGTCTGAAGTCTTCGGCTCTTCATCATCATCGTCATCATCAGTGCGTTCATGATGTGGCAGCGGTGACGTCATTTCGACCGCGTTGGAGCCGCTGCGAAGAGAAGTCTGACGTGGAGAAGAAACAGTCGCTCAAAACACACTTCCAACTGGACAGAGAGGAGAAGAAGCGAGGGAAGAGTGAAAGAAGACGGAGGGAAAGCGTAATTGTGACTGTGCTGGAGTTTGAGAGGGGGATATTTGAGTTGTGAAGAGCTGAAGCTGCTGTGCTAACGCGCTAGCGCCTGTTCCTGATAGTTTCACGCCTCCGAGAAGTCGGTGACTTTTTACTTTTTTGTTGTGTTTTTGAACGGTGTTTATCATGGGTTTGACCATTTCAAGCATCTTTTCTCGCTTATTTGGGAAAAAGCAGATGAGAATTCTCATGGGTGAGTTGGAAACGGTTGTTGTGAGTTAGCTTTGATAAATGGCTAGTTTGTCTAAAAGTATATTTTGCTGTTCTGTCGTGACGTTTACCACGAAACTATGTTTTCAAGCTGTTTCTACACAAGTCTAACGTTTTAAATGAATTCCAATGATAATATGTAAATCAATTAATGTGTCTCTTGTCGTTTCAGAGTGTTTACTTTGTTTACAAGAATATAGGAAGTATATCATGCAAAGTTTTTGACTTGATTTGAGTCCTGTTGTCTTTCAGTTGGTCTGGATGCTGCAGGGAAAACCACTATCCTGTACAAACTCAAACTGGGAGAAATAGTCACAACAATCCCAACTATAGGTAAGATAGCAGATCAAATACATCAGTCTGTGAGACTTCAAAAAACTTGTGAATTTAAGGCTGAAAGATTTATATGTGGGACTTAAGTCCAGGAATGCTGTGTTGATATCCTTTAGATTTTCCCGTTATATACCTATAATCACAAAAACATCCACTTTAAAGGGTTAGTTCATCCAAAAATGAAAATTATGTCATTAATTACTCACCCTCATGTCGTTCGACACCCGTAAGACATTCGTTCATCTTCGGAACACAAATGAAGATATTTTTGTTGAAAGCTGATGCTGAGAAAGGCCTCCATAGGGATTCAGTACATTTACACTCACAAGACCCATGAAAAGGCACTAAAAACGTCGTTACAAAGTCCATCTCACTACAGTGGCTCTATAATCATTTTAAGAGGCGACGACAATAGTTTTTGAGCGAAAAAAAAAATCAAAATAACAACTTTATTCCACAAGTTCTGTCTTCCTGTGCCGTGAACTCACGAAGCACCACGACGCATGCGCGAGAATATGACGCAGAACCGGCGTTCGGACACGTGACCCAGAAGCGAGGAGATTTGTTTACAACGAGCAGAGGAAAACGCCGTATCTAAGCTGTTGAATTCTACATTGATCGTGCTTTAGGTCTCGGCGTAGAGCTCAAAATGGGACTAAAGTGTGTATTTCATGGATTCCCGAACGCCGGCGCCACGTCATATTCTCGCGCATGCGTCGTGGTGCTTCGTGAGTTCGCCGCCACAGGACAACAAGGAAGACAAGAACTTGTAGAATAAAGTCGGTATTTTTTTTCGCTCAAAAACTATTATCGTCGCTTCATAAAATTATTGTAGAGCCACTGTAGTGAGATGGACTTTGTAACGACGTTTTTAGTGCCTTTTATGGGTCTTGTGAGTGTAAATGTACTGAATCCCTATGGAGGCCTTTCTCAGCATCAGCTTTCAACAAAAATATCTTCATTTGTGTTCCGAAGATGAACGAATGTCTTACGGGTGTCGAACGACATGAGGGTAAGTAATTAATGACATAATTTTCATTTTTGGGTGAACTAACCCTTTAAAGGAATAGTTCACTTTAACATGAAAATTACCCTGTGATTTACTCGCCCTCAAGCCATCCTAGGCTTTCTTCATTCTGGTGAACACAATCGGTGTTAAAAAATTTTTTTTTTTAAAATCCTGACGCTTCCAAGCATGGTCCATTGAGTTTGAAGCTCAAAAAGTTCATCTATCCATCATAAACGTACTCCACACGGCTCCAGTGGTTAATAAAGGCCTTCTGAAGCAAATCAATGGGGTATTGTAAGAAAATATCCATATTTAAAACTTTATAAAGTAAAATATCCAGCCTCTGCCAGACCGCCTTCCGGATTCAACTTGCGCAGAACGTGTAACACCGTGTCCTAACTACACGCGACGGGATAAGATTCCAGCGACAAGCAACATGTCTGACCACACCAGACGCGACTGCGAGATGCCACAAATCAATCAAAAACCACAGCCAATCAGAACAGCGTGTGGGCGGGCTCTCTGTGAAAGCGCACTGCTGTCCCGCACTCGCGATGAAAAATGAGTTAGAACATTATCAATCAAATAAATAACATTAAAAATACATACCCAGTGACTGATACTGTATTTGTTATGACAATACTGTTGTTTGTTTGCAGTGAAGTCAGTTTAAACTCTATAGTTTGCTTTCAAAATCTGAGGTAAATTATCCATTCTCGCTTTCATTGTGGATATTAAAGTAACGCACATTATTTTAACTAAAAATAAATAATTTATTCACATAATCATTTTCATATGACTATCAGTTCATTCGTTCTTCTTCATATGGAAATTTAGATCCATCTCGTTGTTTTTATGAAAGGAAAATTACTCGGACTCAAATGAAAAATTGCATTTATTTTCCCCATATTAAAGGTCCGAGGGTCAGACGGGAGCTCTGGAGGAGAAATGAGATCTCTGGTACCCCTTTTCCACCAAGGCAGTGCTAGAGCTAGATCGGAGCCAGAGCTAGTCCCAGTTCATAGTTGGTTCAACTGAGGAGCCTTCTAAGAACCGTTTGCTTTTCCACAGGCTAGAGAGCCACAACAGAGCCAGGTCTTACGTCACTGTATACGTCTCATCTTTCTCAGCAACGCTAGGGGGAAACACACACACACACACCATGCTTGTTCGAGATGCATCGGCGCTGCGCAGACCGATCCACGTATAATATTTAAAAAAACGCATGAGTGAATCAAAAGCATAAGGAGTCGTGTGCTCTCGCTGGACTCATACGGCGATCGGTCTCTGCACAGCACCGCTGCGAACAAGCCTTCCATCAACACTGCAAACGTTGCGTTACTATTGATTCACATGGCTTTACGATCCTACATCGGCATCAAAACACAGCGAATCCAACGCATTCGTGCAGTTCGCCGTAATTTGTATAGACGGAGATTACAAACGAGCAGCAGCTGTTAGCTCCATTAGCTGCTATTTCAACAATGGCGGATCTCAAGTCTGTGTTCGTCTTGTTGACCCCGCCCCCAGCGCCTGATGTAATCGGTTCTTACTTCTAGCCCTGTTCTAGCCCAGCAATGTTTTGGTGCTACTTAAGAACCACTTTTCCTGGCTCAGAGCTGGGGCTTTGGGTGTGGAAACACAAAGAACCGATTTGAAACTAGGCTCTGGCTCCGATCTAGCTCTAGCACTGCTTTGGTGGAAAAGGGGTATGTGTGGGCGGATCTTTCAGCCGCGACATCGCAGAAATAGAAACCGTTTCTAAAATTGAATCATCGCGTGTCGCGGCTGGTTAGGACAAAAACTATAATTAACATGGAAAAGATACCTTTTATCTCGTGTCGCGGCGTCGCGTGTAGTTAGGACACGGTGTAACGCCTCTCGCAGTTCAAAACTAGGGATGTTCGGCAACCGAAATTATTCCGCGGAAAATAGCAACAATTTTCGAATAAGTGAAAAGACAGAATACATTTAGCCGAACAATGACGTTTTTGATGACGCGATCAAATAGAGCAATCAGCGTGTGTGAGAGAGAGAGGCGCGCACACGTCTAAATGCAGCAAACATGTCGGAAGTGATGTGTGGCGACCCATACTTGGAATTTGTGCTCTGCATTTTACCCATCCAAGTGCACACACAGTAGTGAACGCACACACACCATGAATACACACCCAGAGCAGTGGGCAGCCATATTGCTGTGCCCGGGGAGCAGTTGGGGGTTCAGTGCCTTGCTCAAGGGTCTCACCTCAGTCGTGGTTATTCACTCCCCCCACCAACAATTCCTGCCGGACCTGAGACTCGAACACACAACCTTCAGGTTACAGGTCCGACTCTCTAACCATTGGGCCACGTCTGCATTGTGTGGAAGCATTAAAGTGTCCGAGATTAACACAAAAATGTCCGTTTGCAGACACTGTCTAAGCACCCTCAAATGCAAGCAAGTGCACCCTCAGCTGATACTGTAATAATATATTGGCAAATGCTCCTGTGCATATTTGTGTCTGTAGAACGTCAAATGTGTTTCTGCAGTGCTGACAGGCTTGCAAAACCTCTCATGAACAAACAAAGTGTAGACATGAATCGACGCAAGTAAGATATTTATTGTGCATTTTTAGCAGCTTCATTAAACTTTGCACTTTGTGAGATCGCGATGAACTGAAATAGCGACGGCTTTTAGTGATCGTAAATAGAGCGGTCTTGGCTCGCTTTCGAGTACAGTCTATATAATCCATTGAATAAAACGATTGTTTTTCATGTTGCAAAAAGGATTAATGCATGCTGCAAAGTTTCGGAAGTTAAATAGCAATGCATTAAAGCAATGTAAAGGCAGACTAATAGATTAATAGAAAAATATTTGTGAAATTGTAAATAATCTTAAATGTGTCACTGTACACACTTAGCCTACATCTGCACTTTAATAGAGCACCCTCAGTGATTTGATTATGATACCTTTAGGCATAAAAGGCCAAAGATAAGAGAAGATGACCAAATACATTTTTTATTTATTTTAATTTAATTTTAAGTTATATTGTGCTTTGTTCGTATAATGTCTGCTGGAATGCTTAACAATGTTCAGTGTTAAATAAATGTTTTTAAATTGTAGTTTTGTCTTTTATTTTTCTTTAAAAAAAGCAAGCAAATTTGTACTATTTATGCAATGGTGAAAAAAATGGGGGGAAAACCACGTTCGGTATTCGGCCTTCGACCAAGTGTTTTATTATTATTTGGCTTCGGCCAAGAATTTTCATCCCTATTCAAAACGCTTACGCTACATCCGATGTCACCGTTGCGCCAGTTACACTTTTTCTGTAAGTTAAATACGGAAGGGGATCCGTCGGAAGCTAGATATTTTACATTATAACGTGTTAAATATGGATATTTTTCGTACACAAACTCCATTGATTCGCTTCAGAAGGCCTTTATGAACCCCTGGAGCCATGTGGAGTACATTTATGATGGATGGATGCACTTTTTTGCCATTATAAAGCTTGGAAACATCAGGATATGTATTACTATAACTCTGATTGTGTTCATCAGAAAGAGGTAAGTCATATACATCTAGGATGACTTGAGGGTGAGTAAATCATGGGCTAATAGTGAATTACTCCTTTAAAGTCAAATATTATATTTTGCATCGATGAAGCACTTTTAAAGATTTTTCCATTGTGACATTATTTCAATGTCGGGTATCAAAATTTCAGATTTATTACTCTGAAACTCTCATCTTGATGCAAATAACTGCAAAGATCTCCATCTCTTGAACGCTAACCTTGTGTGATTCCTCTAGGTTTTAACGTCGAGACGGTCGAGTACAAAAACATTTGCTTCACCGTGTGGGATGTGGGTGGTCAGGATAAGATCAGGCCTCTGTGGAGACACTACTTCCAGAATACCCAGGTAAACAGACGCATAGATAGCCTCGCATCACAGTGGGACGTCCTACACCGTTAAGATAGTCGAACCACAATGGCGTCGCAGCATTCCAGCCGATGCATTGCTCATTCAGCCATGGCCGTTCTGATTGAGTTTGACCGTCCAGCCTTGTGAGCTGCTAGAACAACAACGGCGGGTGTGTAGTTATAGTTTGGCTGGATGCCGTTGATGTTCTTTGTATGAGGATGTTGGTGTTACTATTAGGATTACGTTGAACCGGCACGGCCTTCACTAGAGTTTGATTCGGAGAACAGAACAGTTTCTCTTCTGTTCGTGTAATTCTCTTTTTCTTTGCTGCATGTTTGAGATTATTTATATGGACCATCAATTAGCTCATACTGGGATATCGACATGTTTCATTGGTTTACATTAGGACTATCAATGAAAAGTACTTCTAAAGCATTTCTTAATCTTAATTCATTTTAATTTCAGCCTTTACTAATACCCAAGTCCCTTTAACCCTCTGGGGTTCTTCATTTATGGGTCACACTCAGGACCTTCGGGTCAAAAATGACCCGGAGGGCGGGATTAAGATAAAGATTTGAGTAAAATCAATGACATATATATATTATTGAACAAAAAAATACATATTTTTTTGGTATTTTGAGATAATTTTATGATTTATAATTAATATTTATGCAATAATTATGACTAGAGGTCGACCGATTCATCGGTTTTAACGATTAATCGGCACCGATAGTTGATTGGTGAAACAATCAGTTGGCATAAATCCTCACCGATAGTTTTCCCGTGTTGTGTCCGTTGCTGGAGCGGCTGAGACGGCTTATTACACAGTACAAGAGCTCTGAGAAGAGTCTGCTGGCATGATATACCACGAGAGCGGCCTCTAGACTTGTTTACATTACCACGTGAGGGAGGCTGCGCGCTGAACGGAGATGACACCTCAGATGTGCGTTTAAAACACGACAGCGAAACGGTATGAATACAGAGCACTACAGTACTTGTTGCCAAATCATTAAGAAGTAATTAATTTCTCGACTAGATGCTGCATTAACAGGTAAAGAACAGCAGTGTGTATGTTTGTCGACGAGGCTGAGAGGACGCTAATAGCAGTAACGTTACCTCAAGCATTTAAAATAATGTGATAAAAACACATGCAAGTCCGACCCAAATGTTGCATATATAAAATTAGTGATGTGAGACCGCAAACTGCATCGTCATGCTGCCGACAGAAACATAAAGCAGAAATCCATTCGTTTTTTATTATATAATCGCCTTCTAAAAAAGCTGACTGTTTGGATTTGTATGAAATGGTAACACTACAATAAGATCCCATTTGTAACATTGACTAAGGTTAATAAATGCTGTGGAAGTATTGTCAGTCCTTCCAGAAAAATGCGGCTTTTTTTTGTGATTGTTGCGGGCAAAAATCCTTGATTATGCGGCATGTTTTCTTAAAAAATGCTGGAAAATGCGGGATATTTATGCAATTTTATGCAATGAAATTGCGGGAACTTGCAAAAACTGCGGTTTGATGAAAAAGAGAAAAAAAGCACTACATCACAGAAAGTGCTGGGAATATTTAAGTTCTCATCTTGTTTTATTGAAGACCTTAATAAACACACGGCTCACATTTACAAAACATTGAGTCAAACAAGTTCTGTAGCTTTACTAAAGGAATATGCTACAACTTCTGAACAAATGAATAAATAACTTCCTGTTTTACAGAGGTAGCTTTACAAAACAGACATTTGAGTGCTTCCAATGCACAAAGTGCAATCTCTTAAAGGGTTAGTTCATCCAAAAATTTCAATTCTGTCATTAATGACGTCCCCTCATGTCGTTGGACACCCGTCAGACCTCCGTTCGCCTCTAAATAACGACTTGTATAGTGATGACCGATTTCAAAACACAGCATCATGATGCTTTGAAGCGTTATGAATCAGCGAGTCGATTCATGATTCGGATCGCGTGTCAAACTGCTGAAATACGTGACTTTGGCGATCTGAACCGCTGAATCGACTCACTGATTCATAACGCTCCGAAGCTTCATGATGCTGTGTTTTGAAATTGGTCAGCACACCGGGAAACTGCTTTGCGCGTCTTTTGCTGTTATTTTTGTTGGCAAATGGGAATTTGCGCTTCATCATGGTTTCACTGATATCTATGGTTTCTCCACGGGGGTTTGCAGCTTTTCGATGACGTTCACGTCGGGTAATTACGTCACTTCAAAACGTTCCCATGGCAATAGGGGGAAATGGCGGCTCTTGTGTGAAGTAAACAAACATTTTTCAACTTTCTGCTAATATATATATGACTTTTTTTGCAACGAAAATGCAGGGATTATGAAATCATGCTAGCCCCGCATATTTTGCACACGAAAATAGGCAATTTATGAGGCGAAAGTGCGGCGTATTTGAAAAAATGTGGCCCCCGCATAAATATGCGGACTTTGGCTGATTATGCGTTAAATCACGCGATCGCATAATCACGTTTTTCTGGAGGGACTGAATTATTGTTCATCGTTAGTATGTTAATTTCAACATTAAATTGTTTGAATTTGTATCTGTTAACCTGGGTAATGCACTATGAATAACATGAATGATCACGGTACAATTGGATTGCTCATATTAATACATGCTGTAAAAATTTATGCATAATGCATATAGTTCATGTAAGCTAATACATCCTTGTTGTATAGGAACTTGCATAGTGTTACCTATGAAATGTACATGCATGTTTCTAGGTAGGTAAAAAAACAAATTTGACCTGTAATATTTTAATGTTTAAATTATTTTCTGAATAATTTATGTTAGAACTTCTCATTTTAATATTCATATTTATATGTTTTTAATTTAGCACATTTTCAAAGTTCAGCACTGTTTTAATTAGGGTTTTTTTTAAATCTAGTATCCAATTTAAAAACTATCGGTCGATTAATCAGTTATCGGCAAGTGCAGTCCAACCTAGTTATCAGTATTGGTAAAATCCACTATCGGTCGACCTCTATTTAACTCAACAGTGAAGGGGTGAATCTCTAATGTGGCGTTCACACCGGACGCGATTGACGTGATTCCCACAAGTGATTTACATGCTAAGTCAATGCAGAGACGCAAAATGGCATTCTGTGGCGCGATTCGCATGAATTGAGCGTTTTGAACGCGTGATTCGCGCGAATCGCTCAAGCTAAAAAATCTGAACTTTGGTGGATATTCGCGCTGCGTTAACCAATCAGGAGCTTGCTCTAGTAGTGACAACAATGAGGAGAAATCTGTTTATTAATATCTGGTTCAGACAATATGATTATCACTGTGATAACATTAAATGACATGAAACACAACCCAGTCTCTTTTTGTTAAATGCAAGTTTATGTTTGATCAATAATACAAAAGTATAAGTAAAAGGTATAAGAAGCTACACATGAAATAAAGCAAACAATTCAGTCAAACATTCAAAGTCGGCGCTAGTCGGCTACAACGGTAACGTAAAGTTATAGCCTAAAAATAAAAAAAGTAATGAAACTTCACTTTGCCCTCAGCCTAAACGATTTGCCAGGGAACAAATTATAGATCCATGAGAGCAAAGATCGCCCGTTAAAAGACGAATTAAAGCTCTAGACACCACAGAGACATCAGAGCCAGTGGCAGACGGCTGAAGGACTGGCCGAGGAAAGGCTGCTCTCGCCAGATAAAATGTACAAATAGGCACTCTTTATATAAATAAACCACAGATTTGAGCTTTAAAAAACTACATTATCGACTGAAAAAGTCTTAACTACGTTGTCACACATTAACTGTAGATTTTAACAAAAAAAGACGTGTAAACACAGCCCATGTCAGTCATTTGTCAACGAGACGAGCCGGCTGGCAGAAGCCCCGCCCATGACGCGAATTTGCGTCTGTTGTGCAGTGAATGTCACACGCGAATGAAGCGAGTAAACTCAAAATGTTCAAGCGTCCACCTTCGCGCGAATAGGGCGATTTATTCGCGTCAATCGCGTCCGGTGTGAACGCACCATAAAACATCAAGAGTGCAAAACAGACAAAAAAAACACACGCGCACACACAAATGAGTGTGTTATTTTGTCTGTTTTGCACTCTTGATGTTTTAGAGATTCACCCTTCACTGTTGAGTCCTTTTTTTCTGCATCCTGGCTGATTTGTAGATTGTATGCACAAAAAAACTATATTTTCATATTTTTGCCAATTTCCAATGGGGGTCATTTTTGACCCGAAGGTCCTGAGTGTGACTATTTTTTACGACCACTTGGACTTTTCAAATCCTGTCCCCGATTTTTTTTTTTTTTTTTTTTTTTTTTTTGGGTGTTCATATACCAAGTACCAATAAAGTCACCAAGTTTCCGACCATTCCGATGAAGCTACGATTTTTTTATATTTTTTATAAAACGCTTTGGGTCATTTTTGACCCAAAGAACCCCAGAGGGTTAAAGGGTCATGAAACCCCCTGTATCAGCAGCTGTCAGTTCTCACCACAGTTTTGAAAAATGAGACCATAGTTTGAATGAATCCTTTTCTTTGAACAACACACTGACATTACAGAACAGAATGGCTCTTTTATCCTGATCATCATATAAGCATTCGTTCATTTCATGTGTGATTGAACGAAAGAGATGCTCTCGTGTGTAAACGTCACATCCTTTTGATTTTCCCGGCAAAAAGTCCTTCACAAAACAGTCTACAGGCTTTCATCGACAAACTAGGAGGTCGGGAAGGACTCGTTTTTTAAGTTTTGTTACGAGCTGTTCACACATTGGCAATAAAAAAGTGATTTAATACACAATTTTAGAATGTTACCTAATGGGACCTTATTGTAAAGTGTTACCAGAATATCCAACAGGTGCTTCACCAGCCTAATAAATTGTCATTGTAGCAAAGCCTCTTTTTTAGTCTTTAAAATGCCTAAAAACAGGATAATAATGTGCAATACATTTGTAAAGTTACAGGGGTTACAACATGATCAAATTTTCCTAGGTCTTTTGAGACATTTTTTAAGACAATACTGCAAGACATTTATCAAAACAGCAAACATCACAACATCTGCAACTTAAATTAGCATGGAAATTGTGATCAGAAACATAATAAATAAGAAGTAGCATAGATACTGTTATTGTTAGTGCTTCTGATGTTAAGGAATGAGTCAAATGTGATGAAGCGTGTGTTGTTCTGGTCTGTGTGTAGCACCTACAGCTCTGCAGATCCTTCTGAAGAATCCCAGCATTAGAAAACAGCGACTCGTGTTTGTTTTCAACAAGATCCCTGATCATTTCAGTCTGATCTGAAGAGTTTGGGCAGCATATTTCTGTGCCGACTGGTTCATGAGTCTGTCCCAATGTGATGCAGCTTTGTGTGCATGAGATGTGTATGATATGATATCTTTATATTTTCTGACTGAAGTATGTGTTTACACTGAATGTGACACGCTTTGTTGTTTCTTCAGGGTCTGATCTTTGTTGTGGATAGTAACGATCGCGAGCGAGCACAGGAATCAGCAGAAGAGCTTCAGAAGATGGTGAGGAAACACCCTTCTGAGATCAGAAATATTTGTCAGTACAACACATGAGTAACTACTAAAGTGCCTCTTTTATGCTTTTTCGAATATTACCTTTCAAGTAGTGTGCAATATAACAGTTTGTGAATGTAAAAGGTCTGCAATGTCTTAGAGATCAAAGTGCACGATAAATAAAGTTATTGTCTCCTAAAAGAAAGAATCAATTCTGACCTGCTGAAAGACTCGTCAGCAATTCCAGTCTCTTTACCTGTTACATACAATGTAACAAATTTGTGTAACGCCATCCTATGGTTTTCATTGGCTGCCTGCAAACAGCGTCTCTTTTGCCCCGCCCTCAGACACTGTAGTTGTAGCCGAGACTGGAAGAGTTTGGTTCGTGTTGTTCATGTTGAGAAGATGCTGTTTTCTGCACTGTGAAATCACTTTGCATGCACTCCCAAAGGATGAGGACTCGCGGTGGAATTGATACAGAAAAAACAATGCCATTGTTCGTATCACTGTGTATCAAGTGCTGAGGAAGATCCGGAGCTGAAATTCAGATATGCGCTGTAAGCAGTCGGCCTTTCACACCAGACTGGGCCATTTGACCTATCAGAGCAGAGTAGACCAATCACATCAGACTGGGCCATCTGGCCAATCAGAGCAGAGCAGACCAATCACATCAGACTAGGCCATCTGGCCAATCAGAGCAGAGTAGACCAATCACATCAGACTGGGCCATCTGACCAATCAGAGCAGAGTAGACCAATCACATCAGACTGGGCCATCTGACCAATCAGAGCAGAGTAGACCAATCACATCAGACTGGGCCATCTGACCAATCGGAGCAGAGTAGACCAATCACAACAGACTGGGCCATCTGACCAATCAGAGCAGAGTAGACCAATCACACCAGACTGGGCCATCTGACCAATCAGAGTAGAGTAGACCAATCACACCAGACTGGGCCATCTGGCCAATCAGAGTAGAGTAGACCAATCACACCAGACTGGGCCATCTGACAATAAGAGCAGAGTAGACCAATCATACCAGACTGGGCCATCTGACCAATCAGAGTAGAGTAGAACAATCACACCAGAATAGGCCATCTGGCCAATCAGAGTAGAGTAGACCAATCACATCAGACTGGGCCATCTGACAATAAGAGCAGAGTAGACCAATCACATCAGACTGGGCCATATGACCAATCAGAGAGAGTAGACCAATCATACCAGACTGGGCCATCTGACCAATCAGAGTAGAGTAGAACAATCACACCAGAATAGGCCATCTGGCCAATCAGAGTAGAGTAGACCAATCACATCAGACTGGGCCATCTGACAATAAGAGCAGAGTAGACCAATCACATCAGACTGGGCCATATGACCAATCAGAGAGAGTAGACCAATCATACCAGACTGGGCCATCTGGCCAATCAGAGAGAGTAGACCAATCACATCAGACTGGGTCATCTGACCAACCAGAGCAGAGTAGACCAATCACATCAGACTGGGTCATCTGACCAACCAGAGCAGAGTAGACCAATCACAACAGACTGGGCCATCTGGCCAATCAGAGCAGAGTAGACCAATCACATCAGACTGGGCCATCTGGCCAATCAGAATAGAGTAGAACAATCACATCAGACTGGGCCATATGACCAACCAGAGCAGAGTAGACCAATCACAACAGACTGGGCCATCTGGCCAATCAGAGCAGAGTAGACCAATCACATCAGACTGGGCCATCTGGCCAATCAGAATAGAGTAGACCAATCACATCAGACTGGGCCATCTGGCCAATCAGAGCAGAGTAGACCAATCACATCAGACTGGGCCATCTGGCCAATCAGAATAGAGTAGAACAATCACATCAGACTGGGTCATCTGACCAACCAGAGCAGAGTAGACCAATCACAACAGACTGGGCCATCTGGCCAATCAGAGCAGAGTAGACCAATCACATCAGACTGGGCCATCTGGCCAATCAGAATAGAGTAGACCAATCACATCAGACTGGGCCATATGACCAATCAGAGAGAGTAGACCAATCATACCAGACTGGCTCTCGGAAAGGCGGGGTTTAGAGAGACTGATTCTTCGAACAAACCATTTTCAGACTCTTTGAGAGATGAGATGATGTATGTTATGAGAATGAAAGTGTGTGTTGCTTTTGGATGCATGTAAACCTGTTGTAGGACAGTCCAAAGCTAAATTAATAACCTTTAAAATCGTATTATGGGGCACTTTAACAATGCACATGACATCTTTATGAGTAGTAGTTCTGTTTCAAAATGGCGTAATATTTATCTGCACACATTCTGACCTCAACAGCTTCAGGAAGATGAGCTGAGAGAAGCCGTTCTGCTGGTCTTTGCAAATAAACAAGATTTACCAAATGCAATGGCCATCAGTGAGCTGACCGACAAACTGGGACTGCAAGCACTCAGGAGCAGAACTGTGAGTGGTGCAAGTATAAGCTCCATTAATCATTTTAATATTGGCTATTAAAGTGCAGTTACCTTGTCATATGATGTTTCATTATTTAGTAACCCTCTGGTGCTCTTCGTTTAGGGGTTGCATTGGTTTTCTTCCCGGTCATTAGTTCCTCCACCCCAGTAAAACCAATGCAATTTATTTTTCTTCAATAATATTTTTTCTTTTTAATTTTGTATTTTGAGATGATTTGATGTTATTTTTTAATATATATGCAATAATTATGGTCTATTTTTGCCATTGAAAATTATAAAAAAATAATTAAAAAAAATGTAATTTTTTCTTTTTAATTATTGCAGTATTTCAGGTTAAAATAGAGACTAGTGCTGCGTCTCAATTCGCCTGCTTATACTACATCCTAAAGGTATGTACTCTTTTTGTGAAGAAAAAGTACATACTTTTGAGTGTGTAGCAGAAGAGTATGCAAGCTTTGGGACATACTTTGTCATCTTTAACGGACTCTGTGGCTTAGTCACGTGCGTCCCGTCCCATCACCGTTTAAACTGCCCTGTCAATCATCATCACCACAGTTCAAATCCTCCACATTCAATTTAATTTCCTACCGTATCGGAGAGAAATGTAGTCGCACGTTGATCTGCCACTCGTGGGTCTTTAATGCAGAAACTCCTCTCATGTGTTTGCTAAGTTTTAATGGCCAAACGTATCATTACAAAAGTTCACAAAGCTGCTGCAGGTGAAATATAATGTGGCTAACATTGAATAAATATCTTTTTGTGAGGTTAAATACTGATAATTGCTCACTCAAACCCCTTTATCTAATCCTCTCTACTTAACCGTCAGACACGCGTAACCGCCATGTTTGTAGTTTTTTTTAAAACATTTTATCCGCGTTTGTAGTTCTAATCGAATCCTCGCTTTCTTTTACTGTCTATGAATCCTCGTCCATCTCGCAATGGGTTGTGGGCAATATCAGCCGTTAGAGTGCGCATCGATCTGCGCTTCGTATTATGACCGGAAATAGTAGACCATCCGGGAATCTTTGGAATACTCTTTTCAACACACTACGATTTGGGACATACTAATTCTTTTTTCGAATACTGTTTAGTACGGATAGTAGGGGTGTAACGGTACACGTATTCGTATTGAACCGTTACGGTACAGGGCTTCCGGTACGGTGCACGCGTGTACCGAATGGTTATGAATGTAATCTTTAACAGTTCACAGTCGGCTTGTTGTAAGCGCGGAACACACTTCAATCCGAGTTCCCACACAAACATATTAAGTATTCAGTTCATTTTATCACGAAATTCAAACGATAAATGCTGTTTTAACTTTTTAATGTGATGTGACTGATAGACGCGTATCAGTTCAACTTAAAGCGGCGGCGCGCGAGTCAATGCGATCATCTCTTCCTAAAGAATAAACATAAATTAATACATCTTAAAGTATGTTGAGGATACATTACAACTTACTGAAATGTATCATATGTCGTGTAATCGCTCCATCTGTGTTTCAACCGCGGAAAGACAATAAAACAGCTTGTAAACAATGTCATGCAGAATCACGTTTACTCAGAAGTCATTCAGTGTCCACAGCTGTAGCTCACTAGAGAAATCAACTCTTTCACTGAATACATGCACTATATTAGCCGTTATATTCATTATATTAGCCGTTATATTCATTATATTAGCCGTTATATTCATTATATTAGCCGTTATATTCATTATATTAGCCGTTATATTCATTATATTAGCCGTTATATTCACTATATTAGCCGTTATATATTCATTATATTAGCCGTTATATATTCATTATATTAGCCGTTATATTCATTATATTAGCCGTTATATTCACTATATTAGCCGTTATATTCATTATATTAGCCGTTATATTCATTATATTAGCCGTTATATTCATTATATTAGCCGTTATATTCATTATATTAGCCGTTATATTCATTATATTCATTATATTAGCATATATATATTCATTATATTCATTATATTAGCCGTTATATTCATTATATTAGCATATATATATTCATTATATACTACTAAGCCTGTTAGTGATGTCTTGTTTATTTAATGTATGTTTAAATAAACCTGTCATGAAAATTACAGCCACTAAATGATTATATTTCAACAACGAATAAAAATAATTAGATTTAGAAGTTAATGCAAAAACTGCCTTATGTGAATCTTATGAGTGTTGATTATTATATCTAAAAATAAATAGCAACTGAATTTAGGCTAATAGTTTGGGCTCTGTTGTTAATCTTTAATAGCTGTATGTAAGTAAGGGCTCCCTATATAGTGTACAGCGTTATCTTTAAGAAACTTTTAGTTATAATTTAATTCATTTAAGGACAGACTCAATTTTTTTCATTAAACCACTGTTGAATAAAAATTAATAAAAAGCAATTTTGTAAAACTGCTGTACCGAATCCATACCGAACCGGGACTTCAAAACCGAGGTACGTACCGAACCGTCAGTTTTGTGTACTGTTACACCCCTAATGGATAGAATGCGAATTGGGACGCAGCGTAGGGATGCAGCACAGATTAGCGCCCTCTTTTGGAATTATTTAAGAAATCATGCAACCATGGGTGTAATCACTAGAGGTCTCTATGGAGAGGCTTGAGAATTTTTTGAACACATTTAATGTTTTTTTTTTGTTGATGGATTTGAATATATATTAAAAAAATCTCAAAGACTATTTATTATAAAGTTTTAGATATTTTTTTGTTTTGTTAGAAAGATTTCCCATTCATTTCCTATGGTGGTCATTTTTGACCGAAGAGCACAAGTGGGAGTATTGTTTTGAGACCACTTAGCATGCTTGAATCATGCCCTCAATTTTTTGTGTGTGTTTACATACATAATGCTAGACCAAGTTTCATATCATTCCGATGAAGCAGTGATTTTTAACATTTCAAAACAGAAATGACCGAAGAGCACCAGAGGGTTAAACTGCCTGATGTGTCATTTTATTGGCAATATTGTTCTTTTTTTCTCAGTGGTATGTCCAGGCGACCTGTGCGACTCAAGGGACTGGTTTATACGAGGGACTAGACTGGCTTTCCGAGCAGCTCTCCAAACGCTAAACTGCACTTCCTGCTCAAACAGGATGTGTGCCGTTCCAAAGGACATGATTAGTGGATTGATCTGTCACAGTAGCTGTTCATGTTCCATTTTCAATGGATTGTTACCAAAAATTCACCTGCTGATGTCAGTCTTTGGCAGTGCATTTTAACACATTGTTTGATTCTTTGCACCTTTGACCCCGACTGACCTTTCTCTGATTCATTCCTCTTGATGTATGTGGCCATATAATCTATAGTATGAGATCTACTGGAGCTCTTGCAGAAGCCCTGTTAAGACGTTAGAGCTGTGCTTATACATCAAGCATTGTTAAAGCAAGCTCTTATTTTTGCTCCCTCAACTTGATCGATTTTCCCTCATTCCCAAGCATTTGCATGCCACACATCCAGGGAAATATTCTCAGAGAAGCATGCAAGAGATTGTTCTTATAATAGCACTCTTAGAGATTGGCAATGCATTGATTTAAGCATTATTTTTAACGCTTCTAACATGCATAAGATTATATTAGGATCTAGTCTGATGTTGTAAATAAGCAGCCTTTTTATGACGATGTATGTAATCACAATGGCCTTAAACGCGCTGCGCTTTACTACGTGAACGCACTTGACGATCTGCTTTTGATTTACCATTTAAATTGAGAACAAGCCAAAATGTTTAAAACAATTTTTATTCCCAGCTTTGGAAAATATTCAAATGGATCAATGCTAGGAATCATCCAGCTGTTCCCCTTTTTAAAATGCACAAAAACATTATGAATAAAAGTGTGATATAAAAGCGTGACTTGTATGGTTGTGTATGGCTTGTCGTTGTTTAAAAAGCCATTGTCAGCGGGACACCCGGCGCTCTTTTTTTGATCGCCTTTTATCTGTATTATATATTTTAGTAATTAGCTTACAAACTCAAAATTCATTCTGTGTAATTCGTTTTGAAATTTGGACGTTGCGTTACCATGGAAACTGTACTTTAAATTCTTCTAGCGGGCTCCTCCTCTAGTGGGCGGTGTCATGTTTCATATCACAACATTTATTTTAACTACTTTATAATCAACATCTTTTCTAATCTTGACAAAACACACATCGTCGGAAAGGTCTGAGTCTCACGGTTCCATATTTGGTGACCGTTTTGTGATGGAAGTGATATTTGGTCAGAAATTTACAGGAAAATGCATTTAAAAAAAACAATCAATGTAATGTGGATGACACCCGGTGGCTATTTTTGGTACAGCGCCTAAATGAAATCTCATGGGGACTTTAATTTTTGTGATATCAACTTGGTTAGACATATGGCTTTGATTTTGTAGTAATTTTAGATTAAAACATTTTTGTAAAATATATATTTTATATAAAATATTTAGTACAGTATTTATTTACAGTAAATGTAAACTTCCATAACGTTTTTATTCTT
This sequence comes from Romanogobio albipinnatus, assembly GCA_023566225.1. NCBI lineage: Eukaryota > Metazoa > Chordata > Actinopteri > Cypriniformes > Gobionidae > Romanogobio > Romanogobio albipinnatus. The sequence continues at coordinate 49,065,152 of CM042254.1, forward strand.
TCATATTTTGAATTGCTTTCACTTCAGAAATAATCTGCCAGGAGTCTTCTTCTCTAGGTCTATATTCCAAAGCATTTATGAATTATAGCCCTTTTAGTTTGGATCGTGCATTTTCATGTGTATTCTCAAAAAGGGGGGTGACAGTTAATGCGTTAAAGGGTCATGAAATCTTTAAACCAAGCGGCAACCTCCCGCAGTTTCTCTTGAAGCCAATACGGAAGTGACTTAAACTGCAGTTCATGGACTGGCCACTAGAGACAGACTCCAGAAGGAGCAGAATCTCATTGAGCTCATGATAAAATGCCCAACTTTACAGCAGAAGAACACATGTTTACAGTCTGGGACAAATTGTGCTTTTGGTCTATACGGCTAATTTTGCCCTTCATGACGACTGTGAGGGGGGTGAATTATTTTATAGCTCATTCGTTTACATTATATAAAGCCTTAAAGTTCTGCTTAATTAAGGGCGTGGCCACTTTGAGTGACAGGTGGATTGTCGTTTGTCTGCTGTCTGTTATCACGTCACCTCAGCTCCGTCCACGTTCCTGCCTCTTTGCCCATTTTCAGTTATCCGGGAGTGACACGCTGACAAAATGGCAATGGCCAGCTCGACCCTACTTTACGCTTCAAAACTGCTATAGCAAGGAACACACCAAACCAAAGCCGACCAACTAGTAGTGACGAAAGCAGACTGCAGAGTGGGCTCACGTCGGCAGCGCCTGGGTCCAAACTTGCCCTGACACACCAAGCAGACGCTCGACATCTGATGGCCAAGTAGCAGAGTAGCTGGTGGCAGTTGTCTGTCCTCGTTATTCAAAGCGGGAAACCGGAAGAGCTATCCTGTATATCCTATATAAACAAAGCACCTCATAATCTCCATAGATATACATAATAAAGGCTAGATGTCTTGTCCGTGCTGCTGGCCAATGGAGGTCGACGTCCGCACCTGGCAGCCATCTTGTCACAGTCAGCTCACTCACTCGTAACATTGTGTTTTAACGGTGCATGTACTTTTTAAATAACCATAACTTGCTCAATTTTCTACCGATTTTTGTTTGCTTTGTTATAAACGTCAGATGTGTAGTTATGACACTGCATACTTATGAATAATTATTCATAATTCAAGCATCCATAATTATAGCCATGTTAATAACGTTTGTAAGAAACCAAACCATTTGTAAATCCGTCAAGATTTCAGCGAGATAAAGATTAATTGTGTTCGTGCAGATCACTCGCCTTACATCAGGTACCACTGAGCCCGCCAGAAAGCTTGCCTGTGACAAAATGGCCGCCGGTGATGACGTTATGTGTCGTTCACACTGGACGCGATTCGCGCGAAGGTGGGCACTTGAACATTTTGAGTTTACTCGCTTCATTCGCGCGTGACAACTACACAACAGACACGAATTCGCGTCATGGGAGGGGCTTCTATATGAGCCAGCTCGTCTCGTTACTTGACGTCTTTTTTGTCAAAAATACTACTATTATTGTGTGACAAAACGTAGATTAAAGACTTTTTCAGGCGATAATATAGTTGTTTAAAGCTCAAATCTGTGGTTAATTTATAAAAAGAGTGCCTATTTGAGCATTTTATCTGGCGTTTTCGGAGTTGTGAGATCCAGGCGATCAGTGACATTCCGCGCTCGTTTACCCGGCGAGACCCGCCTTTCCTCGGCTGGTCCTTCTCACATTTGCCGCTGGCTCTGGCTCTTTTTTTCTGCTCCAGTCTCGTTGTGAAATGGCTGACATAGATTTTGTTGAGAGGGTTGCTGACTGTCCGACCTCCTCACTCACTTTCTTCCAAGCAAGATCCTTTTAATTCCTGTTCCTGTAGTGATAGGATGATGTATCATACAGCTCCGGGTATCCACATACGGCCACGATTATCTTGTCCTCCATTGTTGTTGGGATTTCTGCCTCCGCTTGTAAATGCGTCACTACTAGAGCAAGCTCGTGATTGGTTAACGCGGCGCAAAATATCCGGCAAAGTTCAGATTTTTCAACTTGAGCGATTTCGCACGTTCAAAACGCTCAATTCGCGCCGCAGAATGCCATTTCGCGATAATCTCGCTCACCACAGACGGTCTCTTCAGGGTTTTTTTCTCGAGCACTGGTTCGCTAGCAGAACAGACTGACCGACGGCTGAAAAATAGCCGATGAGGACCAACGAAAAAACTTAGTTGGCCGACGCACGAAAACTGCCCAACGACGACCGTCGGCTTGGTGTGTTTCAGGCTTATGGGTGACATCACGGACGCTACATCCATATTTCTTTACAGTCTATGCTTTAAACACATTTTAACAAATGTTAGTTTACAGAAAACTATAACAGCACTCTGTGTGTCTGTTAAAGGGAATGTGCTTATTTCCATTCTTCCGGTTTGAAGCAACGTCACAAAAATCAGCGAAGAATTGAATCATATTTTAAATACAGCTTTTAATACTTCCAAGAAGGAGTCATTAGTCATTTGATCAATGTCACAATAATTCATCCTCATCATAAATATTAAATTGTACAAATGAGAATGAACCCATATGATAAATACAAAGAGCTAAAATTGTTTACAGTTAGTTATAATATGGTCCAAGTAAACCGATGCATCTGATGCCATGCATGGACACATTTGATGGTCAGTCACTTGTTCTCCACTTGAGGTCACACACCAGTGCGATGTGATCAGACGGGTGCGAGACGCTCGGGAGGGCCACATGTGTAGTGACTTCCTCGTGGCTGGGCAGAGGAATGACCTGCTCCACCTGCAGCACATCCGGCTCGACAAAGATATAGTCCAGGCACCCCTGGAAGCCCCCGACGTAGTTGGTGTAGGCCGGGACCCCACAAGCGCTGACCAGCTGGAACGGGTTATTGAGTCCCGCCTGGATCTGCTCTTCTGGACCATTGGAGGCCCAGTCGTCATGGTTCTCCGAGACGGATCCCTGAGAGACGAGCTGGAAGAGGCCGGAGGAGGGCGTGCTGTTGAAATCCCCCGCGAATATAAGACTGGCTCCGGGATGCTTGTCCATCACCACCTGCTTCAAGTGTTTCAGAGCCACTGCCATCTGGACCAGGCGAATGTTTCCTCCTGAAAACACAATACAATGACATTTCATTCGCATTGACGCTCACCTTTAATATTAGCAACAGCATGTACTGTATATTCCACATAGCAGAGGGCCTAAAACAGACCCTTGCTGCACTCCATCATTTACTCTCCCTGTTTAAATAAACAAATACGGTTGAATTTAAAGTCGTTCCATTCACACTGATGCTCACCTTTAGGGTGCCAGTACAGGTGTGTGTTTCCGACACAGAATATCCTTGACGGGTCACATAACGACTGCAAAATGGTCACCTGAAGAATTAGGCAAGAGATGCAGTTTTTGTTGTTTGTGCACGGATCAAATTTGAAGCAAGACAAAAACAAGCATTAAAATATGCAAAAAACAACTAAAAATCAAGATATTTCCTAATTTAATTTGGGAAAATTAAAACAGAAAGAAATATACTAAATAATGAAATTAACATTAAAATAACAAACATGATATTAACACAAATAAATAATGATATTAACATTTAAAAAAATCTTCTATTTGAAAATCTATTAAAATAGAAGAATTTAAATACATTTTATTAACATTTCAGAAATCTTTTGACATTCAAAAACATTAAAAAAATCTTAATGATTCCAAATTTATTGATTCCGGTAGTGTGTGTGTATATACATATATATATATATATATATATATATATATATATATATATATATATATATATATATTATATATACAAACAAATATTTTATTAATATTTCACTAATCTTTTAATATTCAGACACATTAAAAATCTTAATGATTCCAAATGTATTGATTCTGGTAATGTGTATATATATATATATATATATATATATATATATATATATATATATATATATATATATTTTTTTTTTTTTTTAAATGAAATGTATAAATAATATTTTATTCATATTTTACAAATCTTTTGACTTTCAAAAACATTAAAATTCAAATGTATTGATTCCGGTAGTGTATAATTATTTTTTTATTTTTACATTTAAAATGAAATGTATATATAAATACAATTATTTTATTAATATTTCACAAATATTTAACATTAAAATTCAAATTTATTGATTCCCGTAGTGTATATATATATTTTTTTTAACATTTAAAATGAAATATATATAAATAAATAACAATATTTGATTAATATTTCACAAATCTTTTAATATTCAAAAACATTAAAATTCTAATTTATTGATTATAGTAGTGTATATGATTTTTTTTTTTACATTTAAAATGAAATATATAAATACAAATATTTGATTAATATTTCACAAATCTTTTGACTTTCAAAAACATTAAAATTCAAATGTATTGATTCCGGTAGTGTATATGATTTTTTTTTTTATATATATATTTAAAATGAAATATATATAAATAAATTAAAATATTTTATTAATATTTCACAAATCTTTTAATATTCAAAAACATTACAATTCTGATTTATTGATTCTGGTAGTGTATATGATTTTTTTTTACATTTAAAATGCAATATATATAAATAAAAATATTGTATTAATATTTCACAAATATTTTAACTTTCAAAAACAGTAAAAATCAAATGTATTCATTCCGGTAGTGTATATAAATTTATCATTTTTTACATTTAAAATGTAATATATATAAATACAAATATTTTATTCATATTTCACAAATATTTTAACTTTCAAAGCCATTAAAATTTAAGTTTATTGATTCCGGTAGTGTATATGATTGTTTTTTTACATTTAAAATTAATTATATATACATATATATATATATAATATTTATTATTTTATTAATATTTCACAAATCTTTTGAATTTCAAGAATAGTAAAATTAAAATTGAATGATTTCAGTAGTGTTTATATATTTGTTTTATATATATATATATACACACACATACACATACATATATATATATATATGTATGTATATACATACACACACACGTGTATATACATACACACACACATATATACATATATATATATGAGCGCCTTGACCCCTGTGCAGTCACAGTGAAATATACCTGCAGCGTCGTCGACCTGCTAACGACCTTCTCCCTCAGGCTGGGACAGGAGGACACTTTCTCCAGCAGCTCCCGGTGAAGAGGATCTGCCGCCAGGGCATCTCTCAGCACAACATCACACTGCTCCAGCAACCTCAGCTTACACCTCCTGAAATACGTCGCCAGGCCTTCATACTGCCCTTCCTTGATTCTGAAGACCCCCTCCAACCCAAAAGCATCCAACGCAGGAGATAAACTGTCTGAAAAAGCCCCCTTGTCCACCTCCTGGAGGCAGATGATGTCCGCGTTGTACCCGGACAGCTCCTTCTTGATCAGGTTCTGCCGGTAGTCCATCTCCAGGGCGTACGGGGCGCAGTAAGGGTACAAGACTGTTTTGGAAAGATCAGTTTGGGCGTAGATGTCAGCCAGGATGTTATAGGACACAACCCTCAGAGAGGACTCATCGGTGATCTTCTGGGTGTACAAGTGCCGGGTGTCAAAGGTGCACGTCCCGGGACCGGCTTCCACCGCACCCGAGGACATCAGTTCCTTGGGCTCCCCGAATTTGGATCCATCCCCTGGGGTGCATCTCAGCATCACCCGCAAGCCGATGTCCAGATTGGATGGGGTGAACACACGGTCAAGTCCTGCCTCCGTCCAGCACTCCGGATCTCCGGCATTCGGTGCGCTTTCCTTGAGCCACGTGAACTTACAGTCCTTGAGGTGTCCAAACTCGATCTCCACCTTCGGACACACCGGAAAACCGGACATTAGGGACGATGGCAGTTCGGATACAGTGAACGTTGGAGGATTTCGCGCCACTTTGTATTTCAAATCCCCCACATTCAGCACCGCTCCGTCCTGCCAAGCGTCGGAGTTCACCGTCTCCGCGGTCACGTGATCCCCGTTTATACACAAACTGATTTCTGGTTTAACGGTATCCGCTTCAGGCGAGGTCTCGCCTTTCCCTTTGCTCTGTTTGGATCTTTTCGCTTTGCTCTGTGTCTTGACGAGGCCGTTGGCTATCCGAGACAGAACTTTCCCCAGCGGTTCCGTCTTCTCGCGCAGCATCTGTTTATTACTGCCCTCGAGACTGAACGAGATGGTCAGTTTGGACTCACTCGGCACACATCTCACGACACATCTCTGCATATTCATATCAAACCGGGCGGTAAACAGATATCTACGGGGTAGGATTGAAACGGTGCGGATATAACGGAAAAATAACGATTTGATTGAAAATGGCACGCGAGTCAACATGAGGAACAGCCGAGAAACTACCGTTGGCTTCCGTGATCGAACAAAAACTTCCCGTATTATTCAGAACACTAGATTCGACAAGCCTGAGGTGAATTGTGGCGTAAAATTAAACGTTCTCTTTAATTGTCCACCTTAATTAAATCCTTTATTATATTAGTAAACTATTAAAGTGCGGTGTCCTCGAAAAAGATTTGTAACGAAAACCCTAGCACTATCCTTATTATTCGGAGAACTAGATTCGATATATTTCTTTCGTTTTTGTCAAAGTCATTGGTTTTTGTTTGTTGTTTTGTTTTCCTTTTAATAAATACTTTATTATTTTAGAAGACTACTACACCATTTGCGTGGTATCCTATCCTTTAAACAAGGGGTTTTCGCGCCGTTTCTGGGGAAGTGTGTGGAAGAGGGGGAAAAAACGGTGTAAAAACAGATAAATAAATACAAAAAGCTTAAAATAACACACATTTGACTACAATAAATTAAAAATAAATGTATCTTAAAATACTATAATAGGTAGAAAAATGTTACTCACTCACATACAAAACATATTAATATGATAATAATAATTTTCTTAATATAAATTGGCTGTTTATATATAAATGTCTTTTACATTTTAGCATCTAAAAAGATGTTAAAATGATCGAAATGCCCTTCTATAAGCAAGATTTATGACGAAACCGTGATCTCAAAATGAACTTAAAGGGACAGTTCACCCAAAAATGAAATATCTGTCAGAATCATACACTCACCTAAAGGATTATTAGGAACACCATACTAATACTGTGTTTGCCCCCCTTTCGCCTTCAGAACTGCCTTAATTCTACGTGGCATTGATTCAACAAGGAGCTGAAAGCATTCTTTAGAAATGTTGGCCCATATTGATAGGATAGCATCTTGCAGTTGATGGAGATTTGTGGGATGCACATCCAGGGCACGAAGCTCCCGTTCCACCACATCCCAAAGATGCTCTATTGGGTTGAGATCTGGTGACTGTGGGGGCCATTTTAGTCCAGTGAACTCATTGTCATGTTCAAGAAACCAATTTGAAATGATTCGAGCTTTGTGACATGGGGCATTATCCTGCTGGAAGTAGCCATCAGAGGATGGGCACATGGTGGTCATAAAGGGATGGACATGGTCAGAAACAATGCTCAGGTAGGCCGTGGCATTTAAACGATGCCCAATTGGCACTAAGGGGCCTAAAGTGTGCCAAGAAAACATCCCCCACACCATTACACCACCACCACCAGCCTGCACAGTGGTAACAAGGCATGATGGATCCATGTTCTCATTCTGTTTACGGCAATTTCTGACTCTACCATCTGAATGTCTCAACAGAAATCCAGACTCATCAGACCAGGCAACATTTTTCCAGTCTTCAACTGTCCAATTTTGGTGAGCTCGTGCAAATTGTAGCCTCTTTTTCCTATTTGTAGTGGAGATGAGTGGTACCCGGTGGGGTCTTCTGCTGTTGTAGCCCATCCGCCTCAAGGTTGTGCGTGTTGTGGCTTCACAAATGCTTTGCTGCATACCTCGGTTGTAACGAGTGGTTATTTCACGAGTTCACACTTACATCAAATTAAATAGAGTAAATATTATGCGTATTTGGCGTGCTGTCCGGGGGAGGGCTCCGGGCTCGGAATTTTGCCCGATCCCAGAGTACCCCCCCGTGATGGAAATAGTCTAGAACTAGACTACATATATTAATTTGATGTCTTATGTGAGTTTAATTAAGTGAGGAGAAGGGGTGGTGGAGGGAAGCTAAGAAACAGTCAACGACAGGAAGGTAAATCGGCTGTCTATATACACCTCCTATCGTTGATTTTTTAATGAGCTCCTCTTGTGTTCAATTAGGTTTAATTAACTAGGTCTGCTCCACTTAACAGTTTTAATTTCCTGAATGTGCTTCTCCCAAAATTTGTTTATAAAACATCAATTCAGTCAAAGTTGCTCTTCTATCAGCTTGAATCAGTCGGCCCATTCTCCTCTGACCTCTAGCATCAACAAGGCATTTTGGCCCACAGGACTGCCGCATACTGGATGTGTTTCCCTTTTCACACCATTCTTTGTAAACCCTAGAAATGGTTGTGCGTGAAAATCCCAGTAACTGAGCAGATTGTGAAATACTCAGACCGGCCCGTCTGGCACCAACAACCATGCCACGCTCAAAATTGCTTAAATCACCTTTCTTTCCCATTCTGACATTCAGTTTGGAGTTCAGGAGATTGTCTTGACCAGGACCACACCCCTAAATGCACTGAAGCAACTGCCATGTGATTGGTTGATTAGATAATTGCATTAATGAGAAATTGAACAGGTGTTCCTAATAATCCTTTAGGTGAGTGTAGGACTTCATAAACCTGCATGAAGTTCTTCCTTGTGTTGAACATAAAGGAAATTTTGAAAGATGTTGGTAAACAAACAGTTGATGGAGCCCATTGCCTTCCATAAAGAAAGTAAAAAAAAACCCAATGGAAATCAATGGAGCCCAAAGCAGTTTGGTTACCAACATTCTTCAAAATATCTTCTTTTGTGTTCAACACAAGAAAGAAACTCATATTTGGAACAACCTGAGGGTGAGTAGATTCGATGAATTGTGTATAAAATTAAATGTTCTCTTTAATTCCACCTTAATTAAATCCTTTTTTATACGAGTAAACTACTAACGTGCGGTCGGTGTCCTCGAAAACAAATTGTAACGAAAACTCTGATCTCAATATAATACTATCCTTACCTTGTTATTCAGAGAACTAGTTTCGACATATTTCTTTCTGATTTAAATTTGTTGTTGTTTTATTTTCCTTTTAATAAATACTTCATTATATTAGAAGATTACTACACCATTTGGTGTTATCCTCTAAACCAGGGGTTTTCGCGCCATTTCCGGAGAATTGTGGAAGTTTCGAGAAAAACAAACGAATAAATATAAAACTGTTCAAATAATAGTAAATAATAGTAACAGTAAAATAAATAAATAACATCTAACAGTAAAATTGGCTACTATAATACGTAGAAAACATTCATATAAACATATTTATGATCATATTTTTCATTGTATAATTGGCTCTTTATACAAGAAACTATATATTACAGTACAGGATCTAAAAAGATTCAAAAAAGATTCAAATGCCCTTCTATAAGCAAGAAGATTAATGACGCAAAATTAACCTTAAAGGGACAGTTCACCCAAAAAGGACATTTCTGTCAGAATATTACAAGCTTTTCTAAACCAACATGAAGCTTCTTCTTTTTTTCTTGTATTGAACATAAATTATATTTTGAAAGCTGTCACTAAACAAACAGTTGTTGGACCGCACTGAAAAAACTATGGAAGTCAATGGGGACCAAACTGTCTGGTTACCAACATTCTTCAAAATATCTTCTTTGTGTTCAACACAAGAAAGAAACTCATACACGTTTGGAACAACATAAGGGAGAGTAAATGATGACAGAATTTACATTTTTGGGTGAACGATCCCTTTAAACTCATATCTGAGTATTTTATACTGCCGCTAGATGGCGCTTTGGGCAAGCGCTTTATTCTTTTAGAGATCATAGATTGTATTTGATAAATGTGTATTTGATATAATCCCAGTCACCTGTACCATTCAATCATCTGTTTCTGCTCAAAACAAAATAATATTGAAACGCAACTGTGCTGCTGGTTTTATTGAACTCAACCAAGAGGACAATAATAATCATCAAATATTAATACATCATAGCCCATTTCACATCTCTCCATTTTATCTGCATAAATGTCTGCTGAACAAAGTTAAGCTATTAATATGTTCCCAAATACATGTGCACATGAAAAAAAAAAATATTTTCCCTTATTTAGCACATTATGATTATTATTACCAATATACAGTACATGGTACAAAACGCAAACCATCTGATTATTGTGGTTGTGAAATGTGTCTAGCCACTGGCATGCAGCATGTTCACTACACAACAGACGTCATGTCGCTTCACTGTTGAGATTAAAAACGCTCTTCATCACAGCCAAAGGCTCAGCATATCAAATCATACACAAAAGATGAAATCATAAATACAAGGTAACAAACAATCTACACAAAAATACCATAACGATAATTAAATTAATAAAATTAATGTCATTTTTTTTGCAAATGTCTTAAAATATTTGCTGGTTAAACGCTGTATTGAAATCATTACGCCGTATGTTTTATTATGTTTTGCACCAATAGTACTTTTCTATTCAAGGGGGAAATGCATTCCTTTTTTCATTGATAGTCAAATTAAAACTATATTACACTAACATAACGGTTTATTCATAGTTTAAAGGAACACGCCGACTTTTTGGGACTTTAGCTTATTCACCGAATCCCCCAGAGTTAGATAAGTCCATACACACCATTCTCATCTCCGTGCCATAACTCTGTCTGACGCACCCACCGCTAGCCTAGCTTAGCACAAAGACTGGAGGTGAATGGCTCCAGCTAGCCTACTGCTCAATAAATGACAAAATAACGCCAACATTTTCCTATTTACATGTTGTGATGTGTATAGTTACATCGTGTACGGAGACCGATATGTCTAGGAACTATACTCTCATTCCTGCGTAATAATCAAGGAACTTTGAGCCGTCCCATGAGTGCAGCGGCGTAATGATATTACGCAGCGCCTGAAAATAGTCCCCAGCGCTCTCTGTGCAAGCAGGTTGGTTATGTTGGCCCTGTCCCAAATGGCACACTTCATGTGCACTTTCAGTCTTGTGGACTTACAATGGTCGCTGCGTGCGTGTGTCTGTTAAGTCCACGAGACCGCAGGGTGTCCCATTTGTCATTTTAGGTCTCAGAAGGGCGCTCGCGAGCGGTCGATATGCGCCCTCGATGCGCACTTCTGCCGAGCCCGCACTGGTGCGGGTTACACAGCGGACTTCTTCCCAGCAGTCAAAGCGGCATCACGTCGTGAAAGTGCGGACTCAGAGGAAGACCGTGAGGGTTTAGGGTGCCATTTGGGACAAGGCCTTTGACGAAGTTAGCCTATTTTCAAGCGCTGCGTAATATCACGACTCATGGGACGGCCAAGTGGCAACCTCCCGCAGTTTCTCTTGAAGCCAATACAGAAGTGACTTAAACTGCAGTTCACTGACTGGCCACTAGAGACAGACTCCAGAAGGAGCAGAATCTCATTGAGCTCATGTTAAAATGCCCAACTTTACAGCAGAAGAACACATGTTTACAGTCTGGGACAAATTGTGGTTTTGGTCTATACGGCTAATTTTGCTCTTCATGACGACTGTGAGGGGGGTGAATTATTTTATAACTCATTCGTTTACATTATATAAAGCCTTAAAGTTCTGCATAATTAAGGGCGTGGCCACTTTGAGTGACAGGTGGATTGCCATTTGTCTGCTGTCTGTTAGTCATCACGTCACCTCAGCTCCGCCCACGTCCCGCCTCTTTGCCCATTTTCTGTTATCCGGGAGTGACGCGCGATGACGCTGCCAAGATGGCGACGGCCAGCTCGTCCCTACTTTACGCTTCAAAACTGCTCTTCAGAATCCTACGGTTGACGCCATGGACACTACGTCCATTTTTTTTACAGTCTATGGTTTCAACACACTAATAACTAACTCAACCAGGTCCCGCCCCTTTATTCTGCGTATTCATTATTTAAATGAGGAATAGTGACGTTGTGATTGGTCAAGCGCTTCCAGTGAAATGTCCCGCCCCTTACCATAACCGCCAGTTTCAACACACTACTAACCAACTCAACCAGGCCCCACCTCTTTATTCTGCATATGAACACAATGTGATGTAATACTACAAAAAAAATTATAATCATAACCTTTATCTCCATACCAAAAATCCAGATGGCCAGACAATGATTCATCTTTTATAAATCGTCTGTGACGCTGTGAGCACAGAGACTGTTGTGTAGACTGTAAGTATTTTAAATATTTAACTTTTTTAAATGTTTGATGTTTAATATGAATAAATAGCGCTTCAAGTGAAACGAGTTGAGGCTTGGACCCAGAAACGGCGTTCCTTACGTCACGACTTTACAAGCGGATACACATCACAACATGGAAATAGGAATGTTGGTGTTATTTTGTCACTTATTGAGCAGTAGGCTAGCTGGAGCCATTCACCTCCAGTCTTTGTGCTAAGCTAGGCTAGCGGTGTGTGTGTCAGACAGAGTTATAGCACGCACTGAGATGAGAATGGTGTGTATGGACTTATCTAACTCTGGGGGATACGGTGAATAAGCTAAAGTCCCAAAAAGACGGCGTGTTCCTTTAAAACTTCAAAGTCAACATGAAAATCAATGTTTCTTGATTTCATTGTTCATTGTTGTGCATCATTTCCAGATGGAAAAAAATCAACTTTTTCTACATGCATATGTGCAAATATCTCATATTACAAAGGTAAGTTGCAACACACTTCATGTTGACTTTAAAGAAGCATCAGTACTGAAGGTAAACGGGTTCTTAGCTAAGACAGACGATGCAAATGTAAGATATATTGATTATTGTGCTATTTGGAATCGCATTCGAACATCTCGCTCATGAATCCTGACGCTGAATGTCTAATTCCTAGGTTTTTTTGGGTGAGAACTGGCTGATATGTCCAGATCCTCCCATGCTCCTGATTCGGACTTCCACTGTCCCACCACAATGATGTCACTGCCGTGGTGCAGTCAGTCCCGAAGAGCCCTGGTTCCCTGCAGATGGGAGTCCCGTGTGGCCGCCGCTGATTTCAGCTCCAGAGCTCACAGTCACAGGGGTGTCCGTCTCTCTGCCTGCGCCGGCCCCTACGGGACCCTAGAGGTTGTTCTTCTCTGTGCACTCGGCTTCTGTGCTGCGAGGGAAGTAGACGGTGGTCTTGTGCTCTTCGTAGCGGTCGATGTGCTTCAGATGAACCACCATGTGCAGGGCGTAGGCCAGCACCAGCAGCAGGATCAGAGACGTGATCAGACCCATCAGGATCGCAGGAGTGAAGAAGGTGGCGCAGTCGCTGGCCGACGCAAACTTACTGGACAGAACATTAAACGCCTGGATCTGTGAGGGAATACAGCAGAGGGTTAGTGCATAAGTATCTATCCATCCATCCACCCAGCTACCACTCCATCCACCCATACATCTATCCATCCACCCATCCACCCACCCATCCTCCATCCATCCATTATCCATCCACCCATCCTCCATCCATCCATTTATCTCTATCTATCTATCCATCCATCCATCCATCCACCCCCCCTCTATCTAATCCATCCATCCTTCCACCCCCCCTATATATATATATCTATCCGTCTATATATATATATATATATATATCCATGCATCCATCCCCCTCTATCTAATCCATCCATCCACCCAAACACCCACCCATCCATCCATTCATTCATCCATCTCTATCTATCTATCTATCTATCTATCTATCTATCTATCTATCTATCTATCTATCTATCTATCTATCTATCTATCTATCTATCTATCTATCTATCTATCTATCTATCTATCTATCTATCTATCTATCTATCTATCTATCTATCTATCTATCTATCTATCTATCTATCTATCTATCTATCCACCCCCCCTCTATCTAATCCATCCATCCTTCCATCCCCCGTCTATATCTATCTATCTAATCCATCCATCCATCCATCCACCCAAACACCCACCCATCCATCCATCCATTCATCCATCTCCATCCATCCATCCATTTCTGTCTGTCTGTCTGTCTGTCTGTCTGTCTGTCTATCTATCTATCTATCTCTCCATCCCTTGTTCCCTCCCTCCATCCACCCCCCCCTCTATATATCTATCCATTCATCCATCCCTCCCTCCATCCAGCCCCCTCTATCTAATCCATCCACCCCTCCCTCCATCCATCCATCCATCCATCCATCTATCGTTCTGTCATTCTATCCATCCATCTCTCCCTCTATCTATCCATCTATCTCTGTCTATCTATCTCTCCATCTATCTATCCATCCATCATTCTGTCTATCCAGGCAAAGCAGAATAACACATCGTTTTTGATATTCCATATTACACAGGATTTAATTTCACTCAAACTCAGCATGTTCTGTCACAAACTCTGGACTGTGAGCTTTTTAAAAAGACGCAGCTCTCATGCCAAACCACAAGCTTGTGTAACCACATTACACCCACCACAGCCTAAAAATACTGCACAAGATGCTACAATTCCAATATGAGGCGTTCATCAGCGGAGGACGGAGAGAAGTTTTGCCTGCCAACCTGGAAGTCTGTGAAGGTGATGTGCCAGTTTGCGGCATGGTCGGTGTTGGCGCTGGGCACCAGCAGCGTGTCGTACTTCTGCAGGCTGCTGACGTGCTGGCAGTGATACGAGTTGGTGGAGGGCGCGTACACATCTGTGGCGTTGAACGTGGCCTCGTACGTCCAGTTGTAATGGATGTGCACGTTATCGAGAGTGAACCAGTTCTGTCCCGCCGACTCGTAGAATGTGTTTGACATCTGTAGCCTGAGGGAATATACACGTATATACGGCACAGTCACATGTCTTTACCTCTCTGCAGTGCAAAGCCATTAAAATCATTTCTGCTGTTAGATGAGAAGTGCAAATTGGTGGATTTACCAGCACATAAAAATATAGGATCTCTAGATTCAGAGGAGCTACATTTGAAGATATTGACCCATCTGAGATATTTAAATGCCAACTATTAACATTCTTTAAAGCATTCTATAATTTAATATGTTAACAATAACAACCTACACTCTAAAAAATGCTGGGTTAAAAATAACCCAAGTTGGGTTGAAAATGGACTAACCCAGCAATTGGGTTGTTTTAAGCAAACATTTAACCCAACCGCTGGGTTAAAACAACCCAATTGCTGGGTTAGTCCATTTTCAGCCCAACTTGGGGGTTATTTTTAACCCAGCATTTTTTAGAGTGTATAAAACATTAAAAAGAGGTTTTCATTCATATGAATACCAGAGCTCTTTGGGACTGACTGCCTCTTAATGTTTTACAGGATGTCAGTGTTAATTTAAGAATACTAAATTATCAGAATATTAATACAAATGGTGGCAATAAGTCACGTGAGCCATACTTTACAGTGATTTTACCACAGTTAATGGAGCTTTGGCCTACAAATCACCAGTTAACTGAGGTAAAATCACTGTAACGCATCTTTATATAATACACACACACACAAAAAAAAAAGATAACCTGATGGAGAGGCCTCTCAGATCTTCCACATCGCCAAACCGTAGATTGAGTCTGGTGAAGAACAAAATACGTCAGAAAATGATTAAATATCAATCAAGTTTATCATGTAAGCTCTCTAGGTTTCATATTTCTCCTCTCAATAAAACTTCTTAAACCAGACTGAGGTGGTTTGCAGGTCTTAGCTGGGTCAGACCGGTCTGGTTTGGTCATTTATTTATTGAAAAGGCATCAGAGGATGTCCAGATACTATTACACTCCAAGAACAAACATTTATTGTAAGAACTCCCTGAAACACCTCCATTAGTCTTGAGTTTTCTTCCGTCACAATATTACTCATTTAAATAATTAATATGCAGAATAAAGGGGCGGGGCCTGGTTGAGTTAGTTAGTAGTGTGTGGAAACCATAGACTGTAAAAAAATATGAATGTAGTGTCCGTGGCGTCACCCGTAAGATTCTGAAGAGTGGTTTAGAAGCCTAAAGTCGGCCATTGCCATCTTGGCAGGCTCCGCGCGTCACTCCCGGATAGCAGAAAATGGTCAAAGAGGCGGACGTGGGCGGAGCTGAGGTGACGTGATGACTAACAGACAGCAGACAAACGGCAATCCACCTGTCACTCAAAGTGGCCACGCCCTTAATTATGCAGAACTTTTAGGCTTTATATAATGCAAACCATGGGCGTCATTAGGCCCTTTTTAGGGGTTGCTTCAGCCTCCCCTAAACTTCTGTCCAAAAATGTGTGATTAACCTTTCAAACATATGAAACTGGCGGGAGGCTTCGGCTTCGTCCCGTTTTTTAAATCGCCGTTAATCGGTGTGTTTTTCAATCTGCTGTGGCGGCGAATAGAGTGCACGTCAGAAGCAGAGGTGTGTGCGATGATCTGAGCTCTCATTGGTCTGTCACCGCTCGTCAATGTCAAAATATTTAAGAAAACCAATCAAATCAGAGTAGGCGGGCTTTATGTACACACAGAAGCTGCTGAGGCTGAGCATGCATTTTAGCAGCAGGACTAGACGTCAAGTCAGGGGCGTAAATCGCGGGGGGGGGACAGGGGGGACAGGACCCCCCCAATCTGAGGGCTGTCCCCCCCTAAAAACCATGCAGAGTATTGTAAATAATATAACAATATATATCCCCCCTTGCCTCACAGTGGTTTGATCCACCGTGCACCTCAACTAAAGTTACCCATAGACCGTAGAAAAACTACCACACAAGTTTGGGGAGAGAACAAGGCTCTTCAGACAGCAGTTGTGAAACACCAGTAGTAGCTGTCAAGGCTATTTTATTCACTTTAAATGTCAGATGAAGTGATTCTTTTCTCTTTAATACAGATTAGGCAAAACACTGTTAACATCACTTGCCCACCACCGCACGCCTCGCTCCGCTGTACAGTAATAACATCATTTAGTTCAGTTAGAGAACTGACAAAACAATTAAAAACTGAACGTGTCTGCTCAATACAGCATGAGCCGAACGAGCAAACCGCTGACAGACAAGATTATCCAAGATTTGGTTTCAAAGCGTAAAAGCGCCTATTTAAGGGAGTGTGTCATTGCACTGTTTTGTTGTTGTGTTTTTCATTATGAATAATCGGCTAATGAACCCAAAATTCAAGTAACCCGCCCACAAATTCAAATTTTTTTGGCTAATTCTAAACCGTAAGTTCAGTCAGATCTGTGTAGGGTTTTGCTCAATATGATAATAAGTGGCAGATCAGAGGCTTCTGCAGTTGAATATCTAAAGATCTGAATATCATAGTATAAAATACTATGTGGAGGACGCAAGATAATTTAATAATTATAATATGACTGCGTGGTGAACCTTAATCGTATTTAAACTACTATCGCTTTGTGTTGTTGGTCAGAGAAAATGACAGAGAAAAGAAAAACGGACATTAGATAATTTTTCAGGGCACCAAAACGCCAAATAAGTACGAAATGTTTTTTTGTTTTTGTGGTACACATATCCTTACAAGTACGATTTTGGCTGTATTATTTGTGTCCCCTTCAAAAATTGCTCTTGAGAAATTTCATGTTTATTGTCCCCCCCAACTTTTAGATGAAATTTACGCCCCTGCGTCAAGTGCGAGATATGTAAGCTAAACTAAACGTTTCATATTTGACAGCTGCTTCAAGTCAGAAATGTTAAACAAATGACAAATATTCAGCCAAATTAATAAACTTTTGTCTAATTTTCGCCATTTTGATTTGAAATAGGCCTATGTAATGTCATTTATAATATAATTAATATAAATATAATATAATTTGTAGCATTCAGTAAATACATTTTTTTCAGCTTGTATTGGGCATAAGACTAGTAATGAATGTGTGCATATTGTGAATTAATTTAATACATTTAGTTACCCAGCTTTCCTGTTAGCCTTCGAAAATGATTCATAAAACATATAAATATCAGTTAAACATGTGTTTACTGTCTTCACTGACAAAAATGGAAAAACTTTATCAGTCATATCTGCCCACTGACATGGTTTTCAAGCTATTGTTATCTAATTTTAAGGCGTTCAGAACATCTTAAAATGCACATATAATAGAAATAAAAATGTTCTTCAGGGGCCATGCCCCCGAAATTAAATAATAAGCAGCCAATATCCTAATATGCATACTAATAATCTACTAGTTAATAGTGAGAATTGGACTCTAAAGTCTTACCTTTTTTTCTTCATACCCTCACTGGGGGCTGAGCCCCCCTAAAATGAAAATCCTAGAATCACCCCTGATGCAAACGAATGAGTTATAAAATAATTCACCCCCCTCACAGTCGTCATGAAGAGCAAAATTAGCCGTATAGACCAAAACCACAGTTTGTCCCAGACTGTAAACATGTGTTCTTCTGCTGTAAAGTTGGGCATTTTAACATGAGCTCAATGAGATTCTGCTCCTTCTGGAGTCTGTCTCTAGTGGCCAGTCCATGAACTGCAGTTTAAGTCACTTCCGTGTTCGCTTCAAGAGAAACTGCGGGAGGTTGCCGCTTGGTTGAAACTCATTTCCCAAACACTCTCGAAGCGCTTGACCAATCACAGCATACTGATCCAGCAGACCAATCAGAGCACAGTGTGCTTTTCAGAAGGAGGGGCTTCATAGTGACAGGAACTAAACAGAGTGTTACTGACAGACTGGGAAGAGAGGAGCCGCAACAATGGAGAATATGGGAAAATAATGAACATTCAAACATGAAAACCTGTGCGACTGAACTTACATGGCTTTATCTTTACTGCAGAAGGAGCCTTTGGTGTCCACCGGTGCGTCTGGGCTGAAGGTTCTCTCTGTGAGGTCCACTAAACTGTGATTCCTGTACCTGATGGCCAGTTTGCGGGCCCTGAAGAGGATGCAGGTCTTGCCGTTGTACGTCACACTCAGAGGAGAGTACGGCAGAAATCCTGGAGACTGCAGCAACTTCCTGCGTGGAGGAGCGTGAAGCTGCCATCCGTACGGCTGAAACATGAGCACAAGATAACAAACACAAGTTTGGGGTTGGTAAGATTTGTTTAATGTTTTGAAAGAAGTCTTTAATGCTCACCAAAGCTGCATTTATTTGATCAAAAAATACAGTAAAAACTGAAATATTTTTGACCATTTAAAATAGCTGTTTTCTATGTGAATATATTGTGCAATGTATGCAGCACGTTTGAGCTTCCTCAAGAACCAATGAGGTTCATTCTTGTGTTACACAGCACGTTTGAGCTTCAGCAAGAACCAATGAGGTTCATTCTTGTGTTACGCAGCACGTTTGAGCTTCAGCAAGAACCAATGAGGTTCATTCTTGTGTTACGCAGCACGTTTGAGATTCAGCGAGAACCAATGAGGTTCATTCTTGTGTTACACAGCACGTTTGAGCTTCAGCGAGAACCAATGAGGTTCATTCTCGTGTTACACAGCACGTTTGAGCTTCAGCAAGAACCAATGAGGTTCATTCTTTTGTTACACAGCACGTTTGAGATTCAGCAAGAACCAATGAGGTTCATTCTTGTGTTACGCAGCACGTTTGAGCTTCCTCAAGAACCAATGAGGTTCATTCTTGTGTTACAAAGCACATTTGAGATTCAGCAAGAACCAATGAGGTTCATTCTTTTGTTACACAGCACGTTTGAGATTCAGCAAGAACCAATGAGGTTCATTCTCGTGTTACACAGCACGTTTGAGCTTCAGCAAGAACCAATGAGGTTCATTCTTTTGTTACACAGCACGTTTGAGCTTCAGCGAGAACCAATGAGGTTCATTCTCGTGTTACACAGCACGTTTGAGCTTCAGCAAGAACCAATGAGGTTCATTCTTTTGTTACACAGCACGTTTGAGATTCAGCAAGAACCAATGAGGTTCATTCTCGTGTTACACAGCACGTTTGAGCTTCAGCAAGAACCAATGAGGTTCATTCTTTTGTTACACAGCACGTTTGAGATTCAGCAAGAACCAATGAGGTTCATTCTTTTGTTACACAGCACGTTTGAGATTCAGCAAGAACCAATGAGCTTCATTCTTGTGTTACGCAGCACGTTTGAGCTTCAGCAAGAACCAATGAGGTTCATTCTTGTGTTACAAAGCACATTTGAGATTCAGCAAGAACCAATGAGGTTCATTCTTTTGTTACACAGCACGTTTGAGATTCAGCAAGAACCAATGAGGTTCATTCTTGTGTTACGCAGCACGTTTGAGCTTCAGCAAGAACCAATGAGGTTCATTCTTGTGTTACGCAGCACGTTTGAGCTTCAGCGAGAACCAATGAGGTTCATTCTTGTGTTACGCAGCACGTTTGAGCTTCAGCGAGAACCAATGAGGTTCATTCTTGTGTTACACAGCACGTTTGAGCTTCAGCAAGAACCAATGAGGTTCATTCTTGTGTTACGCAGCACGTTTGAGCTTCAGCAAGAACCAATGAGGTTCATTCTTGTGTTACGCAGCACGTTTGAGCTTCAGCGAGAACCAATGAGGTTCATTCTTGTGTTACGCAGCACGTTTGAGCTTCCTCAAGAACCAATGAGGTTCATTCTCGTGTTACGCAGTACGTTTGAGCTTCCTCAAGAACCAATGAGGTTCATTCTTGTGTTACACAGCACGTTTGAGCTTCAGCGAGAACCAATGAGGTTCATTCTTGTGTTACGCAGCACGTTTGAGCTTCCTCAAGAACCAATGAGGTTCATTCTTGTGTTACACAGCACGTTTGAGCTTCAGCAAGAACCAATGAGGTTCATTCTCGTGTTACGCAGCACGTTTGAGCTTCCTCAAGAACCAATGAGGTTCATTCTTGTGTTACGCAGCACGTTTGAGCTTCCTCAAGAACCAATGAGGTTCATTCTTGTGTTACACAGCACGTTTGAGCTTCAGCAAGAACCAATGAGGTTCATTCTCGTGTTACGCAGCACGTTTGAGCTTCCTCAAGAACCAATGAGGTTCATTCTTGTGTTACGCAGCACGTTTGAGCTTCAGCGAGAACCAATGAGGTTCATTCTCGTGTTACGTGTTACCCTTTAATACTCATGAAAAACAGTTTATAGAAAGAGACATTTTGGGGCACTGTAGCGTATCAAAAATCAGAATGAAATTCCTGATTAAAATGTAGCATATCTGTAATCTGTTTTTCCAAAGACAGTGCAGTCTGTCAAGGATTAAATTCATCTTGTTTGGAGGTTGGAGGGAAATCTGCACCCCAGCGCGGCACAAGGTCACATTGGCTCCGCTGGCAGACGGACACATCTCACCTGCAGCGCTCGTCTGAGACGCGCTTCAGCCACAAACACCGAGCCATCGCCGTCTGCACAGAAACACCACACCAAAATACTTTTAAAAATATTGAGTTATATCATATGTATTCAAACACTGAATATACAGCTGTTCATTTACTAAAACAATGTATAGAAGGTTTTAACCCTGTAAAACCTGATATATGAAATATTAGTTTAGACAATATTTCAATTACATGTTTTTTTTTAATCATATTTGACACATTAGGCATTTATGGCTCTTGATATAGTGAGAATATGGAGGGAAAATATGCACAAAAAAAAGCATTTTGGTGCAAATGCTGATATTTATATGGTCAAAAAGTGTGATAATTCTGATGCTTGTAATGTAAATCAATGATCTTTATAACTGTATAAGACTACTAACCTAAAATGCATATTAATATCAGTCGTCACTCTATATCTCCCAATAATATGCCTTAGCAAGATGATATTTAAATTATTTGTTTAATAGTTTTAAAACATAATGCGATACAACACAATGATGATTGAGAGATGAACAAATAAACCTTCCTCAAAAACCTGATCATATTTGATACTTACATTTGAACATGATTTTTCTACAAAATTATTCAAAAGTTGCTTCAGTACAAAAGTGTTCATCTTGAAAAAGAACTAACAATATCAAAGTTATTCTTACATTTATTTTATAAAAGATTTCATAGCTGAAGGTGGACGTTTTTTACACTAAAAGGCTTTTATGTGCTTAAAAAGCATGAACTATCAACCAGACGATGATCATGGAGGCTTTAAAGGGTTAAATACTGCAAAGATATTCATTCTGATATTTATCAAAACAACTTACTGTCTTGAATGCTGATGTCTTGGGATGGCGCATCATCTGAGCTGTAAGTATGAGAATTGCAGTGTGCATTATTAATCTACCATCATAAACATTTAGCTGGATCTATTTGGATCCAGTCATTCAGTCAGTCTCAACTGCAGATAGGATCTTTGCATGTTATGAATATGAATGAGAAATAGGAGGCTTTGATGCTGTGAGTCACCACTGAAACGTCACCATCCGTGAAGTGAGACCAAGTCACTTTTTACGCTTTGCTCTGTTGCCGCAGGAAAATCCTATTGCTCTTCCTAACTTAGCCTCAGATGTTTCTCCTGAAAAAGCCTCAAGACAAATAAATATAGACATAAATTAACATGGCAAGAGATATAAAATCATGTGGAGAGCATCTCAGATCAATTTTTGAGATTCTTCTGAAACTCTACACTCTTAAAAAAGGGTGTTTTTCGCAGCAATGCCCTTTTTTTCCTCAGGAGAAACATCTGAGATCAGCAGAAAATGTCTCAATTTGCTCTCCTTACTGCTGTCTAGGAGAAACAAGAGATCTAATGTGCTGTATGTTCTGATTTCTTCAACAGCAGGACAGATTACTCAAAGATGAAGCGTTTAAACGTCTAATCACTGTGTAATGCTGCTGCGATGGGCTTAACCTGCTTCTCAAGCTGATTACGGGTCAGTCTGACCGGCGCTGGATCATAATGTCGGTCAGGGATCAAAGTAAGACGTGAGAATGACAGATGAAGCAGAAGAGACTCGTATATATAACAAATACACTGTTTTCTTTAGCACAGGTTGCAGCTCTACTTGGATCGAGTGCACATTAATAATCTATGGCGTGAGAAGAATTAGTGTTTTCGATCAGTAGTACTAATGCTCATAGTGATGTGATCAAAGTTCAGTGTGTAACTTTTCCTGCAGCGTTTGTGCTGCTTTAAAGGTCCCATGGCATGAAATTTTCATTTTATGAGGTTTTTTAACATTAATAGGAGTTCCCCTAGCCTGTATGTGGTCCCCAAGTGGCTAGAAATGTTGATGGGTGTAAACCGAGTTCTGGCTGTCTTTCTCTGCCTTTGAGAAAATGAGAGCTCAGACGAGCCGATCTGGAATCTTCCCTGCATATCGTCATACGAGAAAAGGTTACCTCCCCTTCCTCTGCTTTGCCCGCCCAGAGAATTAGGAGAAAATGGATTCAGTTTATCAGTCGCGATGTCAGCACAGGCTTTACAAACAGACTTTACCATATGGATTCGATAGCACCGCCACAAACAGTGAGTAACAGTGTTCATTAATGCCTGATCTGTGATCAGTGATTTCTGACATGTAGCTAATCATTCAAGTTCACGCAGACTTTCTGTATAATAATGCTATAGTCAACACTTTGACGATTCGTTCATCTCGACGGCTGTGATGGTAAAAAAAGTATTCGAGAGGGGTTCCACATGTTACAAAATTCGTAGAATAATGGTGCGTTCACACCGGACGCGATTGCGCAAGTGATTTACATGTTAAGTCAATGCAGAGATGCAGAATGGCATTCGGCGGTGCGATTCGTGCGAATGAGGCGGCGAGATTTGCACGATTGAGGCGGCGCAAATGACGCAAATTGAGCGTTTTGAACGCGTGATTCGCACGAATCGCTCAAGTTGAAAAATCTGAACTTTGGCGGATATTTCGCCCCGCGTTAACCAATCACGAGCTTGCTGTAGTAATGACGCATTTACAAGCGGAGGCAGAAATCCGAACAACAATGGAGGACAAGATAATCGTGGCCGTATGTGGATCCCCGGAGCTGTATGATACATCATCCTATCACTACAGGAACAGGAATTAAAAGGATCTTGCTTGGAAGAAAGTGAGTGAGGAGGTCGGACAGTCAGCTACCCTCTCAACAAAATCTATGTCAGCCATTTCACAACGAGACTGGAGCAGAAAAAAAGAGCCAGAGCCAGCGGCAAATGTGAGAAGGACTAGCCGAGGAAAGGCGGGTCTCGCCGGGTAAACGAGCGCGGAATGTCACTGATCGCCTGGATCTCACAACTCCGAAAACGCCAGATAAAATGCTCAAATAGGTACTCTTTTTATAAATTAACCACAGATTTGAGTTTTAAACAACTATATTATCGCCTGAAAAAGTCTTTAAACTACGTTTTGTCACACAATAATAGTAGTATTTTTTACAAAAAAGACGTCAAGTGACCGAGACGAGCTGGCTCATCTAGAAACCTCTCCCATGACGCGAATTCGCGTCTGTTGTGTAGTTGTCACACGCGAATTTCACGCGCGAATGAAGCGAGTAAACACAAAATGTTCAAGCGTCCACCTTCGCGCGATTAGCGCAAATTATTCGCGCGAATCGCGTCAGGTGTGAACGCCACATAAGGAGGAAGAAGACAGGGTCGGCGTGACTGGGACTCGTGTTTATTCAGAACTCTCAGATACAAACAAAATAAACTCGCGCTCACAACTACTCTGCACAATATAACTTTCTCAGCTATCTTTCCCCAGCTCTCCGTCTCTCTGCTCCACGAGTGCACAGTCCGCCTCTCTCTGCCTCTAAACCACGCCCCCTCCGCCACAAGATCTAATACTCATTTCAAATGCAAAGATGTCAGCCAATCACAACATTGGGCGTTTTTACTGAAGTCTCACAGCAGACACGCCCCTTCAAACAGAGCATTCAAGCCAGAGGGCAAACATCAGTATATAAAAATGCCTTTTATTTCAAAATTTTGACATTTTATGATGTAAAAATCATACTAACAATATAAGTACACCTCAGGAAACATTATAAAATAATAAAAAAAATGCCATGCCATGGGACCTTTAAGTCAAATATCCAAATGTCAGTTTTATATATTATATTTCCTGTCTCTGATTACGTTCCCCTCTAGTGGGTGCAGTTCTCAGTGTAATATAACATGTCGCGCTCTGTCTCAATGGCCTGAATCCACTTTTGTGTCCTTAAACGCTTGTTTTTTGGGTCAACAGCTTATAAAAACTCTGTTTAGCTTGTTTGCTGTACACTTTGTCACATATCAGCTTTTAGACATTGTTCTGATTTTTTGTAAATGACAAGGAGGCGCTTCACGCAATACAAAGTCAATGGAGAGAGTTGGATTGTTTCTCCCCGGTGGGCGTGGTCTTCAGATTATGACGCATGTCGGTCTGTCTCTATGCATGTCTCGTCATATCTCGTCATAATGCAGTTGTTTAAAGCTCAAATCTGTGGTTTATTTATAAAAAGAGTGCCTATTTGAACATTTTATCTGGCGTTTTCGGAGTTGTGAGCTCTAGTGGATCAGCGGCGCTCCGCGCTCATTAACCCCGGCGAGAGCAGCCTTTCCTCGGCCAGTCCTTCTTCCGTCTGCCGCTGGCTCTGATGTCTCTGTGGTGTCTCGAGCTATAATTCGTCTTGTGTAGATCTAACGGGTGATCTTTGCTCTCATGGATCTATAATTTGTTCCCTGGCAAATCGTTTAGGCTGAGGGCAAAGTGAAGTTTCATTACTTTTTTATTTTTAGACTATAACTTTACGTTACAGTTGTAGCCGACTAGCGCTGACTTTGAATGTTTAACTGAATTGTTTGCTTTATTTCATGTGTAGCTTATTATACCTTTTACTTATACTTTTGTATTATTGATCAAACATAAACTTGCATTTAACAAAAAGAGACTGGGTTGTGTTTCATGTCATTTAATGTTATCACAGTGATAATCATATTGTCTGAACCAGATATTAATATACAGATTTTTCCTCATTGTTGTCACTACTAGAGCAGGCTCCTGATTGGTTAACGCGGCGCGAATATCCGCCAAAGTTCCGATTTTTCAACTCGTCATTCGCGTGAATCGCACCGCATAATGTCTATTCGCGTCTTAGCATTGACTTAACGTGTAAATCACTCGCGCAAATCGCGTCATTTGCGTCCGGTGTGGCACCATAACTGAGTTCACTGTAAAGCATCATCTGTTGAGAAGCTCATTTCATTGGTTGTAGCTGTGCTGGAGTTTATTTAAGGAAGTAGCGTGTCTATTAATGAGTAAAGCTAATGTCTTCAGCGAGTCAGCTTGAGATCCTTTCCATCTAAACTGGTTATATCTCTGGAGACAGGCCCTGTCCACAGGAACACGGGTATTTTCAAAACCGCAGCTTTTTCTACGCGGTCTGGCTGTTCGTCCACACGCAAACGCAGTATCCGGTTACTTTTTTGAAAACTCCGGCCAGGGTGAAGTTTTTTAGAAACTCCGGCTACAGCGTTGTCGTGTAGATGGTGAAACCGGACATTTCGGCTTGTTAGTTCGAAGTGTGCGCCGTTCTCTCCTTTGTTTGACGTCAGTTTGTGCGCCGTTATCGCTTTTGTTTACATGAGTGGAGTCTACGCAATGGCGGACGTATCTTTTAATAACTCTGCTAATCAGTCCTTCCAGAAAAATGCGGCTTTTTTTGTGATTGTTGTGGGCAAAAATCCTTGATTATGCGGCATGTTTTCTTAAAAAATGCGATGAAAAATGCGGGATATTTATGCAATTTTATGCGATGAAATTGCGGGAACTTGCAAAAACTGCGGTTTGATGAAAAAGAGAAAAAAAACACTACATCACAGAAAGTGCTGGGAATATTAAAGTTCCCCTCTTGTTTTATTGAAGACCTTAATAAACACACGGCTCAAATTTACAAAACATTGAGTCAAACAAGTTCTGTAGCTTTACAAAAGGAATATTCTACAACTTCTGGAAAAATGAATAAATAACTTCCTGTTTTACAGAGGTAGCTTTACAAAACAGACATTTGAGTGCTTCCAATGCACAAAGTGCAATCTCTTAAAGGGTTAGTTCATCCAAAAATTTAAATTCTGTCATTAATGACGTCCCCTCATGTCGTTGGACACCCGTCAGACCTCCGTTCATCTTCAGACACAAATGAAGATATTTTAGTTGAATTCCGATGGCTCAGAAAGGCCTCCATTACAAAGTCCATCTCACTACAGTGCAGGTTCTACAATAACTTTATGAAGCGACGAGAATAGTTATTGTGCGCAAAAAAAAACGAAATAACGACTTATATAGTGATGACCGATTTCAAAACACAGCATCATGATGCTATGAATCAGTGAGTCGATTCATGATTCGGATCGCGTGTCAAACTGCTGAAATACGTGACTTTGGCGATCCGAACCGCTGAATCGACTCACTGATTCATAACGCTTCAAACCGCTGAATCGACTCACTGATTCATAACGCTCCAAACCGCTGAATCGACTCACTGATTCATAACGCTCCAAACCGCTGAATCGACTCACTGATTCATAACGCTTCAAAGCTTCATGATGCTGTGTTTTGAAATCGGTCAACACACCGGGAAACTGGTTTGCGCGTCTTTTGTTGTTATTTTTGTTGGCCAATGGGAGTTTGCGCTTCATCATGGTTTCACCGATATCTATGGTTTCTCCGCGGGGTTTGCAGCTTTTCGATGACGTTCACGTCGGGTAATTACGTCACTTCAAAACGTTCCCATGGCAATAGGGAGAAATGGCGGCTCTTGTGTGAAGTAAACGATAATTTTTCAACTTTCTGCTAATATATATCTGACTTTTTTGCAACGAAAATGCGGGGATTATGAAATCATGCTAGCCTTCATATTTTGCATGCGGAAATAGGCAATTTATGCGGCGAAAGTGTGGCGTATTTGAAAAAATGCGGCCCCCACATAAATATGCGGACTTTGGCTGATTATGCGTTAAATCACGCGATCGCATAATCGCATTTTTCTGGGGGGACTGGCTAATAGCGCTTATGTGATAATATACAGAGGTATACAGATACATGCGCAGTTATCTCATTGTATTGCAGAACAAAGGCTCCAGAATGCAATACTACAACATAGTAAGGCAAGTGTGTGAAGCTTCAGTCCACTTGGGCCTGCCCCTGTGTACAGTTTCCTGTCACCGAGTCCAAAGTAAACTTAAGGGTTACACTGAGCCCATAGCATCCCTCAGTGCATCGGTGCCGTGGAAATCAGGCAGCCAATCATAGCACGGTTTTGCGTTTTCATGTGGAGAGATTTTTTTAAAACCGTGCTTGTGTGGACGCGATTGTTTTTTAAAACGGAGGAGGAAAAACTCTGGTTATAAAAATACCCGTGTACGTGTGGACTAGGCCTAGCAGTGAATGTTTTATGAGAAGTATGATCATCATATTCATCTGCACAGAGCCAAAGCACAACCAAAACAATGCTCTTCCGCTAAATGCATGGTTTGTTTTTAACCTCTACATCATAGTGTACCTTTTAATGAACGTTTTTTTTAAAGGGGTGATTGATTATGATTTCACTTTTTTAAACTTTAGCGAGTGTGTCGCTGTTTGAGCAACATCTGCAAAGTTACAACGCTCAAAGTTCAAAGCAAAGGGAGATATTTACTTCTACAGAAATCGCTTTTTAAGGACTCCAGCAAACGGCTGGAAGGGACTACAACGTGCTTCTTCATGGGTTAGTGACATCACAAACCCTAAAATTGACATAAACCCTCCCCCGGTAACAAGCAACAAAGGCCATGTAAAGAAGAGGAAGAGTTTCTGACATTTTCAGTGTGTGTGCATGCGGTAATCTGACCTGCTAACACTTGAAGCTCCGCCCTCTTCTAGAAAGGGGGTGGGGAGCAGCAGCTCATTTGCATTTAAAGGGGCACACACAAAAACGGCACGTTTTTGCTCACCCTCAAAAAGTGACAATTTAAACATGCTATAAAACATGATCTGTGGGATATTTTAAGATAAAACTTCACATACACACACACACACACACACACACACATCAGAGACTTTTACATCTTGTAAAAAAGGGGCATAATAGGACCCTTTTAATATAATTGTAACTACTGATTTTCAATAATAAATGCATGTATTTGTTGTTCTTGTGCATTGTCACGCCAATATAAACTCATTTATCACCTCAGGACTCCCACAGCGCAGCAGAAGATTGTGACCCCGTACTGTTGCCCTTGTCCATGTAGGGGAGGATCTGTTTATTTACTTGCCCTGTAAACAACATCAGACCGGTCTCGTTTCTTCCATCCATCCATCCATCCATCCATCCATCCATCCATCCATCTATCTATCTATCCCTCCGTCCATTGGTCTATCCATCATCCATCCTTTCTATCTATGTATCTATCTTTGTTCTGTCATTATATTCATTCATCCATCCAACCATCCATTAATTTATCCATCCGTCTGTTAATCTATCTATCTATCTATCTATCTATCTATCTATCTATCTATCTATCTATCTATCTATCTATCTATCTATCTATCTATCTATCTATCTATCTATCTATCTATCTATCTATCTATCTATCTATCTATCTATCCCTCCGTCCATGGGTCTATCCATCCATCCGTCTATCCATCATCCATCCTTTCTATCTATGTATCTATCTTTTTTCTGTCATTATATTCATTTATCCATCCCTCCATCCATGAATTTATCCATCTGTCTGTTCATCTGTCTTTCTATCTATCTATCTATCTATCTATCTATCTATCTATCTATCTATCTATCTATCTATCTATCTATCTATCTATCTATCTATCTATCTATCTATCTATCTATCTATCTATCTATCTATCTATCTATCTATCTATCTATCTATCTATCTATCTATCTATCTATCTATCTATCTATCTATCTATCTATCGTCCATCCATCCATCCATCCATCATCCGTCCGTCCGTCCGTCCGTCCGTCCGTCTATCTATCTATCTATCTATCTATCTATCTATCTATCTATCTATCTATCTATCTGGTGAGTCTGCATCAACTGAACTTGACCTACACAGCACCTCCCAAAAAACAACAACAACCTGATCAAGTAACTATATTCAGAACGCCAGAAAGAAAACCCCAATCCCTCCTTCTATCAGCTCCTGCAGTGGCTTATCTGCTCAGGCTGATCTGCCGTCGCTGTATCTGAACATGTGGGCCAGTGATGGGCCACAGTCGGCACATTTATATAATCAATGGAATCTGCTGACCGCTTGAAAAGCGCTCGTAGCATATTTCAGCTGGGATGCTCAGATTAGTGCGTGTCTTTAAAGTTCTGCCGGCGTCTCGATGCTTCACCCAATCAAATCTGTTAATACACAGCTAAAGCCTGGACTGGCCTACATGTAGTCAAACTCCATCTGTGCAAGCGCTAGTGGAGAAGCGCTACACGTCCAGTTTATGATGAGAACTGCGATATGAAGCCGATCGCAGAGAAGCTGAACATATGGCCATAAAGATATAATCACTTCAATAGTAGAAGAGATCGAGTCTGTTCAAGGCCACACTTCTGCGGATGTCCTTACGGGTTTGTTCTTTATATGACCCTTAAGCGAGTCAAGAATTTAAATACTGGAGAAAAAAACTTAATAATAATAATATTTCCATCCATCTATCATTCTGTTATTCTATCCATCCATCTATCCGTCCATCCATCCATCTATCATTCTGTTATTCTATCCATCCATCTATCATTCTGTTATTCTATCCATCCATCCATCTATCATTCTGTTATTCTATCCATCCATCCATCCATCTATCCATCCATCCATCCATCTATCATTCTGTTATTCTATCCATCCATCCATCCATCTATCCATCCATCCATCCATCTATCATTCTGTTATTCTATCTATCTATCCCTCCATCCATCCATCTATCATTATGTTATTCTATCTATCCATCTATCCATCCATCCATCCATCTATCATTATGTTATTCTATCTATCTATCCCTCCATCCATCCATCTATCATTCTGTTATTCTATCCATCCATACATCCATCTATCATTCTGTTATTCTATCTATCCATCTATCCATCCATCCATCCATCTATCATTCTGTTATTCTATCTATCCATCCATCCATCCATCTATCATTCTGTTATTCTATCTATCTATCCCTCCATCCATCCATCTATCATTCTGTTATTCTATCCATCCATACATCCATCTATCATTCTGTTATTCTATCTATCCATCTATCCATCCATCCATCCATCTATCATTCTGTTATTCTATCTATCCATCTATCCATCCATCCATCTATCATTCTGTTATTCTATCTATCTATCCCTCCATCCATCCATCTATCATTCTGTTATTCTATCTATCCATCCATCCATTCATCCATCCATCTATCATTCTGTTATTATATCCATCCATCCATCTATCTATCTATCATTCTGTTATTCTATCTATCCATCCATCCATTCATCCATCCATCTATCATTCTGTTATTATATCCATCCATCCATCCATCTATCTATCTATCATTCTGTTATTCTATCTATCCCTCCATCCATCTATCTATCATTCTGTTATTCTATCTATCCCTCCATCCATCTATCTATCATTCTGTTATTCTATCTATCTATCTATCTATCTATCTATCTATCTATCTATCTATCTATCTATCTATCTATCTATCTATCTATCTATCTATCTATCTATCTATCTATCTATCTATCATTCTGTTATTCTATCTATCTATCTATCTATCTATCTATCTATCTATCTATCTATCTATCTATCTATCTATCTATCTATCTATCTATCTATCATTCTGTTATTCTATCTATCTATCTATCTATCTATCTATCTATCTATCTATCTATCTATCTATCTATCTATCTATCATTCTGTTAATCTAGCCATCTATTTATCTAATCACCAAGTCAAAATCTACAAACTCACTCATACAAAAGGTTATTCATTAATGCATCAAAAGCTCAATTATTAATAATAAACACACATCAGGCTCATTTATATAATCCATAAATGATACATGATTCTACAAATGTTTTATGTGATGGTTAGCCCAACATTATATGAATCAGAATGAAACATTAAATGTCATATTTCACTCATATTCTCAGCAGAAGCATGACATCAGGAGGACGCTCCACATTCCTGACATTCCTTCAGTGATGCTGATCATTCCTGCATCCCAGCCGGCTCTCGTCTTATCTAACACACATCTCTGCCTCCAATTTTAGTAGCAAATATGGATTTGCCCTGTAAACTGATGCCGATGGATTTCCTCTTGTGTTTCACTGCAAGAGCCCTTCAGTTGAGTCTCAATGCAGACACAGTGTGCAGGTGGACAAAGGATGCCAGCACTAGTTTTTCTCAACCCCATAAATGCTTGATAAATGCATAGAATAGATTCACAATATACAGTCTTTGTTTCTGGTTTCACCATCTGAATAAACGGGATGCATAAAATACCACGTCTCTGGCTTATTATTTCAAAATAATTCACTCACCTCCCCTCCTCAAAGGCAGACCGCTGCTCATAAGACGAGGATATCTGCAGGAAAACAAAGGAAAATAACGCAAGAGACATTGGGCGCCACGTTGATGCCATGTATACATCCAGATGAGTCTGCCAGAGATGATGCTGAACGCTGCTGCTTCATAATCTGCCTGGATAACAGGCGCGACCTCAGCCGATGATTGACAGGCGCGGCGGCCAATCAGCGTCCAGTGGGCGGGTCGATCAAGCGACACGGCCACGCCCGTTCAGAGAGCGTGTGCTGCTGACACAGTAATACACAAACCAGCAGGAGTTATAAACGACTGATCCATAGACCCAACTAATTAGCCGCATAATTAACGAGCATAAGACAATGGTATTGATTGTGAACTGTGGCAGAAGGTCGAAACTAGTCTGTTCCTGCATTATTTTGCATGTGTGTGTGACCTACATTACACGACAACACTGCTTCTGTAGTGCACATAGATAGATAGATAGATAGATAGATAGATAGATAGATAGATAGATAGATAGATAGATAGATAGATAGATAGATAGATAGATAGATAGATAGATAGATAGATAGATAGATAGATAGATAGATAGATAGATAGATAGATAGAATGGATAGATAGAATGGATGGATGGATGGATGGATAGGCGAATGGATAGATAGATAGATAGATAGATAGATAGATAGATAGATAGATAGATAGATAGATAGATAGATAGATAGATAGATAGATAGATAGATAGATAGATAGATAGATAGATAGATAGATAGATAGATAGATAGATAGATAGAATGGATGGATGGATGGATGGATAGGCGAATGGATAGATAGATAGATAGATAGATAGATAGATAGATAGATAGATAGATAGATAGATAGATAGATAGAATGGATAGATAGAATGGATAGATAGAATGGATGGATAGGCGAATGGATAGATAGATAGATAGATAG
>CM042254.1:49103480-49170980 GCA_023566225.1 Romanogobio albipinnatus
TCTGGTGGCAGGATTCGGTCGTAAGGGACACGCCGTGGGTGATATCCCTGGTGTTCGTTTCAAGGTGGTGAAGGTGGCCAATGTTTCTCTTCTGGCTCTGTACAAAGGCAAGAAGGAGAGACCCAGATCATAAACTGTTCTTGGTGAAATCACAATAAAAGGAATTTTTTCTGTTCCATAAACCGTCCGTTTGTGTCTTTTTATAAAATGTTTTAGAAGTGTGCGCTGCAGTGATGACGCAAGTTAACACCACCCTGATGCCCTCAACAAATAATCAATTAGATTTGTCCTTTGGCTTTTAGATTATTGCAGAAAATATGCTCTTACTGAGACCAATCGTGGCTCCTATACGGTGGGCCTATGTCGTACACTGAGAGGGGTTCAAAGACGGCCGTTGTCACTGACTTGCGATTAAAGATAGCCTGTGATAATTTTCCGAATTATTAAATTAGCATGATTATCTCAGTGTGTTTGCTGCAACTCGTGTCGACGTGAAACAGCGTATTGATCAACGCGACATGGCGCTAAAAGTTAAACGGGTGGTAAAGCACACTCTTTCGAAGGCTTGATTGTGTTTGTGGGGTGCACTGTAACGTGTGTTTATGCTTAATTTTTAAAAAATTGAAATTTTTTTCATATATTTTGCCTTTATTCTACACTGCTCTCCCTCCTTGTAAAAACGGTCTGATGGTTTCCGGGTTGTATGAAGCCGGTCCCTCAAAAATACGCAATGGGCTCAGATTGGTTAGCTGGCCCAGTGTGTTGTGATTCGCTAACCGCCTAGTGCACGTCTGTCGGAAACGTCACGCCCCTTAACTTTACCGGTAGACTGTGCTAATGGCGTCTATAAAACCATACCAATTTGAGCCCGAATCAGACCCAGCACATTTTAGTGAAGATGATCGAGCAGAACCTGTTCAGTCCTCAAGAGTAAAGACTGCGGATCTATAGTGATCGCTCCTGAATGGCACCGTTACTTTTGTATTTTTAGAACGATTATAGCCAAATATCTGTCGCAAGAACTATTAACCCAAAACCAACACTAAACATTGGCTTTACTAGTATCCAAATCCAACACAGAACCATGTTTAGCATGCCTGTAGATAAACAATACATAAAAGCTCTAATCAAAGAATAATTTACACTAATGCCAAGTTCGCTGTTGAGATTTAAAAAAGAGTTTGTAACGTTAAGTATGAATGAGCATTTAACAAACTGGTTTGCAGAGCCAAATGAGCGTTGTCATCTGTTTACTTCCTTGATACAACGTACAATTAACAATACAAACTATTACAGGAAAACGCATCAACGAAAAATAAATCACACTTAAAGGTTGTGGACCGTAAACAGCTTCTGTTTTTAAATCCATCTTTCAGGACAAGCCGTTGTGCGAATCCTGCATTGAACTCGTGAAGATTGTGGAAGCTTTCCTCCGTGAAATGTGCAGCACAGAGAGCGAGATTTGGGTAATAATTATGAGGGGCCGAGTTAAAAATAAATTTTAACCATTGATCCCTAACTCCCCCGTCCCTAGGAAGGCTGAACAAAGTGGACCTGCAATCCGGATGAAAATAACAGCGTTTCGTCGGCATTGCGGCAACAACACTCCAGCCTACTAACTATACCACAACAACTATTCCCCGCGGCGATACAAAATGGCCTCGCCCCCCTTATTTCATATTCTCGGAGGAGGGGTTTATGCAAATATTGGGGCTGGTGATGTCAGAGACCCTGGAGGAATGTCTGTAGTCCCTAGCGGCCGTTTGCTGTAGTCCTTAGAAATTGATTTCTTTAAAAGCAAATATCTCCCTTTGCTTTAAACTTTGAACGTTGTAACTTTGCAGATGTTGTTTATGCTCAAACAGCAACACTACACACTAGCTAAAGTTAGAAAAGTGAAATCGTGTTTTACCACCCCTTTAAAACTACTTACGTCAGCACCAATAGCCTCGTGGGCAGTGCGCTGACATATAGCGCTGTTGCGCTTCGGGCGACCTGAGTTCGAGTCCCGGCTCGTGGACCTTTCCCGATCCCGTCCCTCTCTCTCTCTCCCACTTCGCTTCCTGTCTACCTACTGTCCTATCATAATAAAAAAATCTTTAAAAAAAAAAAAAAAAACTACTTACCTCAAGATCCATTTTTTTAAATTGGCATGCCAAGTCGGCCTATTTTACCTAGCCTTGACCGGATCCATATTCTCCTTTTGCACCCCCTTTTTTTCAGTGCTTATAACTACAATTGCCAAAGTGTAATTCATGCATGCTGATGATGTTTTATTCTATTCTAAAGCCGGGTGCACTGCGATAGTCCTTTATGATTGTTGCTTCTCAGACTGGACCAACGCTGTAAGCAGAGGCGAACCAACACTGAGTGGGGGCCCTATTAAAAAACTATATATCTTCGTTATCTAATTTTACAACATACGAAAAGTAGTCAACTCATCTAACAAAACCAAATGTTTTGTTTTTTTATAACATTAAAGTGCTTTTTTTAAATTAACAAACTGTCAATCTTCATAATGGAAGATACAATATCTTCAAAAGACAGTACAACCTTCATATTTATAACCAATTGTCAACTAAAAAACGGTGCTTTGTGTGGTGGTGACAGGAACAAGCAATTCTCCGACATACAGAAATATATATGGTTATCATTTTAATTTAATCTTTATTTTATTCATCAACAAGCCTACGTTAACTCTATTTTAATGTAGAAGAGCTGGATATACTAATTAGCCTACTAATTAAATGTCAACTAAGTAAATGTGTTGATTAGGGCTGCCCCCGACTAAAGATTTTTCTAGTGGACTAGTCATTCATTTAATCGCATATTTATATTAGGCTAATTTAATTAGGCTGCTTAAATCTATATAGGCTACTGGGGGCATGGAAGCGGCGCGCACACTTAAAGCTTGTGAAAAGCACAGGCAAAAGTAATGATTATAAATGTGTCTGGAAAAAATAACAAGGAGCCATTTTATTTGTTTATTATTAAACTAGTATTTTCTGAGTCAGTGTCGGCTGGAGAGATGAAGTTGATGATGCTGCCTCTCCAGAGCGCCTTAAGAGAGAAATGCACTTTTCATACGGATTATTAGCTTTCTATAGCTAGATATATTTCTCATATATGTGAGGCAAGAAGCGTTACACTTAGTTTCGGTTCATTTATGAGATGCGTGCAGACTGGCTATAGGACAGATGGTATGCAAATTAGGACAGAAATAGACAGTAAGTCCACAAAACAATTGAAAAGTTATTAATTGGTAAATTATTCAAGTAGTTATTTGGTCAAAAGTTGTGGTAACCTGGTAATCCTGCATCTGGTGGACTGTCAATCATCTGGCTTCTCTCGTGTGGTGGAGGAAGAAAGAGCAAATTGCAATAATAACCTCTCAAGGCACTAAAAATATCTCCTGTAGTCTCTTAGGAAAAGCCTTCCTGTCCCCATGTGCAGATGTCGGCCTGTTTCTCTCTGCCTAAATATGTGAAGCTGACTGACGCTGTGATTGGTCCCCGAATCCAGACGGCTCCTGGCCTCAAAATCACATCCAGACCATCACTCGTTTCATAACAGGTAAACCATGTGGGACCAGAAACACATTTGAGACTCAGAAGGCTGTTTTTGAACAGTGCATCTGCTGTTGGTACCCAGTGTAATGTTCACCGGTTCATGTAATGTATTTGTTCAGATTTCTAAAAGGAGACAGGTGTGGATTGGATCATGCATAAAGTGCTTTAAAAGTTTTTGGGGAAATGATGTGGAAGAGACACTGAATGTGCCTCTCCTGAGGTTGTAATTTAAACATTAAGGGCCCTATTTTACCGATCTGAGCGCATGGACTGATGCACACAATGCAGGGGCACTTAGGACGTGTCCAAATACACTTTTGCTAGTTTAATGACGGAAAAAAACGATCAGTGTGTGCCAGGCGCATGGTCCAAAAGGATTGTACTTAGTCTCTTAATTAGTCATGGGTGTGATTTGGTGTGTAACGTGAAATAAACAATCAGAGTCTCATCTCCCTTTCCCTTTAAAAGCCAGTTGTGCTCGCACCATGGCTGATTTGTAGATTGTATGCACAAAAAAACTCTGTATTTTCATATTTTTGCCAATTTCCCATTCATTTCCTATGGGGGTCATTTTTGACCCGAAGGTCCTGAGTGTGACTATTTTTTTACGACCACTTAGACTTTTCAAATCCTGTCCCCAATTGGGTGTTCATATACCAAGTACCAATAAAGTCACCAAGTTTCGGACCATTCCGATGAAGCTACGATTTTAAACATTTCTTTATAAAACGCTTCGGGTCATTTTTGACCCGAAATACCCCAGAGGGTAAACCAACCAAACAAACCAAAAACTTGACAAAAATAGTCTTTGAGAATCTGTTATTATATATTAAAATCAACAACCTGAAAAAAATGGGCAAATATGTGCAAAAATCACTAGAATTCACAAGCCTTTCTACAGAGAGCTGTAAATCCACTATACAGTCCTTCCAGAAAAATGCGGCTTTTTTTGTGATTGTTGCGGGCAAAAATCCTTGATTATGCGGCATATTTTCTTAAAAAATGCGATGAAAAATGCGGGATATTTATGCAATTTTATGTGATGAAATTGCGGGAACTTGCAAAAACTGCGGTTTGATGAAAAAGAGAAAAAAAGCACTACATCACAGAAAGTGCTGGGAACATTTAAGTTCTCATCTTGTTTTATTGAAGACCTTAATAAACACACGGCTCAAATTTACACAACATTGAGTCAAACAAGTTCTGTAGCTTTACAAAAGGAATATGCTACAACTTCTGGAAAAATGAATAAATAACTTCCTGTTTTACAGAGGTAGCTTTACAAAACAGACATTTGAGTGCTTCCAATGCACAAAGTGCAATCTCTTAAAGGGTTAGTTCACCCAAAAATTTTAATTCTGTCATTAATGACGTCTCCTCATGTCGTTGGACACCCGTCAGACCTCCGTTCATCTTCAGACACAAATGAAGATATTTTAGTTGAATTCCGATGGCTCAGAAAGGCCTCCATTGGCTCAATGTTCACTCTCAAGACCCACAAAAGGCACTAAAGACGTCGTTACAAAATCCATCTCACTACAGTGCAGGTTCTACAATAACTTTATGAAGCGACGAGAATAGTTATTGTGCGCAAAAAAAAACTAAATAACGACTTATATAGTGATGACCGATTTCAAAACACAGCATCATGATGCTATGAATCAGCGAGTCGATTCATGATTCGGATCGCGTGTCAAACTGCTGAAATACGAGACTTTGGCGATCCAAACCACTGAATCGACTCATTGATTCATAATGCTTCAAACCGCTGAATCGACTCACTGATTCATAACGCTCTGAACCGCTGAATCGACTCACTGATTCATAACGCTTCAAACCGCTGAATCGACTCATTGATTCATAACGCTTCAAAGCTTCATGATGCTGTGTTTTGAAATCGGTCATCACACCGGGAAACTGCTTTGCTCTTTTGCTGTTATTTTTGTTGGCAAATGGGAGTTTGCGCTTCATCATGGTTTCACTGATATCTATGGTTTCTCCACGGGGGTTTGCAGCTTTTCGATGACGTTCACGTCGGGTAATTACGTCACTTCAAAACGTTCCCATGGCAACAGGGGGAAATGGCGGCTCTTGTGTGAAGTAAACAAAAAATTTTCAACTTTCTGCTAATATATATATGACTTTTTTTGCAACGAAAATGCGGGGATTATGAAATCATGCTAGCCCAGCACATTTTGCACATTTGGCGAAAGTGTGGCGTATTTGAAAAAATGCGGCCCCCGCATAAATATGCGGACTTTGGCTGATTATGCGTTAAATCACGCGATCGCATAATCGCGTTTTTCTGGAGGGACTGACTATAGTGGTAAAAATTTGCTATTGCGTGATAAAAATGCTCAATGTGTCCACCGGATGGCACCGATCTCATTAAAAAAATTGCTTTCATGAGGCCTAGGCTTGACTCTAAAATGAAATACAGCTTTAATAATAATAAAATAAATAAATAAATATATATATATACATTTTCTATTATATTCAATGGGAAAAATGGGTCATTATTGCATAAATATTAATTATAAATGATCTCAAAACACCAAAAAAGAAAAGAAAAAATATTATTGAGCAAAAACATATTTCATTGATTTTACCAAAACATTTTTTTATCTTAATCCCACCCTCCGGGTCATTTTTGACCCGAAAGTCCTGAGTGTGACCCATAAATGAAGAACCCCAGAGGGTTAAGTACACGCAACAGGAACGAGTGCAATTGACGATGGAAGATGAGGAGATTTTTAGATGAAAACCAGGTGTGTTCAGGTGCATTGTTGGCGTGTTGCTATTTTGATGAACTGAAAACGACTGCACCATTGACCAACACAAACCTGCTCTAAAGTCAATAGCGCAGTATTTTTTGTTTTGTCATCTCTGGAGAGAAATTTCCTAAATATCTGCAAATATATTATGGTATTTTTATGCTTTAGTACAGTCAAAAACGGTCATACAGCACCTTTAAGCTGGACGTGAAAACGAAACTAGCAAAAAACACCTGCGTCGGGTGTTTGATAGAGCCCTAGATCTGGACAAATGGAACTTTTACATTTCTAAAGTGAAAGTTCCACACGTTGATTGTGGTTGCCAGGGTGTTGCTAATGAGTTGTTAGTGCATTAAACGCCTTGTAAGCTCCTTTCACTGCTGTGAGACAGGTGTTTTGGAGACATTAAGCTCTGGTTTTACCCATCTGAGCAGTATTTCATCTGTTATGCTCTATGATTTCAGGAGCAGCTGTTATTGTTTCTGGAACATTACCCATCCAAGTGCACATGGGTGTAAAACGGGGACGGTCCGCTCGGGTGCCTTCATCTGCACTACACCAATAACATTGATTTTCTGACTGACTGTATGTTCAACCCGACTGTGTTTCAGAGCACATTTGATTTTTCTCTTTAGTATAATGATAAGAGATCCACCCTCGAGCTTTATCAGTTGCCAGGCTTGGAAAAATAATAGCTGCACTTTTCAAGGCATCAGTGTGTGTATCGCAGATGGCGTGGCTCTTAACCCTATGAGCAGTGGAGATGGTGCTGCTTGACCTGAGGTAACCTCGTCCAGTCGGGTGTGTTTTATGCTGCAGTGGTTGTGTGTTGTGTTCTGTTTGCTCGATCTCACTCTCTGCAGGTGGTGTTAATATAACAGAAGGCTTTGGCGGGGCAGGCGTCCCACTGCACCTGCGACTGATGCTTTCCCTTTTTTCTTTCTGCTTCAGACTACAGTAACGTTAATAATCACATCCACATGATTTCTGCCCGAGTCCTATCCCGATTCTTTCCCACAGGCTGAGGTGAAGACCACATGTCCCAGGATTCTGCGCTCAAACGTGCCATCATCAAACTACGCCTTTGTTCTGAACAGGCGACCTTTAGAGGATGGAAAAGTTACATAGTGCACCTTTAATGTATTTCTTATTTTATCAAAACATTTTGATTAAAAATGCTAAATAATAATTTATTTATGATATAACTCACTAAACATGCAACGTAAAGAGATTAGCAAGAAATCAGTGAAAGGAAAAGACTCCAAAATTATATTTATTATTATAAACATACATTTATTTTACTTTATTGTACTTTATGTTTGTTTAGTTTAGTCTGTCTTTTATAGCCTTTTTAAAAATAAAATGACTATTTAATCTCTTATTTTATTTTATCAACGTGTTAAACAGTGGCTAGTTGTGATTGATGAACTGAATGAGGGCAGGTTTATCGACCTCTGAGTGGTTTTAAATATAGCCTGGGACTCAAATGCCACTCAGCTGAAGGGATTCACACCAATGCACCAGTACGGTTCATTAAAACAATCAATATCATTTATATAGACAAACCTTAAAGGGTTAGTTCAGCCAAAAATGAAAATTATCCCTGATTTACTCGCCCTCAACTCAGGTGTATATGACATTATTCTTTCAGACGAATACAATCAGAGTTAAGCTTTATCTTCTAAGCTTTATAATGGCAGTGAATGGGTGTGTCGTTTTTGTCCATAAGTCCATAAAAGAGCATCTATCCATCATAAAAATGCATCTATCCATCATAAACCTTCGCTTCAAAAGGCCTTCATTAACCCCCGGAGCCGTGTGGAGCAGTTAAATGATGGATAGATGCACTTTTATGACGGATAGATGCACTTCTATGATGGATGGATGCACTTTTATAATGGATAGATGCACTTTTATGATGGATAGATGCACTTTTATGATAGATAGATGCACTTTTATGATGATAGATGCACTTTTATGATGGAGATGCACTTTTATGATGAATAGATGCACTTTTATGATGGAGATGCATTTTTATGACAGATAGATGCACTTTTATAATGGATATATGCACTTTTATGATGGATAGATGCACTTATGATGATGGATGCACTTTTATGATGGATAGATGCACTTTTATGATGAATAGATGCATTTTTATGATGGATAGATGCACATTTATAATGGATATATGCACTTTTATGATGGATAGATTCACTTTTATGATGGATGGATTCACTTTTATTATGGATAGATGCACTTATGACGGATAGATGCACTTTTATGATGGATAGATGCACTTTTATGATGGATGGATGCACTTTTATGACGGATAGATGCACTTTTATGATGGATGGATGCACTTTTATGACGGATAGATGCACTTCTATGATGGATAGATGCACTTCTATGATGGATAGATGCACTTTTATGATGGATAGATGCACTTTTATGACGGATAGATGCACTTTTATGATGGATAGATGCACTTCTATGATGGATAGATGCACTTTTATGATGGATAGATGCACTTTTATGACGGATAGATGCACTTTTATGACGGATAGATGCACTTCTATGATGGATAGATGCACTTCTATGATGGATAGATGCACTTTTATGATGGATAGATGCACTTTTATGACGGATAGATGCACTTTTATGATGGATAGATGCAC
This sequence comes from Romanogobio albipinnatus, assembly GCA_023566225.1. Classification (NCBI taxonomy): domain Eukaryota; kingdom Metazoa; phylum Chordata; class Actinopteri; order Cypriniformes; family Gobionidae; genus Romanogobio; species Romanogobio albipinnatus. The sequence continues at coordinate 49,112,502 of CM042254.1, forward strand.
TTTTATGACGGATAGATGCACTTTTATGACGGATAGATGCACTTCTATGATGGATAGATGCACTTCTATGATGGATAGATGCACTTTTATGATGGATAGATGCACTTTTATGACGGATAGATGCACTTTTATGACGGATAGATGCACTTTTATGATGGATGGATGCACTTCTATGATGGATAGATGCACTTTTATGATGGATAGATGCACTTTTATGATGGATAGATGCACTTTTATCAACTTCAAAAACGATGTGCTTTCAAAACTGTTATATTACATTACATTCATGTTTTTAGCAGATGCGTTCTTACCCCCCCCCCCCCCCCCCCCCCCCCCCCCCCAAAAAAATAAACACAAATCTGATGCTTCTTTGTTTGCTGCAGACACGATACAAGATCCAGCCGAGATGTTTTTAAAGGCGCTTATAGGCCAAGACAAACCACCTTCCAAAAAGACGAATAAAACAGCACAATATAAGAGGATTCTGGGCAGATTAGGACAGGAACACATAAGGTGAGATATGAAGTGATGAAATATGTTTTGTCAGATTGGTGTCAAGCCCGTCCTGGCCTAGAATCAACTAGAACACAATTGCATCACCTCAGCATTTGATTCTTCTTAACACCAAACCACTGTGTGTGTGTGTGTGTGTGTGTGTGTGTGTGTGTGTGTGTGTGTGTGTGTGTGTGTGTGTGTGTGTGTGTGTGTGTGTGTGTGTGTGTGTGTGTGTGTGTGTGTGTGTTTGATGTCTGGCTGGCACACTCTCAAACTGAGAGATATAATCTATGATTACTTTATGAGAAGTGAAATTAATTTCACATTTGTTAGAAAAGGAATCTCTTGGTTTGTTTAGTCTCTCTTTCCTCGACGGTTTGCAGCTGCTTTCATTTTTGAACTATTTCATCTTATTTGATTTGATTGGACTTCCAAAAGTTCAATAATAATGCATATTGAGGTTTTTTTAAGCAACATAAAATGTATTCTGCACATGCTAATAATAATAACATATCCATTGAATATTTGGAATTGGCTTTCCACATATAGGAGTGAGTGGGGTAAGATGAGCCATTTTTTTTACTCATGTGGTCCTCAAGTTAAAATAAAATTAGGCAGAAAGTATCTCAAGTAATTTCAGGATGTTTGCTATCATTTTAAAATGATCTGAATACATTTCTGACAAAATGTTCTAAAAATATGGCATCTTATTAAAAAAAGTGCTCCTGCGGCTCAATTTACCCCAGGTTAGGGGTGAGTTGCACCATCTGGGTGTATAAATGGAGCATCTGATTAAATCTGAATCAAACCCATGTGACCCCTCTTTTAAAAACACCTTCAATAATCACATTTCCATTTACAAATAGTCATATTTCTTTTCTTAAAGCTCATTTGAACAACATAAAACCAACCAAATGAAGTTTGAAATGTCAATATCTTTATTTGTTTGCATTTCTAAAACAATATGTTGAACACCAAAAGTTGTAACCTTCCCAAAAACAGCCTAAACCGAGTTTGTTGAGTAAAAGTAAAGAAACTTAAGTACCAGTTGTGTAACATTGCATTAAAATCACAGCAGTTTATACTTCAGAGATTGAACTACAGTGCCTTATGGTGGGGTATGTTAAAACGCTGGCTCAATTTACCCCACAGCGTTTGGCTCACTTTGCCCCATAGCTGCCATTTTGGATTAAACTAGCTGGCTTACCAATTCAGGCAAATATTGAGTGATTTGCATGGTTTTATACATTGCTAAATCACCGATATGGATCCTAAATAGTTTGCTTTGATGCAGCCATTGCATCTGCTCTGCTCACATTTTACTTTGAGAAGTTTTTAAATGAATGCTTCTCCTTTTCACAGTCTGGCAGAAATGATGAGTGCTTCCAAAATATATGTTCGCATGACAATTACAGTTGCCAAGATAAAGAGGGTGGGTCAACTTACCCACTGGCTCATCTTACCCCACTCTCCCCTAGTCCTACTGTTTGTGCATTAAATAATATCTGTGACTGTATGCAGATTATCCGTATCCATATCCGCACACTATAATGGCTGGACTATGATTTTTAAATCTCTATTTTGAGTATGCGTGTTTGATTGGGATTTAAACGCCAAACACCAGACACTGAATTAAACCAAAAAGTTAATGTAGTAAGTGTGAAATATAAATCAGTGCAAACATATTGAACGTCGCCATCTAGTGTTGGGACGTGTGATGTCCTTATTATTCCCTCAGAGGAGCTTGATCATGAAGATATCACACTGTCACACTTTCAAAGCATGAACAGCAGCACTCCAGGCATAAAGCATCAGGTGATGCCATGTCCTAATGATGGGACCGCATGGCACAGGCTGAGAGTGTGCTGGGACATCAGCCAAAGAAAGCAGGAGTTTTAAACTGGATCCCAGGGACCCCCAGGGGCCACAGCGAGTGCTGAGGGATCAGGGGGAAAGTTTAGAGAAAAGCAGTGTAAAAATAAGGATTAGCTAAATAACTAAATTAGATTCAAATAATAAAAAAAAATTTTCATAAAAAATGAACAACTCATTTTAAAAGAATAAAATTGATAAAACTAAATAAATCAATCATGTTTTAGAGAAAATCAATGTAGAAATAAATAAACAACAATATTTAACTAAATAATAAATGAATACATTCAATTAAAATAATTTGATAAAAAATGAAATTCAAATAAATACGCATTTTACACATTAATAATATTTTTCACAGTATTAATTGGGTCTTTATCCATGACATCATATAGCTTTAGGATTAAATACTGTTGAATTTAATAATTTTTTAAAGTATTTAAATAATTAATAAATTAACATTATATTAAAATACAATTTGATTTAGATAAGTTCATAGATATATATATTTTTTAAATAAATAAACATTTATTTAAATTCAAAAATTGGAAAATTATTAATAATAGGGAAAGCGGTGTAAAAATGTAAACAAAAAAATATTAAACTAAAATAAATTGATTAAAATAAAAAAGCTGATTCATATAAAAAAGCAATTGGATTTAAATATATAATAAATTAATACATTTGATTAAAATAATTAAATTAAAAAAAAATACATATAACAGTACAGTACAGCGAGTATAAAAAATGCAATGATTTAAAATAATAGAAATAAATACATATTTTACACTTTTAAAATTAATTGGGTCTTTATCCATGACAACATAAAGCTTTAGGATTGTTGAATACTGCTTAATTTAATACATTTTTTAAAGTTTTTAAATAAATAACACATTAACATTAATTGATTAAAATACAATTTGATTTAAATAAACAATAAATAACTACATAGATATAGAAATGTTTTAAATAAAATAAAATTGATAAAACCAAACAAATCAAACTTGATTTAAATAACTAAAAATAAGGAAAGCAGTGTAAAAATGTAAAAAGTAAATATAAATAAGATTAAACTAAGTAAATAAATTGATTCAAATAAAAAAACTGATTAATATAATGACATTTGATTTAAATAAATAATAAATTAATACATTTAGAAATAGAAAATAAAATACATCTAACAGTACAGTATTACAGTGAGTAGAACAAAATGCAATTATGTAAAATAATAGAAATAAAAACATATTTTACACATGATTAATGTCTTTATATGTAGCTGCTTAGGGGGTCCTGGCACGAGGAGGATCTTATGTGGGGGTGTAAAAGATTGAAAGGCCCTTCTGTGTCTCATGATCAGGTATTTATAGAAGAGCTCTGACCTAAAGACCCGGAGGACGACACAACAACACCTGAACACAACATTTGAAGATCCTGTAAGTCTGGCTTTGTTTACTTCTGACGCCTCACACACTGCTTTGCGTGTGATTATTGTGCTAGGCCTCATGATATTGCCATTGATTTGGTGTTAGACTTGCACGTGGTGTTATACAGTCTGCACGTGTGCTGCAGATCACAGGAGGTCTGCCTCATCATCAGCCTCCACCAAAGTCCTGGCATGGATCTGGAAACGTCCGGGGGGGATTTTGACGATGATTCGGCGACTCAGCTCATGATCGAACAGAGTCTCCGGCAGTGCCACAAGCAAGCCGAGTCTCAGAGCTCAGTGTGTGGTGACGCCTGCAGGTCAGAGACTCTCTGCGGTCAGTCCGCTCAGATTCACGGATGGTCCTGCAGTGAAATACTCTGTGTTTATGTCTGCAGGATCCTCCAGATCAGCCCTGAGAGAGACAAGATATTCAGTGCAATAAAGCACGGTATGATGAACCGCACAACCACACATCCACAGCACAATAAATACACATTTGACTAAAATAAATAAATACTATTTTATCTTAACAAATAATACATTCATCATTTTATTAAAATAAATAAATACAATTTGATTAAATAATAAATACATGAATAACAATTGGATTAAAATAAATAGATTAAATTTGAATTAAACAAATAAATAAAATTTGATTAAAATAAAAAATACATGTATAACCATTTGATTAAAATAATAAATACAATTTTATTTAAGTTAGTGTTGGTTTATGGTAGTTAGTGTTGGTTTATGGTAGTTAGTGTTGGTTTATGGTAGTTAGTGTTGGTTTGTGGTAGTTAGTGTTGGTTTGTGGTAGTTAGTGTTGGTTTATGGTAGTCAGTGTTGGTTTATGGTAGTCAGTGTTGGTTTATGGTAGTTAGTGTTGGTTTATGGTAGTTAGTGTTGGTTTGTGGTAGTTAGTGTTGGTTTATGGTAGTTAGTGTTGGTTTATGGTAGTCAGTATTGGTTTGTGGTAGTTAGTGTTGGTTTGTGGTAGTTAGTGTTGGTTTATGGTAGTCAGTGTTGGTTTATGGTAGTTAGTGTTGGTTTGTGGTAGTTAGTGTTGGTTTATGGTAGTCAGTATTGGTTTGTGGTAGTTAGTGTTGGTTTGTGGTAGTTAGTGTTGGTTTATGGTAGTTAGTGTTGGTTTGTGGTAGTTAGTGTTGGTTTATGGTAGTTAGTGTTGGTTTATGGTAGTCAGTGTTGGTTTATGGTAGTTAGTGTTGGTTTATGGTAGTTAGTGTTGGTTTGTGGTAGTTAGTGTTGGTTTATGGTAGTCAGTGTTGGTTTATGGTAGTCAGTGTTGGTTTGTGGTAGTTAGTGTTGGTGTGTGGTAGTTAGTGTTGGTTTGTGGTAGTTAGTGTTGGTTTATGGTAGTCAGTGTTGGTTTATGGTAGTTAGTGTTGGTTTGTGGTAGTTAGTGTTGGTTTATGGTAGTCAGTATTGGTTTGTGGTAGTTAGTGTTGGTTTGTGGTAGTTAGTGTTGGTTTATGGTAGTTAGTGTTGGTTTGTGGTAGTTAGTGTTGGTTTATGGTAGTTAGTGTTGGTTTGTGGTAGTTAGTGTTGGTTTGTGGTAGTTAGTGTTGGTTTATGGTAGTTAGTGTTGGTTTGTGGTAGTCAGTGTTGGTTTGTGGTAGTTAGTGTTGGTTTATGGTAGTTAGTGTTGGTTTGTGGTAGTTAGTGTTGGTTTGTGGTAGTTAGTGTTGGTTTGTGGTAGTTAGTGTTGGTTTATGGTAGTTAGTGTTGGTTTGTGGTAGTTAGTGTTGGTTTGTGGTAGTTAGTGTTGGTTAGTGTTGGTTTATGGTAGTCAGTGTTGGTTTATGGTAGTTAGTGTTGGTTTGTGGTAGTTAGTGTTGGTTTATGGTAGTGGTTAGTGTTGGTTTATGGTAGTTAGTGTTGGTTTATGGTAGTTAGTGTTGGTGTATGGTAGTTAGTGTTGGTTTGTGGTAGTTAGTGTTGGTTTGTGGTAGTTAGTGTTGGTTTATGGTAGTCAGTGTTGGTTTATGGTAGTTAGTGTTGGTTTGTGGTAGTTAGTGTTGGTGTATGGTAGTTAGTGTTGGTGTATGGTAGTTAGTGTTGGTTTATGGTAGTTAGTGTTGGTTTATGGTAGTCAGTGTTGGTTTATGGTAGTTAGTGTTGGTTTGTGGTAGTTAGTGTTGGTTTATGGTAGTTAGTGTTGGTTTGGTTTATGGTAGTTAGTGTTGGTTTGTGGTAGTTAGTGTTGGTTTATGGTAGTCAGTGTTGGTTTATGGTAGTTCGTGTCGGTTTGGTTTGTGGTAGTTAGTGTTGGTTTGTGGTAGTTAGTGTTGGTTTATGGTAGTTAGTGTTGGTTTGTGGTAGTTAGTGTTGTTTATGGTACAGTTAGTGTTGGTTTATGGTAGTTAGTGTTGGTTTATGGTAGTCAGTGTTGGTTTGTGGTAGTTAGGGTTGTTTATGGTACAGTTAGTGTCAGTTTATGGTAGTTAGTGTTGGTTTGTGGTAGTTAGTGTTGGTCTGTGGTAGTTAGTGTTGGTTTATGGTAGTTAGTGTTGGTTTGTGGTAGTTAGTGTTGGTTTATGGTAGTTAGTGTTGGTTTATGGTAGTTCGTGTCGGTTTGGTTTGTGGTAGTTAGTGTTGGTTTATGGTAGTTAGTGTTGGTTTATGGTAGTTAGTGTTGGTTTGTGGTAGTTAGTGTTGGTTTGTGGTAGTTAGTGTTGGTTTATGGTTGTTGGTGTTGGTTTATGGTAGTTAGTGTTGGTTTGTGGTAGTTAGTGTTGGTTTATGGTAGTTAGTGTTGGTTTGTGGTAGTTAGTGTTGTTTATGGTACAGTTAGTGTCAGTTTGTGGTAGTTAGTGTTGGTTTGTGGTAGTTAGTGTTGGTTTATGGTAGTTAGTGTTGGTTTATGGTAGTTAGTGTTGGTTTGTGGTAGTTAGTGTTGGTTTGTGGTAGTTAGTGTTGGTTTATGGTTGTTGGTGTTGGTTTATGGTAGTTAGTGTTGGTTTGTGGTAGTTAGTGTTGGTTTATGGTAGTTAGTGTTGGTTTGTGGTAGTTAGTGTTGTTTATGGTACAGTTAGTGTCAGTTTGTGGTAGTTAGTGTTGGTTTGTGGTAGTTAGTGTTGGTTTATGGTAGTTAGTGGTAGTTAGTGTTGGTTTTATGATAGTTAGTGTTGGTTTATGGTAATTGGACTATAGGCATGAAGTTCACCAATATAATTTCTCTGCTTCTGTTTGTCATTGTCTTTCTCTCGATGGGTTATCAGGGGATGAAAACACCCTTCGTAAGCTGACTGTCCATCAGCAGGCTTTCTCTGAAGAGGACGACACAGGCTTCGTGCCCTTACATGAGGCCGCCATACAGAGCAACCAAAAAATCCTTCAGATCACATTCACGGGTTAGTTGTGAGGATTCATGTTGTTTATAATCTATACTGTTGTTTTTTTGTGTTTTACTTGTATCAGCACAGGCGTAACTGTGATTTTATCTGTTCAACAGCCTCTCCTGAGGATGCAAAGCACAGAAAGACTCACCGGGGTAAAACCGCTCTCTTCTTAGCTGTGGAAAAAGGTCTTTTGGACAACGCTCGTTTCCTGCTGGACAACGGCAGCAGTCCAGACAGCCTGGATCAGGAGGAAGACTTTGCTCTCGTTGTAGGTCAGGAAAAACTCATTCTTCAATTGGAGTTAGAAACAAGAGGCATTTTGTGAATACACATATGTATTTTTTTTACAACATTTCAAATCCCTCTGTTCTCGTCATTACTGAAAAGCCAAGCCGATGTTGATTCTTGTTTTATTACGAGCTCTGTCTCGTTCTCTTTTCTCCAGCAGACTCTCATCAGTTCAGCGTTTGTTTAAATGGTTGATTTTCCAGACACACACACACACACACACACACACACACACACACACACACACACACACACACACACACACACACACACACACATCTAACCTCTGCCACTCTACCACTCTCACACACCAGACACACACACACAACTAACCTCTGCCACTCTCACACACCAGACACACACACACACACACACACACACACACACACACAACTAACCTCTGCCACTCTCACACACCAGACACACACACACAACTAACCTCTGCCACTCTCACACACCAGACACACACACACACACACACACACACACTCAACTAACCTCTACCACTCTCACACACCAGACACAAACACACACACACACACACACACACACGCACACACTCAACTAACCTCTGCCACTCTCACACACCAGACACACACACACACACACACACACACAACTAACCTTTGCCACTCTCACACACCAGACACAACCACACACACACACACACACACACACACACACACACACACACACACACACACACACACACACACACACACACACACTCTCTCTCAACTAAGACACACACACACATACACACTCAACTAACATCTGCCACTCTCACACAGCACACACACACACACACACACACACACACACACACTCAACTAACCTCTGCCACTCTCACACACCAGACACACACACAAACACAAACACACACACACACACACACTCAACTAACCTCTGCCACTCTCACACACCAGACACACACACACACACACACTCACTCAACTAACCTCTGCCACTCTCACACACCAGACATCTACACAATTTCCTGCGAAAACCATCCTGACAGCTCTAAAATATAAACACTTACTATAGTGGATCGGGGTAAGACAAAAAACACATTTTGGAAGCAGGATTTATGATGTATTGACTCATTATTTAAGTTACACAGTGCAAAGTAGAGGGACACCACTTGCCACCGCAAATGAAGAATGGCCGCGCTGTTTAAAGAGCCTTCATGGGGTCTTTAAGTTTAGTCACGTTCAGTCTTTAATCATCCTGTCCAAATCTTTTTCATTCCCACAGCCGTAAGAAATAACCACTACGACATGACGAAGCTTCTACTCAACTTCAGCGCCAGAGTGAACCAGGAGGGGGCGCACCGCAGGACAGCCCTGCACGAAGCTGCTCGACTGGGCCTGATGGATTCCGTGGAACTGCTGTTGAAGTACGGAGCTCATCCTGACCCCAGAAGCTCCTACGGCCTGACCCCGTTAGCATTGGCTGCACAGGCGGGACACCTGGAGATCATCAGAGCACTTCTCCGGAGAGGTCAGGGGTGAACTGGGTTGCAGCCCAGGTTTATTATTTTATTACATATCTTTTTTTTTCTTCTTTTTTTTCTTCTTCTAAGACAGGACATAATAAGACAAAATATAGAAAGACAGCACTGTAAATGAAATAAAATACAATGTATAATTAAATTAGATTACATTAAAATATATACATTAAAAATATATCATTAAATTGAATTAAATGAAAAACTATATAGACATTAAAAAATTAAAAAATTAAAAAAAATTTTATTTTTACTAAAATTAAAATGAAGCTGGAAAATCAAAAAATAAAACTAATTTAAAATATCAATAAAAACTATAACAGTGCCTTAATGACTAAAATAACAAAATATTATTGTAATTATATGATGTATTGTGTTTTGTCTATATACTAGTGCTCTATATTTGGGGTTTGAAAAGCAATGTGTGGCATTTACTTAATAAAAAATAAACGTTAAGTTAAATAAAATAAAATGTATATTTAAAAAAATTGTAACAAAACAAAAAGACAAAAAATGACAAAATACAACAAAATGACTAAAATGAAGATGTTCATTTTATTTCACACATGCTGTGAATATAAATAATAATAAATAAACAGATAAAGTCTAAAATAAACATTAACTAAAAATAAAATAAAATATAAAAACATAATTGTTTTAATTTCACCTAGTTGCAAGATTCCTCATTTTTATTTAGTTTAACTTTATACCAAAAAATTATATTTACTACAAAAAATGACAGAAAACACAACAAAATTACTAAAATGAAGATGTTTATTTTATTTCACGCATGCTGTGAAATATCAATAAAAAATAAATAAACAAACAGATCAAAAATAGTCTAATAAAATAAGCATTTAAATGTGTATTTTGGATGTTTTCTTTCCACTAGTCAGGAGACAAACTGGCAAAATAGACCATCATCTCAAAATTGACTGATGCCTTAAAGGTGCAGTGTGTAGTATTTATGAGGATCTATTGACAGAAATGCGATATAATATGCATAACTGTGTTTTCAGTGGAGTATAAAGACCTTACATAATGAACCGTTATGTGTTTATTACCTTAGAATGAGCCGTTTCTATCCACACACACCACGAGTCCCCTTACAGTGAAGTCGCCATTTTGTGCCGCCATGTTTCTACAGTAGCCCTAAACGGACAAACTTCTCTACAGAGCGCTAGTCACTCTCTGCACTCTCAGACGACGACATCTTTGTCCTGTGTCGGCCACCGTAGCTTCTCTGTGTGCTCTGAAAGGGAGGGGTGAGCGGTGGAGGATTGCAATTCACAACCTCACCACTAGATGCCGCTAAAATTGACACACTGTCCCTTTAAAATATTTTAAAATAAGTGTTTTTTTCATGCTGCATAAAATCTATATTCTTTATTTGTGTTAAAAATGTTGTATTGTTGCACTTACATATCAGGATACTTGTTGGGATCTTGCAGACTTTATTATCTCTTTCAAACTCAATGAAATCTGAAACATAACTTTCAACAATGCACAATTTCTTTTCATCCTACAGAATACAAGCATGCAAACATGTAAATAATAAAAGCGTCTGTTGGTGTTCAGGTGCTGATGTCGCGTCTCAGGCTCAGGACAGCGCAACGATCCTATTTGAGGCGTCTGCTTCGGGAAACCCAGACGTCCTATCATTACTGCTGGAGTACGGGGCTGATGCAAACATCCCCAAACACACCGGACACCTTCCCATCCACAGAGTGGCCCATCGTGGACATGTGAAGTTAGTGCCACTCATACAGGTTTCTTCTATGACAGTGAATGTAACGAAGCCTTCGGATTGATTTCTTTGGTAAACGAAATATGGGTTTAACTAAATGAGAAATGTTTGAATTTTTTAAGTTATATATTTCGGTGCATATATTATCAGGGCATACTGTACTCCACTGTGCAAAAGTCGAGGGTTGGCAAGATTTTTAATGATCACCAAAAATACATTAATATTTTGAAATATTATTACAATTTAAAAAAACTAGTAGTGGCCAAAAGTGATGTTTGGAGGAGATTTTTGTCTTTAATGACTGTACAAGTTTGATTAAACCATCAAAATATGAGGAAAATATTTTATATTCTTTAAATATTTTAATATGAGTGAAGGAAAAAAAACACTAAACTAGGTTAAGGTATTTTTATGACATAATTGATTGGCTAAAAAGGGCAGCTACAGGTTTTATTTTACTATGCAAAAAAAAAAGCATGCAACACTTTTATTTAAAGTGGTCATGAACTGGCTTTTTTTATTATTATACTGTTGTCTGAGGTCAACTTATGACGTTCACGTGGTTTTTACATTCAAAAACATCATAATGAATAAGTAATAGGCTATTTTCTGCCCTGGTTTTGAGTCTCTCTCATGGAACTCTTTTATGGGCGTGCCGCACTGAAGGAGGTAAGCGCCCACTGCTATGATTGGATAAGTTTTGCATATTTAATGAGCTTCAGCTCCCCTGTCAGTACATGTGGGAATTGTTTTTAAAGCGTGTGGGAAAACAGCAATCGGAATGAATCGTCCACACACAATGATTTATCTCTCATCCACCCGCGATTGATTGGAATGTTATTTTTTTATTACTTGGCCCGCCTGATCTGTGGATATAACCACGAACCCTGCATCACTAACACACACACACACACACACACACACACACACACACACACACACACACACACACACACACACACACACACACACACACACACACACACACACACACACACACACACACACACACACACACACACACACACAACCACACACACACGACCTTCAAATATGAAGTCAAGAGAGTGAACAACGCACATCAAGAAAGGAATAATATTTCACTATTTAAGATAGCCCGTCGGCAGGCCAGACTTACGTTTTGATAGCCGTCTGGAAAACACATATCCTTGGGACGTTGGGCTTTGCGAGCCCTGGTCCATAACGTTACATGTCTGATCCTGAATCATAATGAACCAACAACACCACGGACCACAAAGGATCCTTTAGCCTTAGACAGCGTGCTAAGGTATGTTCAGTTAGACACGTACACATAATCAATACGATCTGTAACAGTGCAATACTATCACATATAAAAACATGTTTTACTCACATAAGTGTGTTTGTTCATTCATTCATGTAATCTCATCCTGTCTGCAAATCCAGTCTCTTGTTTACAAACGAAGCCGTTTAGACACATAGTCCTGTGGGCGATTCATTCCTGTTGCCGTTTCTCCACACACTTTCAAAACAATTCCCACATGTACTGACCATAGAATGTAAAAAAATATAGTCGTAGTGTCCGTGACGTCACCCATAGGATTCTGAAGAGCTTTTTGGAAGCTTAAAGTAGGGACGAGCTGGCCGTTGCCATCGCGCATCACTCCCGGATAACAGAAAATTGTCAAAGAGGCGGGACGTGGGCGGAGCTGAGGTGACGTGATGACTAACAGACAGCAGACAAAAGGCAATCCACCTGTCACTCAAAGTGGCTTTATTTAATGTAAACGAATGAGTTATAAAATAATTCACCCCCCTCACAGTCGTCGTATAGACCAAAACCACAGTTTGTCCCAGACTGTAAACATGTGTTCTTCTGCTGTAAAGTTGGGCATTTTAACATGAGCTCAATGAGATTCTGCTCCTTCTGGAGTCTGTCTCTAGTGGCCAGTCCATGAACTGCAGTTTAAGTCACTTCCGTATTGGCTTCAAGAGAAACTGCGGGAGGAGCCGCTTGGTACTGACAGGGGAGCTGAAGCTCATTAAATATGCAAATCTTACGTTTACTTCCAAGTCTTCAGTGTGGCACACCCATAAAAACTGAGCGTTCCAGGAGAGAGTCTCAAAACCAGGGCAGAAAATAGCCTATTACTTCTTCATTGTGATGTTTTTGAATGTAAAAACCAAGCAAACGTCATAAGTTGACCTCAGACTAAAAAAGCCAGTTCATGACCCCTTTAAACCATCAAAATATGAGGAAACATTTAAGATTTAGCACAGTTATTGAACCAAACTGAACTGATTTCAACTGTTTACTAGTGACTTTTAGAGCTGCTTTGCAGCTGAATTGAACCCTGTTTGCATCATTGATTGTTATTTTCCTGTTCTGTATTGTATAAAGCGCTAGAGAAATAAAGCTTGACTTGTCCTGTGCGCAGGGCTCTGGCTCTCCTGATGCCCATCACGACGTGGGAGGCAGTGGATGACAGTGGGATCAGTCCCCTTCATTCAGCGGCGGCTGGTGGACACACACAGTGTCTGGAGATGCTGCTCCACGCCGGTTACGACCCCAACTTCATGCTTCATCCATGGGTGCGGCGTAGCTACGACGACAAGCGCCAGTCTGCGTTGTACTTCGCCGTATCCAATGGCGACGTTGCCTCGTCCCGAGTTTTACTAGAGGCCGGAGCGATGCCCAACCAGGACCCTGTCAAATGCCTCCAGGTGGCACTGCGTCTGGGCGACCATGAGCTCATCAACACGTTGCTTCGATATGGAGCCAATGTGAATTACTTCTGCAGGGTGAACACCACTCACTTCCCCTCGGCCTTACAGTACGCTCTAAAGGACGAGGTCGTGCTGCGGATGCTGTGTAACTATGGTTACGATGTGGAGCGATGCTTTGATTGTCCGTATGGGGAGGGATCTCATGTGCCAAGTGGTTATGAGGGCTGGAGTGATACTGTCATTAAAGACACCCTGGTGATTGATTTCATGGAGTTTGCTTTTGATAATTGATTCAGGGTGTTGTGTGTTGTGTTTTGAATCCTCTTTTCCTCTTCCTGCAGTTCTGTGAGTTTATGTGTGTTTCATGGCTGAAGGATCTTACGGGAAACGTGGTGCGCATCATGCTGGATTATGTAGATCACGTGACCTTTTGCTCCAAACTGAAGGCTATGCTTACGGAGCATAAACAGTGGGCTGAAATATGCAAAATTCAAGGTTTGTATTTGTATTATAGGTTTATATATATATATATGTAGGTGCTGGTCATATAATTAGAATCATCAAAAAGTTGATTTATTTCACTAATTCCATTCAAAAAGTGAAACTTGCATACGTCTGTGTGTAGTGGTTCTTGAAGCACTGACTCCAGCTTCAATCCACTCTTTGTGAATCTCCCCCACATTTTTGAATGGGTTTTGTTTCACAATCCTCTCCAGGGTGTGGTTATCCCTATTGTTTGTACACTTTTTTCTACCACATCTTTTCCTTCCCTTCACCTCTCTATTAGTGTGCTTGGACACAGAGCTCTGTGAACAGCCAGAATCTTTTGCAATGAACCTTTGTGTCTTGCCCTCCTTGTGCAAGGTGTCAATGGTCGTCTTTTGGACAACTGTCAAGTCAGCAGTCTTCCCCATGATTGTGTAGCCTACAGAACTAGACTGAGAGACCATTAAAGGCCTTTGCAGGTGTTTTGAGTTCATTAGCTGATTAGAGTGTGGCACCAGGTGTCTTCAATATTGAACCTTTTCACAATGTTCTAATTTTCTGAGATACTGAATTTGGGATTTTCCTTAGTTGTCTGTTATAATCATTAAAATTAAAAGAAATAAACGTTTGACATATATAAGTCTGTGTGTAATGAATGAATATAATATACAAGTTTCACTTTTTGAATGGAATTAGTGAAATAAATCAACTTTTTGATGATATTCTAATTATATGACCAGCACCTACACACACACACACACACATATATATATAGTTTTTATGTAAATGAGCAGTACTTTTTTTTTTTTAATCTGGGAAAAATGTACGTTTGTGCAATAGCAATTTATATAATAATAATAATAATAATAGATATGTATTATATTATACTTTGTATACTAATATATATTATTGATATTTAATGTTTTTACAGTAACATTTTTTATAATAATATATTAATATTTCTTAAAAATGAAAATTTACTGGAAAAGTCAAGATTTGTGTAATAGCAATTTATATAATAATAATAATAATAATAATAATAGATATTTATTATATTACACTTTGTATTCTAATATTATATGTTACTGATATTTAATGTTTGTACAGTAACATTTTATATAATATATTATATTAATATTTCTTAAATATGAAAATTTACTGTTTTTATATACAATTTTATATATATATATATATATATATAATTGAGTTTTTATATATTGTATATTTCTATCATATTTTTTACTGCTAATTTAAATAAAACAATATTGTAATGCAGTGAAAAGTAACTTTAAAATGACAAATTATTGCTAAATTGAAGGTTTGTACAATAGCAATTTATATAATAATAAATAGATATTATATTATACTACTATTATATATTTAAATTATTATTAATTATAGTAACTATAGCAATTTACATAATAATAGATATTATATTATACTGTTATTATATATTATACTATTATATATGATTGATATTATTATTAATTATAGTAACCATAGCAATTTACATAATAAATAGATATTATATCATACTGTTATTATATATTATACTACTATTATATATTATTGATATTATTATTAATTATAGTAACTATAGCAATTCATATAATAATAAATAGATAATCTATTATACTGTTATTATATATTATACTACTATTAATACTATTCTATATTATTGATATTAATTAATGCTTGTGTTTATATGTTGTATATTTGTATTAAATGTTTTTACTGCTGATTTAAATGAAAAACAATATTGTAATGCAGTATAAAATGAGAATCACAACTGAAAATGACAAACTGCTTAGTCATGAAAATGTAAAATAAGCTTCATTTTCCAAATGCAAAATATATGAAGCGTTTTCTTTGACTTACATAAACAGACGTGCTCATGTTTGTGTAGCTGATTCTGAGTGTGTGTTTGTCTCGTCAGAGAACGTGCGCTGTCTGCAGCATCTCTGCCGGCTCAACATCAGAGCTCGTTTGGGTCGACTGCGCCTGAGAGCTCCGGTTTTCATGAGTTTCCTTCCATTGCCTGAGCGGCTGAAGCGATACATCCTATACAAAGAACATGATCTCTACAGTCAGACGCAGAGCAAATGACCCACAACACAGACTGCAGCGGATTCTGATGTGTAGTGGACACTAGTGACGCTCCACAGACGTCTTAAATACAGGTCTCAGAAATATAAACAAAGTCTTAATGATCATGAATATGTAGCCTACCAAACTCAATCAATAAATAATATCCACCGTTATATCTTTTATGAAGGAAAGTGGTCTTTATAAGATTTGTCTGTGTAAAAAGCTTTTAATCTGTTGAGATTTTACATTTTGGTGGTTTTTGTTTTTGTGCGAGATATTATAACAGATGAGAATATATCTATATGTCTCATTACAGATTGTCTCATTAAATTGCCCTTTTTAAATGTATTTATTTAAATGTTTCCCTTTATTGAAATACAAAATTTGACAAACATTTACATTTTTTTTTACATTTATACATTTGGCAGACGCTTTTATCCAAAGCGACTTGCATAGCATTCTAGGTACACATTTTTACATTTTTGTCAGTTCTTGCTTTCCCTGGGAATCGAACCCTAGCACCGTGCTCTACTGTTTGAGCTACAGGAGAGCTAACATTAAACAGGTATACACACACACACACACACACACACTCAATCACACTCACACTGCCACACACACACACTCACAATCACGCACACACACAATCACAGACACACACACACACACACACACACAGTCACACACAATCACGCACACACACAATCACAGACACACACAATCACACGCTCAATCAATCACGCACTCACACACAATCACAGACTCACACACACACACACTCAAAGTCACACTCACAATCACACACTCACACAATCACAGACTAACACACTCACAATCATGCACACACACAATAACAGACTCACACACTCACACAATCACAGACTCACACACACTCACAGTCACACACTCAATCACGCACACACACAATCACAGACACACACACACACACACACACACAGTCACACACTCACAATCACGCACACACACGCACACACACATACACAATCACAGACACACACAATCACACGCTCAATCAATCACGCACTCACACACAATCACAGACTCACACACACACACTCAAAGTCACACTCACAATCACACAATCACAGACTAACACACACTCACAATCACGCACACACACAATAACAGACTCACACACACACACTCAGTCACAATCACACACTCACACAATCACAGACTAACACACACTCACAATCACGCACACACACAATAACAGACTCACACACTCACACAATCACAGACTCACACACACTCACAGTCACACACTCAATCACGCACACACACAATCACAGACTCACACACACTCACAATCACGCACACACACAATCACAGACTCACACACACTCACAATCACGCACACACACAATCACAGACTCACACACACAGTTACACTCACAATCACGCACACACAATCACAGACACACACATACACAATCACAGACAAACACATATACACAATCACGCACTCACACACAATCACAGACTCACACAATCACAGACACACACACACTCACAATTAGGCACACACACAATCACAGACTCACCCACACTCAAAGTCACACACTCACAATCACACACAATCAGACACACACACTCACTGAATCACAGACTCACACACACACAATCACACGCACTCACACAATCACACACACACACACAGTCACACACTCAATCACGCACACACACACACACACAATCACAGACTCACACACACTCACAGACACACACATACACAATCACAGACAAACACATATACAGAATCACACTCACACACTCAATCACGCACTCACAGTCACACAATACAATCACACACAGTTGCACGCTCACACACACATTCACACAATCATTCGCACACAATCACACATAATAACGTACACACTCAATCACGTACTTGGCCTACACACACATATGCAATCACACTCAATCACACACACTCAAAGATCGTCACACACACACAATCACTCACACACACACTCAAACACACACAATCACGCACTCACAATCAATCACAAACACACAATCACACACACGCACACAATCATTCACACACGCACTCAATCACTCACACACGCACTCAAACACACACAATCACGCAATCACACTCAATCACAAACACACACTCACACACACGCACTCAAACACACACAATCACACACACGCACACAATCACTCACACACGCACTCAAACACACACAATCACACACACACAATCACTCACACACGCACTCAAACACACACAATCACGCACTCACACAATCAATCACACTCAATCACAAACACAATCACACACACTCACACACCCAATCACGCACTCACACAATCAATCACACTCAATCACAAAAACACACGCTCACAATCACTCACACACACACGCACTCAAACACACACAATCACACACACGCACACAATCACTCACACACGCACTCAAACACACACAATCACGCACTCACACAATCAATCACACTCAATCACAAACACAATCACACACACTCACACACCCAATCACGCACTCACACAATCAATCACACTCAATCACAAAAACACACGCTCACAATCACTCACACACACACGCACTCAAACACACACAATCACACACACGCACACAATCACTCACACACGCACTCAAACACACACAATCACACACACACACACACACACACACACACAATCACGCACTCACACACGCACTCAAACACACACAATCACGCACTCACACAATCAATCACACTCAATCACACACACGCACTCAAACACACACAATCACGCACTCACACAATCAATCACACTCAATCACAAAAACACACGCTCACAATCACTCACACACACACGCACTCAAACACACACAATCACACACACGCACACAATCACTCACACACGCACTCAAACACACACAATCACGCACTCACACAATCAATCACACTCAATCACACACACTCACACACACGCACTCAAACACACACAATCACGCACTCACACAATCAATCACACTCAATCACAAAAACACACGCTCACAATCACTCACACACACACGCACTCAAACACACACAATCACACACACGCACACAATCACTCACACACGCACTCAAACACACACAATCACGCACTCACACAATCAATCACACTCAATCACACACACTCACACACACGCACTCAAACACACACAATCACGCACTCACACAATCAATCACACTCAATCACACACACTCACACACACGCACTCAAACACACACAATCACGCACTCACACAATCAATCACACTCAATCACAAAAACACACGCTCACAATCACTCACACACACACGCACTCAAACACACACAATCACACACACGCACACAATCACTCACACACGCACTCAAACACACACAATCACGCACTCACACAATCAATCACACTCAATCACACACACTCACACACACGCACTCAAACACACACAATCACGCACTCACACAATCAATCACACTCAATCACAAACACACAATCTCACACACGCACACAATCACTCACACAATCAATCACACACATACTCTCTCTCTCTCTAACACACACACACACAATACTATCTGCATAATATGAGTTCAATACAACAAAAAACGAAAAATAAAGTAAAATATAAAAATTTTTAAAATGTTAAAAAAACACATTAATGAATGAAAGATGTCTCTTATATACTAATATCATTTACCATTAAAAAGTCACGAATGGCTTTTATTATAAACAAGCGCGGACGGCATCAAATGATCGACAGCGCCTCAGCCAATCAGCGGCCCGGGGAGGCGGGACTTCCGCGTTTGTGGGCGGATCCGGGTGGGTGTTGATTTGTCAGGAATAAAGCGAAGATCAACATTATAACATTGAGACTTTTGATTCTGAATAAACGCATATATCATTGCGCTCGCGTTAAATCTGCAGTCATGCCTGGAATCGATACATTACCGATAGAGGAAACCCTGGAAGACAGTCCGCAGGTAAATAATCATCATTTAGCTAACAAGCTAACAGAAATAAATAAACACATTAGCATTATTAATAATAACAAACATCTGCTGCTCGTGCTCATTGTGTGAAGATCATGAGTGTGTTCATCCTGAGGGTTTGATCTGAATGATTTTCAGCTGTTTGATGGGTGGTGGTGGCTTGGGTTTGGCATGAGGAGTTATCATAACACAGATCAATCAAAAAATCATATCTTAAATATATAATAAAGCTGCAATGAGAGTCTAAACATTGCTTTAAACAGATATCAGATGGAAACTCATCATTAATAAGAGTGAATGCTCATGTTTACATTCATATTTTGCTCAACTTCTGAGGTCTCTTCAATAAACAATACATGTTATGACATTTAAGTCATGTCTACACTTTATTGCTTCTCATATTCATTATATATGTTATGATATATGTGATCCTGCACCAGTCATAAGGGTCAATTAATACATAAGCTTTCCATTGATGTATGGTTTGCTAGGATAGGACAATATTTGGCCTAGATACAAAAATATTAGAATCGAAATATTGAGAAAATCTCCTTTAAAGTTGTACAAATGAAGTCCTTAGCAATGCATATTGCTACTGATAATACATTTTTGATATATTTACGGTAGGAAATGTATTAAATATCTTCATGATTTTTGGCATAAAAGAAAAATGGATCATTTTGACCCATATAATGTATTGTTGGCTATTGCCACAAATGTGAGACACTGGTTTTGTGCCCCGGGGTCACATATATTTGTTGATAATGATATATATATTATTGTTTGATATATATTGTCATATATGTATTTGTAGACGCGCTCTCTGCTCGGGGTGTTTGAGGAAGACACGGCAGCAATATCCAGTTATTTCAGTCAGCTCTTCAAAGCCATGCAGAGAATCTATGACGCCCAGGTGAGAACCGACTCCTTACACTGACATTATAATATTGTCCTTACACATGAAATATTACATGAGGTATGCTCAAGAATATATTCACATTAGAATAGTGGTTGATTACTTTAGTCATAATGGATGAATCACACACAAGTTCAAGAACGTGTCATATTTCACCCCAAAAAGTCATATTTTGGATAAAGATAATTCATTTTTAGATCCATGGTGTTTTTTATACATTATGGTTTTATTATTATTAATAATATTGTAGTAGATATAATAACCATAGTATTTGATTTATACTATTTTTGAATTATTATTAACAACAGCAGTAATAGTATTAATATTATTAATAATAATATAATAGTACATATTCATATTTATACTAGGTAATATAATAATATTTTTTTGTGTGTTACTATTAATAATAGTAATTATTAGTAATTAGTAATAATAGTAATTTCTATAATAACAATAATACTACTATTATGATATAATTATTATTATTATTATTATTAATTACTGTTAATTATTTACACATGATTGTATTTGATTTTTTTTTTCACGGCTGGCTTGAAAAAAAGCAAATGAACAAAACAAATGAACCATTAATATTTTTGCACTATATTATTATTATTATTATAATTATTATTATTATTGTTATTATTAATTCTCCCGAATATTATACTAGATATAATAATGATAGTATTTTATTTTATTTCTGCTATTTTTTTTATTAACAACAGCAGTAATAGTATTAATATTATTACCAATAATATAATAATAATGATAATATTTTATTATAATAGTAATTATTATATTTTATTTCTACCATTTTAAAATGATTATAATTATCAACTGCTGTAATAGTATTCATATTAATAATAATATAATAATAATGATGGTATTTCATTTGTTTTAAATTATTATTATTATTAATAGTATTATTAAAAAGTGCAGTAATAGTATTAATATTATTAATAGTAATATAATACATATTTATACTAGATCATATAATATTATAATAATAATATATTATTATTAATCATAATAATTATTAGTAATAATAGTAATTACTATACTAATAATACTATTATGATATTATTATTATTAAAAAATAATAGTAATTACTGTAAATTGTTTACACGTGATTATATTTTATTGTTTTACTGCTGACTTGGGGGAAAAAAACTAATGAACAATGAAAAATGCAATTAAAAATTATTTTCATGCAAAATATAATACCTTTTGTCTCTTGACTGGGGTGAAAATGGTACATATGCATGTTTTCATGAGACTTGCATGGTTCTCTTTCAGAATGAACTGAGTGCTGCCACACATTTGACGTCTAAATTACTGAAAGACTATGAGAAACAGGTGATTTCTGATCATGTTATGTGTTATACCTCATCTGTTCTCGTCCATATATGGGCATGTGTTATAGTTGAGTGGTATTGTAACCTCATTCTGTTCTCTGACTGCAGCGTTTTCCTCTGGGGGGCGACGATGAGGTCATGAGCTCCACTTTGCAGCAGTTTGCCAAAGTCATTGACGAGGTCAGAAGGACATCACTCACTCATTAAAGGAACACGCCACTTTTTTTTGAAAATAGGCTCATTTTCCGTCTCCCCTAGAGTTAAACAGTTGAGTTTTACGTTTTCGAATCCATTCAGCCGATCTCCGGGTCTGGCGGTAGCACGTTTAGCATAGCTTAGCATAGATCATTGAATCGGATTAGACCGTTAGCATCTCGCTCAAAAAATGACCAAAGACTTTCAATGTGTTTCCTGTTTAAAACTTGACCCTTCTGTAGTTACATCGTGTACTAAGACCGACGGAAAATGAGAAGTTGCGATTTTCTAGGTCGATATGGCTAGGAACTATACTCTCATTCCTGCGTAATAATCAAGAGCTTTGAGCCGTCCCATGAGTGCAGCGGCGCAATGATATCACACAGCGCCTGAAAATAGACTAACTTCCGTCAACATAACCAACGTGACATTGCTGCTTATACATACCCCCTTTCCACCAAGGCAGTGCTGGTGCTGGTTTCGGAGCCAGAGCCTAGTTTCAAATCGGTTCTTTGTCTTTCTACACCCAAAGCACCAGCTCGAACCAGGAAAAGTGGTTCTTAAGTAGCAGCAAAACATTGCTGGTCTAGAAGTAAGAACCGCTTGCGTCAGGGGCTGGAGGTTACCGTGACCAACAAGACCAACACAAACTTGTGACCGCCGTTTTTGAAATAGCAGCTAATGGAGCTAACAGTCTCCCGGCTGGCCTGGGAACGCCTCGAGTTCCCCCGGAGGAGCTGGAGGAAGTGGCTACGGAGAGGGATGTCTGGGCGTCTCTGCTTAGACTGTTGCCCCCGCGACCCGGCCCCGGATAAGCGGAAGATGATGGATGGATGGAGCTAACAGCTGCTCGATTGTAATCTCCGTCTATACAAATAACGGCAAGCTGCACGAATGCGTTGGATTCTCTGTGTCTGGATGCCGATGTAGGATCGTAAAGCCATGTGCATTAGAGGGTGACACGGGAGTGGATTTTCAAACCTCTCCCGTCCCACTCCCACAAAAAAAATCCCATCCCAATCCCATGAAAAAACTGGGGAAAAATTCCCGTGCTGTCCCAATCCCAGAAGAATGACTCCCGGTTCCTCCCACTCCCGTGTTGTATTTTTTTGGCCGGAATAGTTACAGTAAAAGATTCAGTACAGATCACAGCGTGTAGAACCCAAAATGTAGTTTTTGTTCAAGATGGCTTTCAGTTCAATATAATAACGATGCACACACGTTAAATTCCACGTAAATCATCTATGCAAACACAGGCACGCACACACACACACACACAATTGTCTTGCAGCTGGCTTATGCCGTTTTCACGCCTTCTTTTTGGTTTCTTCAGACTGCCCTAAAACGTCGGTGAGCACAACTGAGGTATTATTTTCCAATAGTAGTCTTTGCAGCGTGACTTGATGATGATTTTTGTGGCTACAAAGTGCACGGGGAAGCCTTTCTCTTATATTACTGGTGTTTGGCATGGCCACCAACTGTTACTGGTATGGAGCACGTCATTCACTGAACCAGCCACACCAAAGCAAACAGGAGAGCATAAAGAAACAGGGCAACTAGAATTGAGTTCAAAATTAAAACACATAGTTAATTTATATAAACAGTATACAGTGAGGAAAATAAGTATTTGAACACCCTGCTATTTTGCAAGTTTTCCCACTTGGAAATCATGGAGGGGTCTGAAATTGTCATCGTAGGTGCATGTCCACTGTGAGAGACATAATCAAAAAAAAAAAATCCAGAAATCACAATATATGATTTGTTAGCTATTTATTTGTATGATACAGCTGCAAATAAGTATTTGAACACCTGCCTATCAGCTAGAATTCTGACCCTCAAAGACTGTTAGTCTGCCTTTAAAATGTCCACCTCCACTCCATGTATTATCCTAAATTAGATGCACCTGTTTGAGGTCGTTAGCTGCATAAAGACACCTGTCCACCCCATACAATCAGTAAGAATCCAACTACTAACATGGCCAAGACCAAAGAGCTGTCCAAAGACACTAGAGACAAAATTGTACACCTCCACAAGGCTGGAAAGGGCTCCGGGGAAATTGCCAAGCAGCTTGGTGAAAAAAGGTCCACTGTTGGAGCAATCATTAGAAAATGGAAGAAGCTAAACATGACTGTCAATCTCCCTCGGACTGGGGCTCCATGCAAGATCTCACCTCGTGGGGTCTCAATGATCCTAAGAAAGGTGAGAAATCAGCCCAGAACTACACGGGAGGAGCTGGTCAATGACCTGAAAAGAGCTGGGACCACCGTTTCCAAGGTTACTGTTGGTAATACACTAAGACGTCATGGTTTGAAATCATGCATGGCACGGAAGGTTCCCCTGCTTAAACCAGCACATGTCAAGGCCCGTCTTAAGTTTGCCAATGACCATTTGGATGATCCAGAGGAGTCATGGGAGAAAGTCATGTGGTCAGATGAGACCAAAATAGAACTTTTTGGTCATAATTCCACTAAACGTGTTTGGAGGAAGAAGAATGATGAGTCCATCCCAAGAACACCATCCCTACTGTGAAGCATGGGGGTGGTAGCATCATGCTTTGGGTGGGTTTTTCAGCACATGGGACAGGGCGACTGCACTGTATTAAGGAGAGGATGACCGGGGCCATGTATTGCGAGATTTTGGGGAACAACCTCCTTCCCTCAGTTAGAGCATTGAAGATGGGTCGAGGCTGGGTCTTCCAACATGACAATGACCGAAGCACACAGCCAGGATAACCAAGGAGTGGCTCTGTAAGAAGCATATCAAGGTTCTGGCGTGGCCTAGCCAGTCTCCAGACCTAAACCCAATAGAGAATCTTTGGAGGGAGCTCAAACTCTGTGTTTCTCAGCGACAGGCCAGAAACCTGACTGATCTAGAGAAGATCTGTGTGGAGGAGTGGGCCAAAATCCCTCCTGCAGTGCAAACCTGCTGAAAAACTACAGGAAACGTTTGACCTCTGTAATCACAAACAAAGGCTACTGTACCAAATATTAACATTGATTTTCTCAGGTGTTCAAATGCTTATTTGCAGCTGTATCATACAAATAAATAGTTAAAAAATCATACATTGTGATTTCTGGATTTTTTTTTTTAGATTATGTCTCTCACAGTGGACATGCACCTACGATGAAAATTTCAGACCCCTCCATGAATTCTAAGTGGGAGAACTTGCAAAATAGCAGGGTGTTCAAATACTTATTTTCCTCACTGTAGTTCCTAGACATATCGGCCTAGAAAATCAAAACTTCTCATTTTCCGTCGGTCTTAGTACACGATGTAACTACAGAAAAGTCAAGTTTTAAATAGGAAAAATATCTCAACTCTTTGGTCATTTTTGAGCGAGATGCTAACGGTCTAATCCGATTCAATGATCTATGCTAAGCTATGCTAAAAGTGCTACCGCCAGACCCGGAGATCGGCTGAATGGATTCGAAAACGGTAAAACTCAACTGTTTAACTCTAGGAAATGAGCCTATTTTCAAAAATAGTGGTGTGTTCCTTTAACATCCTGTGCTGGTATGATAATTGAGATTTCGCTCATAATCCTCTGTGCTTTTATTTCAGCTCAGCTCCTGCCACGCCGTTCTCTCCACTCAGCTCGCAGACGCCATGATGTTCCCCATCACACAGTTTAAAGAGCGAGACTTGAGAGGTACGAGACAGCAATGCATTCTGGAGTACTTCATTCTGATTATCCATCTACTTCTAATGACTCTAAACTGCGTAATTGATTGTTATAGCAAGCCGACCATTTCCGGTGTTCATTTCATGTCTGTTATTCTTCTCACACTAAATGTAATTGACCTCAAATCAATATTTCAGGCTCTTTTAGTTAAGTAGCTGTGTAATACGCCGACCGATGGTACATTATCGCTTGCATAACACATTAATTTCCCTCCAGAAATTCTCATCCTGAAGGAAGTGTTTCAGATTGCTAGTGATGGTAAGCACTTTATTGTTTTTTTCCACATAATTGCTGCGACATATGATAATGAAGCCATTATTTCTGCTTCGTTATGTTTCATATATTTCGTTTCAGATCACGATGCAGCCATAAACCGATACAGCCGTCTGTCTAAGCGAAAGGAAAACGAGAAGGTGTGGCATTTTGAGACTTTACAGTGTTGTATGATTGACGGCGGGTTAGTTTGCATGTCCTGATAGGAGTGTAATGTGTGTGTGTGTGTGTCTTTATTGCTGAATGCTCTGGCTGTCCTCATTCATTAAAACACACACTGAGCGCTGGCCTTACTGCCAGTAGATGAGCATCTGTTACTCTGAGACGGTTGGCTGATACCTGTGTCCTTGACGAGAAAAGAAGACAAATAACTCCGTATTCAGTTTAAAGTGCCCCTATGATGCTATTTGAAAGGCTCCTAATTTTATTTTGGACTGTCCTACAACAGGTTTACATGCATTCAAGGTCAAAAAACACTTTAATTTTCTCATAATATTCTGATACAGTCTGATGTGATTGGTCTACTCTGCTCTGATTGGTCAGATGGCCCAGTCTGATGTGATTGGTCTACTCTGCTCTGATTGGTCAGATGGCCCAGTCTGATGTGATTGGTCTTCTCTGCTCTGATTGGTCATTATTAAAAGTTATTAAAAGCATGTCCTGTCCAACATGTAACTAACTCCTATCATCCATGCGTCCACTGCAGGTGAAGAATGAAGTGATGGAGGACGTGTACACGTCCAGGAAAAAACAGCACGAGACCACAATGCACTACTTCGCATCACTCAACATGCTGCAGTACAAGAAGAAGATCGCGCTGTTGGAGCCGTTACTGGGATATATGCAGGCGCAGGTGTTCATGCTGCTATTTAACATGAACTGTAGACCTCATATTTAATTCAGAACACTGTTTATAGATCATTATTGTTTGCGTTTCATCAGATCAGTTTTTTCAAACTGGGATCAGAGAATCTGACGCAGCAATGGGAGGATTTTCTCACCAACATCGGAACCAGCGTGCAGAAGTGAGTTTCACACAGAAATAAAACTACTAAAAATAAAGAGTAAATAAAATATGAAAAACTTAAAGGGATAGTTCACCCTGAAATGAAAATAAAGCCATTTTTTACTCACCCTGCTGTTGTTCCAATGCCTTATGTCCTATTTTTTTCGGATCCTCGAAAGCTGAAATAAAAAAAAAACGTTCTGCACGCGCTCCTTCATATAATGGCAGTGAATGGCGACCAGGCTAAAACATTACAAAAATAAAGTATAAAAGTATCACGCAATGATACAGTGAGACGCGCTGGAAAGTGTTTAGGAGATATACTATAAGGATTTGCGAGAAAGAAACCACATTATTCAGACAAAATACTGAGCTTGGCCATGTGCACGTTCCTGTGAGTGCGCGCGAGCCGCCAGCAGCCGGTCACGCAATGTTGTCATGACAACCAGTACACAACATTCACTTCAGGAGGTTTACCTCATTATTAGTATTATTGTATTATTTCTTATTATCATATACCTTATAGAAAAGACGAGAGTCGCGTTTGTTTCTGTTGAGCCTGATTTCTCAAAATGGTGCGTGTGTGTGTTTATCCTGGGTACCATGACAACAGTGCGAGTTATAGTAAGCCTGAGCGGCTGCTGACGGCTCGCACGCACCAAGTTTCACCAGTTTCTCTTGAAGCCAATACGGAAGTGACTTAAACTGCAGTTCATGGACTGGCCACTAGAGACAGACTCCAGAAGGAGCAGAATCTCCTTGAGCTCATGCTAAAATGCCCAACTTTACAGCAGAAGAACACATGTTTACAGTCTGGTACAAATTGTGGTTTTGGTCTATACGGCTAATTTTGCCCTTCATGACGAATGTGAGGGGGGTGAATTATTTTATAACTCATTCGTTTACATTATATAAAGCCTTAAAGTTCTGCATAATTAAGGGCGTGGCCACTTTGAGTGACAGGCGGATTGCCGTTTGTCTCCTGTCTGTTAGTCATTGCGTCACCTCAGCTCCGCCCACGTCCCACCTCTTTGCCCATTTTCTATTATCCGGGAGTGATGCGCAATGACACGCTGACAAGATGGCGACGGCCAGCTCGACCCTACTTTGCTCTTCAGAGTCCTACGGGTGACGTCATGGACACTACGTCCATATTTTTTTTACAGTCTATGGCACGCACTCACAGGAACGCGCACAGAGTAACGGCCGAGCTCAGTATTTTGTCTGAATAATACGGTTTCTTTCTCGCAAAACCTTATAGTATATCTCCTGAACACTTTCCATATACGGCGCACGTCTCACGGTATCATTGCGTGATACTTTTGTATAACTTTTGTAAAGTTTTAGCCTGGTCTCCATTCACTGCCATTATATGAAGGAGCGCGTGCAGGACGTTTTAAAACATTTCTGCTTTTGAGGTACGAAAAAGATAGAAGGACACAGGGCACTGGAACAACAGCAGGGTGAGTAAAACATGGCTTTATTTTTGTTTCAGGGTGAACTATCCCTTTAACCTTACAAAAAATTACAAATATTGCATATTAAACAACTAAATATACTGAAATACTAAAATTACTAATACTGAAATATATAAAATTAATAAAATGACAATTGGACATAACAATTACTCAAATAAAATTAAAATGGGAAAATATACAAATAAAAGTTAATTTAATAAATAATATAATAGTATATAAATAATACTAAAATAATACAGATTTTCACCATATACTGGACTAATACATCACACATACATTACAAAGAAATGTATCAATTTGTGTGATAGTAAGGTTTTTATGGGTCTGATTATTAGTATCATATTTTAAAATGGGAAGCAGATGATTCAGAACTTATTTTCCTAATTCAGACATTATGGGTTAGGGATAAGTTTTAAACAGTTAGCTTTCCATTTTATTGCCATATTTCAATGTTAAAGGCCCACTGAAATCAAAATAAAGTTTTTTAGCTTTTAGTATGATTATCTTAGCCTTAAGGTTATGAATAAGCTGGTGTGTTCCAAAACAATGACAAAATTAGCATTTAGGAGATATAAGCATTCAAAACTTACAGTCTCTCACTTCCGTTAAAACGAATCACAGATTTTGATGACATCATCGCAGACTTCACCTTCTCATCAAATCTTCTGTCCAATCAAATGCGCTCTAGAATCTGAAGTCCCGCCCCCTGCATTATAAATAGACGTCTGAAAACGGTCAGTTGTTCACGCATTTACTATTTTCTACATGGTGAGCGGCACATAGCGCACTATATATGCGATAGGAAACGATTCAGACTGTAAATATGTTTTCAATTGAGGCGAATGAAGTCTGGGTTCACTATAGTTTCACGCGCACCGCACACACATAGTCTAGACCAAAGCCGTTGACTACAGACACAAGAGCGCAGCATGGATCATATGCGCGAGTCGGCGCAGACAACAAAACATATCGGACCCATTTAAATACTGCACAGAATGCTGTATTTCAAAGAGATATGAAAGAGATTATGATGATAAACGGTTAGATTCGGAGGAAACTGGCTTTAAAAAAACAGAAAGGCTAGTCAAACTGTGGTAATAACGCTATTGGCTGTTTCAAAAAAGGGGAGGAGCTGTTAACAGCCGGAACCGTTTCAATGGAAATTACGTCAACACATTGAATAATGCTGGGCGTTCCAAGGCACTTCAGTGGGCCTTTAACAATGAAAAAAGGCAAAACAGTGCAGATTATTAATGTTATATCTATTATGAATTATTGTACACTATCATTCCTGTTTTAGTAATGTTTAACTCGCCGTTGTGCTTGCTCATTGTTGTTCTTTGCATGATATTAGCATAGAAATTTAAGTTTGTGATATCTGCAAATGAGGAAATGAATGGTGGTGAACTGTATTTGTGAGTTTGACTTTCCTCTCTTGGTGGTCATAGTGTTCGGAGGGAAATGGACAGTGACGCTGAAGCAGTGGATCAGACGATACAAGACCTGAAAGAGGCCAGTGACCCGCTGTACATGCCCGACCCGGACCCGAACACCATCCCTGTGAACCGCAACCTGACTCGCAAGGCCGGTTACCTCAACACTCGCAAGTAAGAGAATATCAACTCTTCAATGTGCTTCAGTCGCCTGCATTTGTACTGATCTCATGCTTCTATCCGCCAGTAAAACGGGCCTGGTGTCGTCCAGCTGGGACCGCCAGTACTTCTTCACCCAGGGAGGAAACCTCATGAGCCAATCACGTGGAGCTGTAGCCGGAGGTCTCGTGATGGACATTGACAACTGCTCCGTCATGGCTGTGGACTGTGAGGACCGCCGTTTCTGCTTTCAGATCACATCGTTTGATGGAAAGAAGTAAGATTTTCGATGCACAAATCTGTCTTGTACAGGTATTACAATATACTTCATCTAGGTGCAGTTTTGTTTGACATTTACTCTTTTTGATAAACCTGCCACTAAAAACTAGAGATTCACGACTCTAGATAAATTGAGAATCATGATTTAAAAACAAAAATTGGTTTGAATGAATGATTTAATGACTCACTCATAAAGACTTGACTTGTTTCATTACTGGACGAATCAGCGTTTTTGAACAAATCTCTTGAATGAATGATTCAATGACTCTCTTATAAAGACTTCACTTGTTTCATAACTGGACGAATCATCGTTTTTTAACGAATCTCTTGAATGAATGATTCAATGACTCGCTCATAAAGACTTGACTTGTTTCATTACTGGACGAATCAGCGTTTTTGAACAAATCTCTTGAATGAATGATTCAATGACTCGCTTATAAAGACTTCACTTGTTTCATAACTGGACGAATCATCGTTTTTTAACGAATCTCTTGAGTGAATGATTCAATGACTCGCTTATAAAGACTTCACTTGTTTCATAACTGGACGAATCATCATTTTTTAACAAATCTCTTGAGTGAATGTTTCAATGACTCACTCATAAATACTTCACTTGTTTCATTACTGGACGAATCAGCGTTTTTTAATGAATCTCTTGAATGAATGATTCAATGACTCACTCATAAAGACTTCACTTGTTTCATAACTGGACGAATCAGCGTTTTTGAACAAATCTCTTGAATGAATGATTCAATGACTCGCTTATAAAGACTTCACTTGTTTCATAACTGGACGGATCATCGTTTTTTAACGAATCTCTTGAGTGAATGATTCAATGACTCGCTTATAAAGACTTCACTTGTTTCATAACTGGACGAATCATCATTTTTTAACAAATCTCTTGAGTGAATGTTTCAATGACTCACTCATAAATACTTCACTTGTTTCATTACTGGACGAATCAGCGTTTTTTAATGAATCTCTTGAATGAATGATTCAATGACTCACTCATAAAGACTTCACTTGTTTCATAACTGGACGAATCAGCGTTTTTGAACAAATCTCTTGAATGAATGATTCAATGACTCGCTTATAAATACTTCACTTGTTTCATTACTGGACGGATCATCGTTTTTTAACGAATCTCTTGAGTGAATGTTTCAATGACTCACTCATAAATACTTCACTTGTTTCATTACTGGACGAATCATCGTTTTTTAACGAATCTCTTGAGTGAATGTTTCAATGACTCACTCATAAATACTTCACTTGTTTCATAACTGGACGAATCATCATTTTTTAACGAATCTCTTGAGTGAATGATTCAATGACTCGCTTATAAAGACTTCACTTGTTTCATAACTGGACGAATCATCATTTTTTAACGAATCTCTTGAGTGAATGATTCAATGACTCGCTTATAAAGACTTCACTTGTTTCATAACTGGACGAATCATCATTTTTTAACGAATCTCTTGAGTGAATGATTCAATGACTCGCTTATAAAGACTTCACTTGTTTCATAACTGGACGGATCATCGTTTTTTAACGAATCTCTTGAGTGAATGTTTCAATGACTCACTCATAAATACTTCACTTGTTTCATTACTGGACGAATCATCATTTTTTAACGAATCTCTTGAGTGAATGTTTCAATGACTCGCTTATAAAGACTTCACTTGTTTCATAACTGGACGAATCATCATTTTTTAACGAATCTCTTGAGTGAATGATTCAATGACTCGCTTATAAAGACTTCACTTGTTTCATAACTGGACGAATCATCATTTTTTAACGAATCTCTTGAGTGAATGATTCAATGACTCGCTTATAAAGACTTCACTTGTTTCATAACTGGACGGATCATCGTTTTTTAACGAATCTCTTGAGTGAATGTTTCAATGACTCACTCATAAATACTTCACTTGTTTCATTACTGGACGGATCATCGTTTTTTAACGAATCTCTTGAGTGAATGTTTCAATGACTCACTCATAAATACTTCACTTGTTTCATTACTGGACGAATCATCATTTTTTAACGAATCTCTTGAGTGAATGTTTCAATGACTCGCTTATAAAGACTTCACTTGTTTCATAACTGGACGAATCATCATTTTTTAACAAATCTCTTGAGTGAATGATTCAATGACTCGCTTATAAAGACTTCACTTGTTTCATTACTGGACGAATCAGCGTTTTTTAATGAATCTCTTGAGTGAATGATTCAATGACTCACTCTTAAATACTTCACTTGTTTCATTACTGGATGAATCAGCGGTTTTGATCGAATCTCTTGAATGAATGATTCAATGACTCACTCATAAAGACTTCACTTGTTTCATTACTGGATGAATACAATACAATATTTATTTGAAGTCTCAAGTTACTTTCAGAAGGTGATTAATCGCTACCGTAGACAAAATGAAAGAAGAAATAATGATACTGTGTGGTTGAAAAGCTGTTTCATACCTAAACATGACAATGCTCTCTCTGGATCAGAACGCAGATCTGAATGTTCGCTGTGATCGTATTTGTCAAAGGTTTAATAGATGTTGCCAAATCGTTGTCATTTAGAAATGTGATTGCGTGGGTGTTTGAATGGAGTTTTCCATCTTTTAATGATTGATCATGCAGCTCTACTGTAAACTAAAGGAAGTGTGGTTGCTTGCAGAGTTATTACAGTTAACTAAAACCATTAAAAACATGTTTTTGTTGCTTAAAATAAAATAAACGTTAACTGAAATAGGATAAAATATATTAAAAATTTGAACTTTTTTTTATTTCAGCTAGTTGCCAAAGCATAATTTCTAATTTTCATAGTTTAACAATGTGCTGAAATAATAAAACATAATACATAGACAGACAAACTTATAAAAATTACTAAAACTTAAAATATAAAAACGATATTTTATATATTGTCTAAAATAACACTGGTTCTGGTCAATCTTGGCCAGAATTAGCTCAAGCGTAGTCAAATGTGACATTTTACAGCAATTTCATCTCTGTGGTTACTAAAATGGTTTTAGCAAATGCCTTCGGCTTAAAGTTGAGTCTAGTCATGGTCAGATTTCACAGTTTTGCTCTTTGTCAGCCCTTATTTGTTCTTGGGAAACATAAAATTCCCAAAATGTTTTGGTGACTTGCACTGGTCTTATGGTATTAGTCTAGTAATGAGATGTGTAAACACTGAAGTGCCACCCAAGAATTCCCAAGCGCTAAACCGGTTTAAACTCGAATGAATATTTATCAGGCGGGTAAACGGCTGCCTTATCCTTTCACAGTGCATGTGCCAGATATCGAGTCATTCTGAGTCACTGTTTCACTGAATGGCTGTTTCTCTTGTCCCGCAGGGCGGCCATATTACAGGCGGAGAGCAGGAAAGACTGTGAGGAGGTGAGAGAACGGACCTTCATTAAATCTCAGTCACATGGAGAACCTTCTTTCAAAGGCACATACGGAAATAAGGGTCAATTTCACCAAGAACAATATACAGAAATTATTATTACACTGCCATTCACACGTTTAGGGTCAGTAAAAATGTTTTTAAAGAAATTAATATTTTAATACGATTCAGTGAGGATTCGTTAAATTGATCAGAACATTTCAAATGTCTTTACTATTTGTTTTGAACTGGATCAAAAAATCCTGAAAAATAAAATGTATCACACAAAAATATGAAGCTGTACAACTCTCAAAATATCACAATAGAAAGTTATTTTAAATTGTAATAATATTTCACAAAATCACTGTTTTTACTGTATTTTTAATCAAATAAAAGCAGCCTGGGTGAGTATATTTCTAATGACCCTATAATTATAATGAGTTTATTAGTAATCTCTTTATATTCTCATTACTGTAATTGTAACCTTTTTGGGAACAATTATTTCTTTAAAATCAGCATAAATAAGGCAGTACAAGGACAACTATCATGATGCATAAATGCAAATATTAGATTTGATATACATTATTTACAATAATGAGAATTGCGGGGGAAATGTGCATCATGCATGTGATGTTGCAATATGAAATAACTCATGGTTCTAAAAAAAAAAGGCTTTATATTTAAACTTTTGGGGGAAATGTGACCCTAAACATGACGGGCTTCATTAGATTCACCAATTCAAATGTTTTTTTCTTTTCTTTTAGTGGATTGCAACGATAAACAACATCTCTAAGAGGATATACCTCAGTGAAAACCCAGAGGTGAGCGTAGAGGTCAGATCTTGAAAACCTAATCCTCTGCATGCATAACCGCATAGCTTTAATGCAATTTAAAGTCAGTTATTGCTAATGTTTCTCTTTGGCAGGAAATCGCAGCAAGAGTGAATCAGTCGGCGCTGGAGGCCGTGACTCCGTCTCCATCCTTTCAACAGCGACACGAGAGTTTCAGACCGAGCACGTGAGTGACAACATCGTGCCAGCACTTAATATTGCATTATTTCATTATTAGTTTTGTCCATAATGGTTAATAATCTTGAAGGCAAGTGTGGATACTGCATTACTGGAAATACACTACCAATTAAGTTACTTAAAGGGTAACTAAACCCCAGCTCAGCGCTTAACTCCACCCACTGGCAATATTTGAAAAATGCTGGAAAAGTGGGCAGAGCCCAGCGGAGACAGACGGGATGAACCGAGGGCGGAGCTGAGCGGAGGGTGTGTACCTGAGACCTGCAGTGACGGATTGATTGACAGCTGTCTGACTCGCGAGTTGCAAAGATGGAGAATGACTGGAGTGACGCCAGTAGCTTTGCAACAGAGCGGTCATTCTCCCCCACCTTCACCTGAAGTGGAGGAGGGTGAATTGTCTGTAGACACAGACCAAGAGCCTTATTAATACGAGCCGCTGGCTCAAACTGCGTTAACTCCCGATGCTGACGATGCTAGGGAAGCAGCAGCGCAAGAGAGAATGAGACACCTGACCTAATCTATGAACAGTCAAATCCTTACACTGAATGCCACTAAAAATAGATCAGAAACATACGATGTATTGTCATTCAAATGAACTGAATCAATAAGCAGCGCAGGACCAATAAGTTCAAACCTAATAGCCTATTATAAACAGATTTCCAGAAGTTAGACTATATACGCCAGCACGTTACGGTATTGTTGTTCGTTTGAAAGTGCATCTCATGTATGAAAATGATCTTCTGTACGCACGACGGGCGGCAATAATATCGCAAGAAAATCCTGACGTGTACTGACATCTGCATTATTTAACCGCTTTTTCTTCATTACAATGTTTAAGCATTTTTCAAGTCAGTTTAATTCATAATGTTTCTACTTCATGTAACATGAGAGTTCATACTGGAGTGAAGCCGTTCTCATCATGTGATTGGGGAAAACATTTCTGAGGGCGTGGTGAGCTCGTGCCAGGGGCGTGGGGAGTGAGCCGTTGGAAGAACCATCCTACGTCACGATGACCTACAACGTCCAATAGGAAAATTCAACTGCAGTAGCCACCGTTCAACCTTAAGAGGGCAGCACCCTTAAGTTTTTACACCATAAATTATAGAATTAAAGCACCTAAAGTTGGTTTAGGGTTTAGTTACGCTTTAAGTTTTGAACTGCAGTGCATCACAGTTTAAAAGACTTTTATATTCAAATAGAAAACAGTTCTTTTGAATCCTAATCATTTTTATTTTTTTTTATCAAATAAATGCAGCCTTGGTGAGCAGAACAGACCTCTTTCAAAAACATAATACAAACTTTATTCATTAATAATGATTTTGTAAATACATTTCAACTCAAGCCATGATTTCCCATATCAGAGAGAAGCACATATTGTTCCATGTTTTCTTTCTCAAAGCATTCGTCTTTTTCCCCCTGAAGGCAAGGTCGGCCCAAAACGGCCCGGTCAGGCAGTCAGTGCTCCGTGGGCTCAGAGTCTCCGGCGCTATCGTCTCTGTCTCTGGATTCGCTGGTGGCTCCGGACACGCCCATTCAGTTTGACATCATCTCACCCGTCAGCGAGGAGCACGCGAGTCAGGCCAAGAGTGGCGGCCAGGGCAGGTCTGGTTACGAGTGCTCAAAGTTGATAGATAAATAGGACAATTACTCTTGATTAGGGAATTATCAAGCATGGACGTAAAGCACTGGTTTGTGTTTCTCCCTTTGCTGAAAGAAGGACCAATCCATTCGGGGAATCTGGAGGGACACAGTCTGAAGAAAGTGAAGGTACATTGATCAAATAATATGTATACACTACCATTCAAAAGTTTGGGGTCCGTAAGATTAATTTTTTAAAGAAATGTATGCTTTTATTCATTAAGCATGCATTAAATTGATCAAAGATGACAGTAATGATATTTATAATGTTACAAAAGATTCCATTTAAAATAAATGCTGCTTTTGAACTTTATATTTATCACAGAATCCACAAAAATTAAGCACAACTGTTTTCAACTTTGATAATAATAATAAATGAGCAGCAAATCATATTAGAATGATTTCTGAAGGATCATGTGACACTGAAGAGTACACTGATGATGCTGAAAATTCAGCTTTGATCGCAGGAATTACAGAAAACTTTTTGGGAATTTCTGAGCAAATCTCGGCGACTCCAAAATGATAACATATATATAGCTAGAACATGAGTTTTAAAAGAATAGTTTATATAAAGGTATAAATTATTATCTTTTATTTTAATGACAGAATTGTATTTTTTTGTGTGCACTGTCCCTTTAATGGCTTAAAGGATTAGTTCACTTTTTAATAAACTTTTGCTGATAATTTACTCACCCCTATGTCTTTCTTTCTGCAGTCGAAAAGAAATTAAGATTTTTGATGAAAACATTCCAGGATATTTCTCCATATAATGAACTTCAATGGGCTCCAAACGGTTCAAGGTCCAAATGACAGTTTCAGTGCAGCTTCAAAGGGCTTTAAACGATACCAGACGATGAATAAGGGTCTTATCTAGCGAAACGATCAGTTTCTGCGAGAAACCGAGCAGTATTTATGCTATTATTGTACCTCTTATCAGTCGAACGTGATAATCTCTGAGCTCCGCCATAACTTCCGCTAAGTGAGGTCAAATACGAGCGTGGTCATAGATATATCGATCGACCTCATTCTGTTGATCCGTGCAAGCGCTAATGAGGTATCTACATATACATCTATGACCACGCTCGTATTTTGACCTCACTTAGCGGAAGTTATGGCGGAGCTCAGAGATGATCACGTTCGTCTGATAAGAGGTACAATAATAGCATAAATACTGCTCGGTTTACTTAAGACGGGCCTTGACATGTGCTGGTTTAAGCAGGGGAACCTTCCGTGCCATGCATGATTTCAAACCATGACGTCTTAGTGTATTACCTACAGTAACCTTGGAAACGGTGGTCCCAGCTCTTTTCAGGTCATTGACCAGCTCCTCCCGTGTAGTTCTGGGCTGATTTCTCACCTTTCTTAGGATCATTGAGACCCCACGAGGTGAGATCTTGCATGGAGCCCCAGTCCGAGGGAGATTGACAGTCATGTTTGGCTTCTTCCATTTTCTAATGATTGCTCCAACAGTGGACCTTTTTTCACCAAGCTGCTGGGCAATTTCCCTGTAGCCCTTTCCAGCCTTGTGGAGGTGTACAATTTTGTCTCTAGTGTCTTTGGACAGCTCTTTGGTCTTGGCCATGTTAGTAGTTGGATTCTTACTGATTTTATGGGGAGGACAGGTGTCTTTATGCAGCTAATGACCTCAAACAGGTGCATCTAATTTAGGATAATAAATGGAGTGGAGGTGGACATTTTAAAGGCAGACTAACAGTCTTTGAGGGTCAGAATTCTAGCTGATAGACAGGTGTTCAAATACTTATTTGCAACTGTATCATACAAATAAATAGCTAAAAAATCATACATTGTGATTTCTGGATGTTTTTTTTTTTTAGATTATGTCTCTCACAGTGGACATGCACCTACGATGACAATTTCAGACCCCTCCATGATTTCCAAGTGGGAGAACTTGCAAAATAGCTGGGTGTTCAAATACTTATTTTCCTCACTGTATATATATATATATATATATATATATATATATATATATATATATATATAAGTAATTAAATGAGCCTAATATAAATGTGTACTTGGTTGTCAATTAATGGCTTAAATGAACAACTAGGCCTAGTAGAAAAAAACTTAAGTCAGGGGCTACCCTACTAATTTCACATATTTTCGAACCAGCATGTCTCACAGGGAATTCTGGGTTGAGCGAGCGGCGGTGAGCGGAATGAGTGAGCGGAGCGGGATCATCAGATAGGTGCTCTCCGCTCTGGAGGAAATATTACCACTCTGCTCCGCTCACATGCTCTGGATATTATTAATTAATATAATTTTCTCCACTCATTTGGCTCTGGTTGCATCAGCCGAAAAGACCAGAGATTTTTACTAAGAAAATGCATTTTGATTTCATGTTGCTGTGACGTCAGGCTGAATCTCTTGTGTTGTTCCAGACTCAATCCTGCACCAGCTTTTCATCGTTCGGTTCTTGGGCTGCATGGAGGTGAAGGCCACAGAGAGCACTGACGTCATCTATGAGACCATGAGACAGATCCTGGCAGCCCGAGCCATACACAACATCTTCAGAATGACCGAGTCTCATCTGCTCGTCACGTGCGAATGCCTGAAGTGAGTTACGACGTTTGATATTCTCACAGCTGTGTTGAACTGATCCTGGATCAGGGCTCTGCTGCTTGTCCTGAAGTCATTAAAAAGAGCCTGTGAATATGCCAAGCATTTTAAATTCGTACAGGCAAACTTTAGGGTGTGTTCACACTTGGCATGTTTGGTGTGATTAAAAGGAGCTCTGGTGCGATTGCTCTGTTAGTGCGGTTCATTTGAATAAGTGTGCACTCTGCCATCTGAACCCTTGGTGAAGGGGACCAAGACTGCTGAAAAGATGTGTCTCGGTCCACTTCCAAACCAACTCTGATGCGGTTCCACTGAAATATGTACACAACACAGACCAAAGGACATGATGTCACAAGATGCGACAATAAAGGCACAGAATGCTTAAGCACACAAAGTGGCGATGTTGCCCATCACAGTTCAGGACAGGCGTCAGAACCGCGTCTCCTCGCAGCAGATCTTGGTTTGTGTGTGTGTGTGTGTGACGGAGGGATTCCTGACACTGTTTTGACTCCTTTACACATTTTATAAGCTCTTCACAAGTTCTCCGCTGGTCAAAATGCCATCATATGTAACTACGCACACACGAGTGCATTTAGCCAAACACACAACTTGGTAAGTTGTCCAAAAATATCGATTTTTCGATACATATAGAAACTGAAATATCTGAAACACTTCCAATACTCATTTTCCACAGAATAGAAACACTATCTACATCTCTCCGACAGCGAGTGACACACAAACCCTTCTCCACTCACTCACTCTTTTCATCTGCTCCGGATGAATATTGTTGGTGTTTCAGGGCTTGAATTTCGGTGTGGGATTGCATGTATTGTACATAATTACTGCAGATTTTGCGCTCACACCTAAAGTGCTGCAGCTTATTGCGCTTAAACAGTCAAAAACACACAAAATAATGTCAAAATGCTGGTCTTTGCGAGTATTCTCGTAAACACAGTCAGGTCTGTTTTAAGTGAATGTAAACAGTTGAGAAAGAAAACACGTGTAACAGTATAATGGATCCGTGCGTCAGCTCTTAAAGTGACAGTAGCCTAATAAACCTGCTGCTGAATTATGAGATATTATGAGATATGGTAGCTTTTCCCATGGTACCAATGTCAAAATTGTGTCTAGTAACCACTAGCCACAGTGGCTGGTGAGCAAAAAATTAAATTCAAGCCCTGTGTACACTCATACAAGAGAATTTTGCCCGGGACACAGCATTGTTCTGCATGTTCGGTAAGTTACATCGCAAAACCCGGGTTTTTTTGGTTTTGTCTGTTTAGGTTTGGTCGTAAAAATGACAGTGTGAACCGGGGCTGCGTTTCCCAAAACCATTGTAAGCTTAAGTTGATCGTAGAACAATTGCCACCAATGGTCTCTACGATCAACTTAGGATAACGATGGTTTTGGGAAACGCAGCCCAGGACTAAATTGTATCATTTTCTTTTTTGGTCTGGACTAAAAGAGCCAAGAGAACTTGTGAACACACCCTTAACCCTCTAGTGCTGTTGGTTCATATTTGACCGAAAAATTATGTTTGTTTTTTTTTAGGGCCCTTTCACACCAACCTTGTTTGTTTCCGAATTTTCGGACTTTTTAGTTTGGTCCGAATTAAAATTGTAGGTGTGAAACCTCCCACGGACCACGGTCCGGACCAAACTGATGAAATTTGGTCCGACGAAAACAGCTAGTCTCGGTCCGGATCAAACTGAACAAAGGTTCGGTTCGTTTCTAGTGTGAAAGCATTTTCTGTATGGTTCAGACTTTTTACAGGAAGTTTATGTTTAAATATTTTAATGTTATTATTAATTATTCAAAAATATATATTTTATATTGATCATGATAAGTGAAAAGATGCGCAATATGTCAGAAGACAGAAGGTCAGAAATGATTTTGACCACTTCATTAAGTTTTGTTTTGTAGAAAGCATTTCTTTAAAGTGAAATCTTAATTTTAATCAGTGTTTCATCAGCCAATTGTCTGGATTTAATAAATAAGAAGCTAATAATCGTGACCTGGAGCGATCACTTGCATTGCTCTTGAACACGTCTCATAAATAAACCCAAACTCAGCAGCTACTCACCTCACAGACATGAGAAAAATGAACGCAGTTTAAGAATGGTGCGTAACTTTGTAAAGGTTTTGGCACTTGCTGTGTGAAAACACAAAAATCATGGACATGATTGGAAAAGGGTAAATGGTCCTGAAAAAAGAGTCACACTTTGTATTTGTTCGCGCATTGGAAAAGAACGGGAGCCTCTAGTGGAAGCGTTTGGTACTGCGCACAAACAAACTCTGACTGAAAGCTCATTTTTTGAGATATGAACCTCAAATTTGCTTGTTTAGATTTACGACTTTGAAAAGTAAAACGTGTTTTTGGAAAATATATATTTCATGAATAATTTTAAATGGTATTTTTGTGCATTTTTCATAACAATAAATGTAAACTTTTTTCAAGTTCAGCAATAATCTGCCATGTATCGACTTTAAAAAAAAAAGCTCAAACTTCAGCCTGTGCTCCAAAACATTAAAGATTGGAAATGTCATTTTCAGGCCCATGCGCAAAAAGTGAATAAATGGATTATAACTACTGCATAAATATAATTTAGTACCATACAATATTATTGAACTAAAGTATAGTACAGTCATTTCATTGAAATAATGAAAAATTCCGTCATTTTTGACCGTCACGCGAGCAGCACCAGAGGGTTAATCCTGTATTTTCAAAGACTTTGGTCTAGGCTTACTTTACGCCATACTTTTTGTGTCTTTTATAAAGTTCTGTTTGTTTATTCCAGGCTGATTGACCCACAGACACAAGTCACAAGACTACGGGTACGTCCTTAACTAATCATTTAACAGGTTTGTTCACTGCTCATATCAGATGTGCTGTTCTGAAGTCAGTGTTTGCTCTGCCGTTCCTCAGTTCTCTCTCTCCAGCGTTGTGCTGTGTGCGACACATCAGGAGAACAAGCGCTTGTTTGGCTTCGTGCTGCAGACGGCAGGAAAACGAGTGGATGGGCGGCCCGTGACCATCTGCTACGTCTTTGAGTCAAACAATGATGGAGAGAAGGTGCAAATACCTTGATCGCTCATATATGCATATAATCTTTCATTATTTCTACTTTAATAAGGACATGTGT
Organism: Romanogobio albipinnatus; assembly: GCA_023566225.1. Lineage (NCBI taxonomy): Eukaryota > Metazoa > Chordata > Actinopteri > Cypriniformes > Gobionidae > Romanogobio > Romanogobio albipinnatus. The sequence goes on from CM042254.1 coordinate 49,155,017, forward strand.
ATATACCTGATTTAAAAATGTTTTTTTTTTTTCTTGAATATATTAGATCTGTGACAGTGTCGGCCTGGCAAAGCAGATCGCCCTCCACTCGGAGATGGTGAGAAAAATCTGCATTTGTTTGATTTCAAATAACTTAGTGCAGAAATGCATGAAATTGATAATGCTGATGTTTCTTGAGGATATGTATGTGTTTTTTTCTGGCAGGACCGCAAAGCCTCACAGAAACAGAGAGAGCTGGACAAAGCCAAGGAGAAACAACAGGAAGAACTGCATAAACAAAAACAGATCGAGAAGGTAGCAGACATTCACATCATATATTTCTCATTAGCCTCGTTTCCATTTCCCTTCAAAATGCACAAATTGAAATTGTGAATTGAAAATACGTCCAATGGAAACGCACCAATTTCGCTAAAACTCCCATATATCGCAAAAATATATACGTTCACATGAGGTGGTTTTTCAGGCAATTCGAAAAAGGACATTTTCGCAACACAGCAATGGAAACAGTTTTTTGACATTTACAGGTCACCTGGTGTACGTAAAAGTCGATCATTCTTTACAGATGACCAGGGCTTGACATTAACTTTTCTGCTCACCAGCCACTGTGGCTAGTGGTTTTCCAAAGTTACTAGCCACTTAGCATTTTCACTGGCCACAATTTAGTTGTTGGGAAATTTGCTGTTGTCTATACGTAAAAATGACCACTGTAGACATCCAAATCAAGTCTACATGAAATGTATAACATGACAGTTCATCAACAGCTGTTTGTCTGAAAAAAAATTAAGATTTTTATTTTAATCAGCTGTGACGCATTTAAATCCTAGCATATTTTGTGTATGAGCCCATACAGTAGCCTAGTGGAATAAATATCCATATTTTCATGTGATTTGACAGTTTATTTGATTAAATCTAAAAAATCAAAAAGGTGTGCATCATACCTGACACCTAGATGAACACTTTACGGTCAGTTTTATGACTGTAAGCCATTCTCTTCAAATGCTATTGAAGTTAGAAACGTGTATACCAATGTTGTATGTAACTTTAGACGCCGTCCCTAAATTCGCGAATATCGAACGTCCAACGTCAAGCCAGGTTTATGCCAGTCACATCAGTTGCGCTATGGTTCTGTTGTGCTCTTTGTTTGCAACAAAAACAGTCAATCACAGTATGATGAATGAATCTCCTATGTGCATCGCACGTACATCTCTGCTTTGATGAGAGCGCAGATTTCAGTGAGTGAGAGCGGGTGGGCGCCGCAAATGACGGGTTGTCGGGTGTTAATGTCAAGCCCTGCAGATGACCGTATGTTTGGACAGAAGACAAGACGTTCTTTATTAAAGGTCCCGTTCTTCGTGTTTTTTTGAAGCTTTGATTGTGTTTACAGTGTGCAATATAACATGTGTTCATGTTTCGCGTGGAAAAAAAAACAGTATTTTTAACACAATTTACTCATCTGTACACCGCTGTTCTCACTGTCCTAAAAACGGCTGATGACTTCCTTTATTCTATGAAGTCCCTCCTTCAGAAATACGTAACGAGTTCTGATTGTGCCAGCGGTTCCCGTGTTGTGATTTGACCGCAGCTTAGCGAACGTGGCACGGTTCCTGTGTTGTGATTCGACAGCAGCTTAGCGCACGTGGAAAGGTCACGCCTCTTAACGGGAGATATATGCGCTTAATGATCTCTACAGCGTCCCTGGGAAAGCCAAACAAAGGTGATTTGACTCCGGCATGAAAATAACAGCGTCTCGACGACATGGCGACAAACACACTCAAACGCAACACTTCCTTTTCTCCACGCGACACTTCCTCTTCTCCACGTGGGACAGCAACAAGACCACGTCCCTTTTTTTGCGTATTCTTGTGGGCGGAGGTTAGTCTGTTCTACTGTTCTACTGACGTCATTAATGAAGGAAGTACCAGGATGTAGTCCAAGCCAGCCGTTCGCTGTAGGCTTTGAAAGGGAACTTCTGTTAAATAAAATATCTCGCTTGGCATTGAACTTTGAGCTTTATAATTTTACAGGTATTATTTATGCTCTAACAGCAACATTACACACTAACTAAAGCTTGAACAATGGGATCACAAAGAACGGGACCTTTAAACTTTAAAAAGATGAGAATTACAGCAATACTGGATTCAAAACAACAAAGAAATGCCACAAGTGATCATTAAAGGAACACTCCACTTTTTTTTGAAAATAGGCTCATTTTCCAACTCAGCTAGAGTTAAACAGTTGAGTTTTACCGTTTTCGAATCCATTCAGCCGATCTCTGCCGGTCTGGCGGTAGCACTTTTAGCATAGATCATTGAATCTGATTAGACCGTTAGCATCTCGCTCAAAAAATGACCAAAGACTTTTGATATTTTTCCCATTTAAAACTTGACTCTTCTGTAGTTACATCGTGTACTAAGACCGACTGAAAATGAAAAGTTGTGATTTTCTTGACCGATATGTCTAGGAACTATACTCTCATTCGTGCGTAATGATCAATAGCTTTGAGCCGTACCATGAGTGCAGCGGCGCAATGATATTACACAGCGCCTGAAAATAGTCCCCAGCGCTCCCTGTATAAGCAGCAATGTCACATTGGTTATGTTGACGGAAGTTAGCCTATTTTCAGGCGCTGTGTAATATCATTGCGCCGTTGCACCCATGGTCCAAACTCTTTGGTCATTTTTCAGCGAGATGCTAACGGTCTAATCAGATTTAATGATCTATGCTAAGCTATGCTAAAAGTGCTACCGCCAGACCCGGAGATCGGCTGAATGGATTCGACAACGGTAAAACTCAACTGTTTAACTCTAGGGGAGACGGAAAATGAGCCTATTTTCAAAAAAAAGTATGGGTGTTCCTTTAAAGGTGTCATGAACTGGCTTTTAAATTTTTTTATACTGTAGTCTGAGGTCAACTTATGACGTTCACGTGGTTTTTACATTCAAAAACATCATAATGAATAAGTAATAGGCTATTTTCTGCCCTGGTTTTGAGGCTCTCTCCTGCAAGCTTGGATTTTATGGGCGTGCCGCACTGAAGACTTGGAAGTATACGCCACGGCTAGGATGGGATAAGATTTGCATATTTAATGAGCTTCGGCTCCTTGTTTTGAAGCATGTGGGAAAACGGCAACTGAAATAATTCTTCCCACAGGGCTCGCAAAATGTCTTTATCAAACAAACACAATGATTTATCTCTCATCCACCCGCGATTGATTGGAATATTATTTTGGTATTACTTGGCCTGCCTGATCGGTGGATATAAGTGCGAACCGTGCATATCTCACACACACACACACATGCGCGCCAGTATGTTGCAGACTGCATGATCAAAACTTCCGCGGTTGTATTCTTCCTTCAAATATCAAGTCAAGAGAGTGAACAGCGCGTATCAAGAACCACAAATAAAGGATTCTTCAGCCTTTGACCGCGTGCTAAGGTATGTTAAGTTAGACACGTACACAATCAATAGATCCATATCAAACGATCTGTAACAATGCAATATCACAAATAAAAAACAGGTTTTACTCATATTAGTGTGGTTATTCTCATCCTGTCTGCAAATCCGCAATGTCTTCCCCACGTGAGCTGAATATTCATTAAAAATAAAGGTCATCCATGCATTCATAATATTGGAATCCGAATGAAGCTTTTGTGGTATGTTTAGAAATTTGATGCGGTTTAGCTCTCTCTCTGTAGGCCTGTGTTATGTTAGTGGGACGAGTCGGTGGGCGGGGCTACAGAATCAGGCGTTGTTCTTCTTCTGCTGAGGCGGTGCTTCACTACACTCTCACGTCATAGCCGGGCACATTCTCAGATCGATCGTTTGCTGGGCCTGGTGTCAATAAAAGCTTTTCTTTGACTAACAAGGAAGTTTTCAGCTCTAAAACTTACAGGATATTCTTATATAGCCATGACCTTTTATATATCAAAAGCTCAAGGGAAAGCTGATTTCTCAATTCATCACCCCTTTAAGACCTTGAAGCAGATATGAGGGACCCATGGGCGTCGGAACCATTGTATGTGTATGTCACTTTTTACGATCAATGATATTGGACCCACTCACTTTTATCGTCTCTAACATTCAGCACGTGTGTTTACCTACTCCTAATCGATAAACACTTATTATTAAACTCATGTTAGATGCTTTATTTCCACTTTTCAAATTTTTTCTTCATTTTTATTGAAAATAAATGCCTTTTCGATCTGATATGTGATGGGAAAAGGGAGAAGATTGAGTTCGGCGAAAGGCGGACTCGAACCGCGGGTCGATTTGTGTCAAAATGTAATGCCGTGCGTCTTACCCCTACACTACTGCCACTCTCAATGTTATGGCGATTTCCGTAGTTTTGTCTTTCCGAACTAGACGTTTAGCAAGCAAAGCGGTATATTTGTACTTAATGTAATTGGCATCTACTCCAGCAAAAGATTTCTGAGGACCCACCCACTTTTTTTTTGCTTCCGACGCCCATGGAGGGACCTCATACGTGGCCACTCCCAAAGAGGCTTTCCTTGCCATTAATGCTTGGATAACATGCCTACGTCTTCTTCCTTTAATAATAACGGCCAGTGTGATGGCTGTGATATACATAAACCCGACATACGTGGCTTCATTTTTGGACTTATCGCGAGAGGAAAAAAATAAGTTTTAGTCGCATGACATCGGTTAATGGAAACGTGTCATTTCGCAATTATTTTTTATCGACATTTAGAAAATATCACTAACGTTTTGGCAAATCTGTAATGGAAACGCGGCCATTGTAACCAGCATCCACTAAATTCAAACGCTGGGGATATGACTTTTCTAGTCGTAATAGTCTCTTCTGCTCACCAAAGCTGCATTTATTTGATTATAAAATACAGTAAAAATTTGAAATATTACAGTTTCAAACAGCTGTTTTCTATGTGAATATATAGTAAAATGTAATTTATTCCTGCGATCAAAGCTGAATTTATCATCATTACTCCGGTCTTCAGTCACATGATCCTTCAGAAATCATTCTAATGTGAGGATTTGCCGCTCAAGAAACATTTATGATTATTATCAATGTTGAAAACAGTTTCTTTTTGTGGATAGCGTGATATTTAAACCGCATTTACTGTCACTTTTGATCAATTTAATGCGTCTTTGCTGAATAAAAGTATTCATTTTCTTGAACTTTTGAGCAGAAGTGTATAACTGAACACATGTCATAAGTAAACCGTGTTCTCCAAACCTTCAGGATCTTGAGGAACAAAGCCGCTTGATCGCCGCCTCCAGCCGACCCAGCCAACCAGCTGCTGATGGACAGGTCTTGGTCCTTAGCAACAGCCAATCGGAGGACAGCGATGCAGGAGAGGAGGGGCAGAAAAAGGGCGAATCGGAGGCCTGATAAGAACCTTTCTACGCATATCACTTCCTGTTCTTCAAGGGTTCTCCAGAGTGGCCTGCAGGAGACATGATTTAATATGAAACTGCGGAATATTCTAAAAAAAAAAGGACACTTTGGGGGAAAAACTTCTCAAAAGTTATTTGTAAGAATCCTGTATTTTTTACCATATGCGTTATCAAATTGCATTTGCTTTTAGAGGGTTTTATATATGTATGAGTGTAAATGAATCCACTACCACAACGAACTACAACCTAACGAGGCGTCAGGTGACGTTTGTTGAGCTGCACGTGTGAATAACAGATGTGCAAAAGACATTAATACTTTATGTTGGGCTTCATTTTCGGTTCTCGCTGATAATGTTTTAAGGCTGCATGCGTTTCCGTTCATGTCACTTACGGTGAATTATTGTAATTGTCAATCTCGGTTCTAAAAATCTTAATCGTCCTAAAATAGGCTTAATTTTGACAGGTTCACCCTATGATGGGCTCAAAATCATTAACGGTTATAATGTCATCTTCACAATTAATAAGCTAATACAGTTCTGATTTTTGTCCGTTAGCTTTTGCATCCATGATTCACAACGTTCTACAAACGCGCATCTGTTACAGACTAAGTTTTGTGATCATTCAGTGTTTTTTGCTTTTGCTCTTGGATTGGGGTGTACGGTATTTTTTTTGTATAACAGATATATTTAGGACTGCATTGCATCATAAGTGTTTTATTGGCCCAATATATTGAAATCTGCAGCTCGAGCAAAAATGGTTAAAATTGGTGATGGAATTGCAAACTGAAACGTTCATCATTTGAGCTTTGCTCCTAAATCCTTGAGTGGTGGAAGTTGCACAGAAACACTACTGAATCAAATATTGTCTCATCTCATCCATTGATTTGGTTCATTTGATAATTTGCTTTAAGTAATGAAAACTTTATGAAGTCTTTATGGTTTGTAAGACGTCCGAAAAACGCACTTTCTGTTCCATTAATCCGTTTACTGAGTGTAAAGCATTTGCTCCATTCAATTTGTCAATGATTGTTTCTAATCTTTAAAGAACTGTTTGTGTCTAAATGTCTTTCTACAAAATCATGGGGTACAATGAAGATTAGTATTAAATCTGTTTTAAATAAGCTGATCCTCTTTGACTCTCCAGAATCTTAATTTTTTTCCATTACTCTGGTTTGGATTTTTTAACTTGTATTAAACTTCTTCAAATAACAAACAGGCATTAACACTGTTGAACAGGGAAAAAAACATATATTGCCAAAAGTTTTAACCTTTATATGCACATGAACTTTAGTGCCATCCCATTCTTAATCCGTAGGGTTTAATATGGAGTCGGCCCACCCTTTGCAGCTCTAACAGCTTCAGCTCTTCTGGGAAGGCTTTCCACAAGGTTTAGGAGTGTGTTTGTGGGGATTCTTCTAGAAGCGCATTAGTGAGGTCAGACACTGATGTTGGACGAGAAGGCCTGGCTCTCAGTCTCCGCTCTAATTCATCCCAAAGGTGATCTATCGGGTTGAGGTCAGAACTCTGTGCAGGCCAGTCAAGTTCCTCCACACCAAACTCGCTCATCCATGTCTTTATGGAGCAACGCTTTGTGCACTGGTCAGTCATGTTGGGACAGGAAGGGGCCGTCCCCAAACTGTTCCCACAAAGTTGGGAGCATGAAATTGTCCAAAATGTCTTGGTGAAGCATTAAGAGTTCCTTTCACTGGAACTAAGGGGCCAACCCCACCCCATAATCCCCCCTCCACCAAACTTTACACTTGGCACAATGGAGTCCGGCAAGTCCCGTTCTCCTGGCAACCGCCAAACCCAGACTCGTCCGTGGGATTGCCAGACGGAGAAGTGGGATTGCCAGACGGAGAAGCGTGATTGGTCACTCCAGAGAACACGTCTCCACTGCTCTAGAGTCCAGCGGCGGCGCGCTTTACCCCACTGCATCCCACGCTTTGCATTGCACTTGGTGATGTAAGGCTTGGATGAGCCGCTCTGCCATGGAAACCCATTCAATGAAGCTCTACACACTGTTCTTGAGCTCATCTGAAGGCCACAGAAGTTTGGAGGTCAGGAGCTCTTGACTCTGCAGAAAGTTGGCGACTTCTGTGACCCTCAGCATGCGCTGACCCCGCTCTGTGATTTCACTTCGTGGCTGAGTTGCTGTTGTTCCCAATTGCTTCCACTTTGTTATAACACCACTAACAGTTGAGCGTGGAATATTTAGTATAATATTTGGACTTATTGCACAGGTGGCCACCGATCACGGTTCTCTGAGCTCCTGAGAGCGGCCCATTCTCTCACTAATGTGTGTAGAAGCGTCTGCAGGCCTAGTGCTCGATTTATACACCTGTGGCCATAAAGCGATTGAACACCTGAACTCAGTGATTTGGAGGGGCGTCCCAATACTTTTGGCAATAGAGTGTATGTATATATCAAGTATTTTAGAGAATTTAAAGGACTCGGTTGCTTTAAATATTGAAATAAAATGTTCAAATCGTTCTTAAATGCCACAAAACATAACATCTACATTTGTGTAAATAAAACTTATGATCAAAACATTAATACAAAAAATAATGAACCATCTTAACAGGCTATTCCAAATTAAATATGTAAAAGAAGGGAAGTTATTGGCCTGGTTTAGGAAAAATTGATAAAACAATTTAAAACGATATTACACAAATTCAGCCTTTTTTTAATATTTACTATTTCAATTAATAGTAAAATCAAATTAAGTTGAATAATCCTTACATATTATGAATTAAGAATTTTAAATGAGTAAAAAAAGCTAGAGCTTAATAAAACATTTTGTATAAATCTTTAAAATATATATATCTTTTATGAATGTGAATCACAAACTAAATGGTCCATTCCATTGTTCCATTAGGATTTATACAAAATTGATGGAATTTTAATATTAATTGAAATGCGTAAATCTTAAAAAAAGGCTATTTTTTCTGTTATCATGAGTAAACTTTTGATTTACAAAGGTTGTTCTAAATATATATTGCTTGTTGTTAGTTTATGTATACACTGTTAATAAAATGAGATCCTATTGTAAAGTGTTACCGAATAAATCTAACCCTAAGGAACCTCAAGTTTCATAAAACTCTCAAAGTCTGGATTATCTCCGTAAAATAAAGCGTTAATTGCTTGTATTGTTGGTTAAGTGATTTTCATTTCTAATTGGTCTTCATGTGGTTTGCATTTAAACAAGTCTAATTGGTCATTTCTTGGCAAAACAATGGAGCTGCAGGGGCCGCGCTTGTGTCCCCGGTGCTCTCCGAGAGCCCAAGACAAATAAACAAGCGAGTCATTTATTAAAAGCAGCCAAGCAACCAAAGGAGATCAATTCAGCACTGAATGAGACAATTATTACATGCTGCTTCCAGCGAACTGCCTTTTGTGATCCGGAGCATCTTTCTCCATGCATGTCAAGAGAGAATGGGAATATTCAGTAGGATTAGTTTAAACGGCATTAGGCTTTATTATTATTTTAAACTCGTGTGCTAGAAAATAAGGTAAATAAGATTAGGCACTAGTTGACTGCTTTCTCATAATGCTGGAGATGCGGCAGGAGGAAAAAAAATCCTGGGAACGGGGCCTAATTTTCTACCTGGTGAGTAAAAAGAATGGCACATCAGCCGTGTTTTGTCCCGCTCAATAGCGGCTTTAAGGGATTCAGTGTCTCCAGAAGATAACAGGTTGCTGCTCCGGGTTGGAACGCCTCATTTAGACCCTGAATCACCTGCAGTCGTCCAGGGGCCCCACGGTGAGGGCCGGTGATTCACATGTAAAACATTCCGTCTCGGGCTTTAATTGGCGACGTTTGGAGCTATAAAGGCGAACCCAAGAGCTCAGATCTCACCAGTCGGGAGAAGAAGAGCACTCGGGTCTCCAGATGGCCTCTCTCACAGTCAGCGTGCATCAGAACCGACAGTCCGTGTTCACCATCGACAGCATCCTGGGACTGAACCGACCGGATCAGAGGACCGCCCTGACAGCACCACACCGACCCTGGACAGGTAGGACAACACACATATTGGGGTTTTGGTACACTCTAAAAAAATGCTGGGTTAAAAACAACACAAGTTGGGTCGAGATTGGACTAACCCAGAAATTGGGTTAAATGTTTTATTAAAACAACCCAATCGCTGGGTTAGTCCATTTTCCGTTTTTAGAGTGTATTTGCTTTCAATATATTTAGTAAAAATTGCATTTACATTAATTCTAGCGCTGTCAAAAATGCATCTAGCATAAAGGTTTGTGTTTATATAATGTCGGTCAAAAGTTTGGAAACATTACCATTTTTAATGTTTTTGAAAGTCTCTTACACTCTAATTGGACTAATATTTCAAATTTTTTCTGCATGTTTGATCAAATGCCGGCCTGGTGAGCATACACTCTAAAGAAATGCTATGGACTAACCCAGCAATTGGTTTGTTTTAAGCAAACATTTAACCCAATTGTTGGGTTAGTCCATTTTCAACACAACTTGGGTTATTTTTAACCCAGCATTTCTCACCAGGCCTGCATTTGATCAAACATACAGAAAAAAATTGTGAAATATTAGTCCAATTTTAAATAATGGTTAATAATGGTAATTACTTCAGACTTCAGAAATCATTCTAATGCTTTTCAGGATTCTTTGATGAATAAAAAGTAAAAAGAAAAGAAAAAGAACAGCATTTATTTAAATTAAAATATACATCTTTTGTAACAATATACACTACCGTTCAAAATTTTGGGGTCAGTGATTTTTCTTCTTTTTAAAAAAATAATAAATGAATACTTTTATTCAGCAAGGATGTGTTAAATTGATAAAAAATAATCAATTTGACAGCACTAATTTATTCATTTTAGCAGAAAACGACAAATGAGGAGTCTATACATCAAGCTGCTTATAAAATATAGCTACAACTCATATTTATTTATTGTATAATTTAAAGTAGACCTAGTCTATTTTCCTGGTGACTTTTTTTTTGTCCATTCCATTGTTGTAACCATTTTCGTTAAAAAAAAAAAAACATTTTTTTAAAGAGTAAAACTGTAAGGTACATTTTTAATAACGATATTGAGAACAATTTATGATAATATTACTTTAAAAGGCGCATCCCAGAAGTTTTACCACAAAAATATTGACTCGGTTTACTGAACCGGTTCCCAGTTGGAACGAAACGATTCCCAGAGGTGATGGAGTTTAAATGACATAATGATGTCTTTTATTTTCTTCAGATGTGAAACCGGCATGCCAGAACCGTCGCGTGGTCGCAGACAGTGAAGCTTCAGTGGGTGTGAGAGTGAATGAAGATGGCAAATCTTACAGCAAATCACCAGCAGACTCGTACAGGAGAACACTGAACTGGTACATCGGACGCAGGCCGCGGACGGCGTTCTCTAGCGTTCAGGTGAACTCCTCTGACCTGCGCATGCGCTTTAGTCGCTCACTGAATCATAGCATTCATTACAATATTTTGATCCCATTAAGTTATAAAAACATTATTTCTGAAAGTTTTCCGAACGTTTCTTGTTTACGAACGTTAAGGAAACATTCTATTTTATCATTTTGCAAACATTAAGGGTTTGGAACGTTCTCCGGACATTCTAAAAACATTCAGAACGTTCCATGTATTATGTTTTGAGAGCATTAGCTGTTCATTAGGAGATACATTTGAACGAACGTTCTATTAACGTCACTGGACTTTGAAAAAACCTTTTTTAGAACGTCCAAAGTTCTCAGAACATTTTCTGTGGTGACTTTCTTGTCAGTTATTTCTAACATTAACATCACAGAATTAGTTGAAATAGCCATGGATGTAATTTGATCTGAAAAGGCGTAATACACTAAAGAATAAACTGTGTTTTCACCTGTAGTATTGATATTAATGATGTTTTTTTATTTTTATGTCCAGATCAAGATATTGGAGAGTGTGTTTCAAGTGAACTCATACCCGGGCATCGATATACGGGATGAACTCGCTAAGAAACTTCATCTAGATGAGGACAGAATTCAGGTAAAGACTGATCTGTTCTCATCTGCTTTGATAATGTGTTCTTTCATTTAGTATAGCAATGTTTGTTTTGGGATATTTGGGTTAGTTCTATGACTATAGATGTTCTGGATGAAGTTTATGGTGGATGTTTTCTGGTCTGTCTCTTAGATTTGGTTCCAGAACAGGAGAGCCAAGCTGAAGCGCTCACACAGAGAGTCTCAGTTTCTCATGGTGAAGACCGTCCTGAAGGATCTACAGTCCAGCAGGGAAGAACGCTGATGCTCGCAGAAACACATCTGTTGTGATCTTGTAATTTATTATATATGTCTTTAACATTTATGTAGACTAATTAATAATTATCTCTCACTATGATTTAAATGCTTCTTATTGTGTGTTTACTGAAAATATAAAAGAATAAAGTCATTATAAATACAATTCAAATCATTTTCATTCAAACCTAAAGTTCAATTAAATCTTGAACTCTTTCTGTAGTTCTAAGTGGAGTTAAGTGAACATTATCTTCTGCCAGCTGTTAAGCACACACACACACACACACACACACACACACACACACACACACACACACACACACACACACACACACACACACACACACACACACACACACACACACACACACACACACACACACACACACACACACACACACACACTTCACCCCCACTTGCAAACTAATTAGTGCTTTGTAACTATAGGGCTCAGTAAACCTATTAAGTATTGATTGGGTCACAATGGGGGGTTTCTCTGAGGGGGGGGGGGGGGGGGTTATATTTGCATTTGAGCCGCTTTCAACATTTCCAGCACTTGCATAAATAAATATAATTGGAAATATATACGTTGTGAAAATGTGAACATGAAGGGTTTCAACATTTTCAGCACTTGCACAGTTTTTGCATGTTTGAAAGGGAAGGATTTTTAAAAACCATATAATAATATTTGTATGTTCATTTGCATACAAGCAAACACTTGGTGGCGCTGTTGTACTAGATTTGGCTCTGAAACTGAACTTTTTAAATTTGGTGACAAAATCTTCTTTCTTTCATTCGTTATGAATTGCTTTTTTTAACAAATAGAACACTAAACATACAAACAAACTCATTTATTCTGTCCTCAAACAAATGCATTATTATTTGTCATTATATAATGTATAATATTACATTGATGTACATAAAATAATATTTTAAAAATGATCCTAGAAAGAGTGACAAATGTATAATTTGTCCTGAATATACATGCATATTTTCAAAGTGCAATGCCACACGTTTACAGCTTTTAGTATATATATATATATATATATATATATATATATATATATATATATATATATATATATATATATATATACACACACAGATCAGGCATAACATTATGAGCACTGACAGGTGAAGTGAATTACACTGGTGATCTCTTCATCACCTGTTAGTGGGTGGGATATATTAGGCAGCAAGTGAACATTTTGTCCTCAGAGTTGATGTGTTAGAAGCAGGAAAAATGGGCAAGCGTAAGGATTTGAGCGAGTTTGACAAGGGCCAAATTGTGATGGCTAGACGACTGGGTCAGAGCATCTCCAAAACTGCAGCTCTTGTGGGGTGTTCCCGGTCTGCAGTGGTCAGTCTCTATCAAAAGTGCTCCAAGGAAGGAACAGCGGAGAACCAGCCACAGGGTCATGGGCGGCCGAGGCTCATTGATGCACGTGGGGAGCGAAGGCTGGCCCGTGTGGTCCGATCAAACAGACGAGCTACTGGAGCACAAACTGCTCAAGAAGTTAATGCTGGTTCTGATAGAAAGGGGTCAGAATACACAGAGCATCTCAGTTTGTAGCGTATGGGGCGGCACAGCCGCTGACCAGTCAGGGTGCCCATGCTGACCCCTGTTCACCGCCCAAAGCACCAACAGGGCACGTGAGCATCAGAACTGGACCCCGGAGCAATGGAAGAAGGTGGCCTGGTCTGATGATCACGTGTTCTTCTACATCACGTGGATGGCCGGGTGTGTGTGTGCGTGGCTTACCTGGGGAACACATGGCACCAGGTGCACTATGGGAAGAAGGCGTGGCGGTGGAGGCAGTGATGCTTTGGGCAATGTTCTGCTGGGAAACCTTGGGTCCTCCATCCATGTGGACGTTACTTTGACACGTCCCACCTACCTAAGCATTGTTGAGCCCATGTCCAGCCTTTCATGGAGACGGTATTCCCTGCTGGCTGTGGCTCTTTCAGCAGATAATACACGCCACAAAGCACAAATGCTTCAGGAATGGTTTGAGGAGCACAACAACGAGTCTGAGGCGTTGACTCGGCCTCCAAATTCCCCAGATCTCAATCATATCGAGCATCAGTGGGATGTGCTGGACAAACAAGTCCGATCCATGGAGGTCCCGCCTCGCAATTTACAGGACTTAAAGGATCTGCTGCTAACATCTTGATGCCAGACACCACAGCACGCCTTCAGGGGTCTAGAGGAGTCCATGCCTCAACGGGTCAGGGCTGATTTGGCAGCAAAACGGGGACCAACACAATAATATATTTTAATATTGATGGCCCTGCATTATGAACGCATGATAAAAGCTGTTTGAGCATTGCTGGTGTGCTCATCTTTAAAAAGCAGCTTGTAGGCTGTCAGTAACAGAAGCGGAGCTGAAAGAGGATCTGGGTGTATCTGTGCAGACGGCGGCTCAAATGCTCCCGACTCCTTTGGCCTCCAGTTTTCTGTCTTTGATCTGAAACAGGATAGTTGGATGCACATTGTGGCTGTTGGCTACAGAGCTGATGAGCCAAACGTTCTGTCTCACACTGCCAGCGAGATCATCAGGACTGCAGAGACAGCAATATTTTCCAGGTGATGCATATTTGAAAAGAATGAAACAGTTTCTTGACTGCGAACACTCCAAAATCCTAAAGCAGTACTTCAACTTAGAGGTCAACACAGGTCCAAAAATTCGTACCCGGACCCGAAGAGACCCGTGATGTGCTACACGGAACCGACCCGGACCTGTCTATTATTTCGGACCCGTGCAGATCCGAGAAATGCCAAAAATGTAGTATATATACCCGGGTCGGTACCCGGAACCGACCCGGACCGTCTATTATTTTATAGCTGGAACCTAACCCGGCGGGAAGACACAGACCCGACTGGACCCGATCGTCTCATATTCCACAATAACCTGCTCTTACCAAGGCAATAAACAAGTTGCGAAAAATGTTTTGTTTTGAAAAAAACTGTCTCAGCCTACACTCTAAAAAATGCTGGGTTAAAAACAACCCAAGTTGGGTTGAAAATGGACTAACCCAGCAATTGGGTTGTTTTAACCCAGTGAGGGTTGTTTTAACCCAGCAATTGGGTTGTTTTAACCCAGCAATTGGGTTGTTTTAACCCCAGCAATTGGGTTGTTTTAACCCAGCAATTGGGTTGTTTTAACCCCAGCAATTGGGTTGTTTTAACCCAGTGAGGGTTGTTTTAACCCAGCAATTGGGTTGTTTTAACACAGCAATTGGGTTGTTTTAACCCAGCAATTGGGTTGTTTTAACCCCAGCAATTGGGTTGTTTTAACCCAGCAATTGGGTTGTTTTAACCCCAGCAATTGGGTTGTTTTAACCCAGTGAGGGTTGTTTTAACCCAGCAATTGGGTTGTTTTAACACAGCAATTGGGTTGTTTTAACACAGTGAGGGTTGTTTTAACCCAGTGAGGGTTGTTTTAACCCCAGCAATTGGGTTGTTTTAACCCAGTGAAAGGGTTGTTTTAACCCAGAAATTGGGATGTTTTAACCCAGTGAATGGGTTGTTTTAACCCAGCAAATGGGTTGTTTTAACCCAGTGAATGGGTTGTTTTAACCCAGCAATTGGGATGTTTTAACCCAGTGAATGGGTTGTTTTAACCCAGCAAATGGGTTGTTTTAACACAGTGAGGGTTGTTTTAACCCAGCAATTGGGATGTTTTAACCCAGCAATTGGGTTGTTTTAACACAGTGAGGGTTGTTTTAACCCAGTGAGGGTTGTTTTAACCCCAGCAATTGGGTTGTTTTAACCCAGTGAATGGGTTGTTTTAACCCAGCAATTGGGATGTTTTAACCCAGTGAATGGGTTGTTTTAACCCAGCAAATGGGTTGTTTTAACACAGTGAGGGTTGTTTTAACCCAGCAATTGGGATGTTTTAACCCAGTGAATGGATTGTTTTAACCCAGCAATTGGGTTGTTTTAACACAGTGAGGGTTGTTTTAACCCCAGCAATTGGGTTGTTTTAACCCAGTGAATGGGTTGTTTTAACCCAGCAATTGGGATGTTTTAACCCAGTGAATGGGTTGTTTTAACCCAGCAAATGGGTTGTTTTAACACAGTGAGGGTTGTTTTAACCCAGCAATTGGGATGTTTTAACACAGTGAATGGGTTGTTTTAACACAGTGAGGGTTGTTTTAACCCAGTGAGGGTTGTTTTAACCCCAGCAATTGGGTTGTTTTAACCCAGTGAATGGGTTGTTTTAACCCAGCAATTGGGATGTTTTAACCCAGTGAATGGGTTGTTTTAATCCAGCAATTGGGATGTTTTAACCCAGTGAATGTGTTGTTTTAACCCAGCAATTGGGTTGTTTTAACC
>CM042254.1:49178480-49315980 GCA_023566225.1 Romanogobio albipinnatus
AAACGCAACTGTAATACAATACAACACAACTACGGTAAATATAGTAAACGCAACTGTAATACAATACAACACAACTACAGTAAATATAGTAAATGCAACTGTAATGCTAAGCAACTACGGTAAATATAGTATGCGCAACTGTAATACAATACAACTATGGTAAATATAGTAAATGCAACTGTAATACAATACAACACAACTACGGTAAATATAGTAAATGCAACTGTAATACAATACAACACAACTACGGTAAATATAGTAAATGCAACTGTAATGCTAAGCAACTACGGTAAATATAGTATGCACAACTGTAATACAATACAACTACGGTAAATATAGTAAATGCAACTGTAATACAATACAACAACAGTAAATATAGTAAACGCAACTGTAATGCTAAACAACTACGGTAAATATAGTAAACGCAACTGTAATGCTAAACAACTACGGTAAATATAGTAAACGCAACTGTAATACTACGCAACTATGGTAAATATAGTAAACGCAACTGTTTTGCATGAGCAGTTGTTTAGATATTTGCCTCTAGATGACCTTTATGACTGAGTTTCAAAGCACTATTTTGAGAATTTGAAATATCTTGCCTATTATGTTAAGGGAGTTGCGTACAAATATGTTCTTATATTAGACATGTCTTTAATGTGCAGTGAAAAACTATTTCCATTTAAAATAGACCGGCTAGAGAGAGCTTTTTAAATGAGTTCCAAGTAAGGAAAGAAGATTAAAAAATGAATGTAGCTGTAATACGAGACTCTCCACATGTCCATGTTGTGTTGGTAGTGTTTGTCTTTTGCCGTTCTTCCTGTTGAGCCGTGTCTGTGTAGTTTGCTGCTGACAGACGGGCTATTGACGGACAGATTGCCCCCCAATCTCATTGTCTTACAGGGGTAGAGCTGCTTTGAAGTCATTTCCCATAGGAAGTCAGTGAACTGTGTGCTCTATTAAAATTCTTTGGCATTTCCTTTTAGGAAGCACAGATCGCCTCCCTCCACTGCTGCATCAAAGCCGTCCTGTTGAGAGAAACACTTCAGGTGTGAATGAATTGTGTGGCCATTACAGTTTTTCTCCTGTGCTGACTCCTGGGCTGATACATGGCTGAACTCCTTACTTTTTATATGCGACTCTGTGAAATTGTCCTTGCAAAGATAATTTTGTACATAAAGTTGTGCTTTTGCTTGCTTTCTGTGTTGTAAAGCACTTTTTGGCTCTTTAACACTATTTTGCTCATACTTAGCTTTAGTAGTTTGCTGAGGTTAAGTTGTAACCCTATGTTTGTGCTATAGATGTGAATGATGCCTATGCAGCAATTCATTATAGTTATGTTTATAATATCTGAAAGGGTTAGTTACTGAAAACGGAAAATTCTACCACCATTTATCAGTGGTGGACAGTATATAAATGAAACCATTATAAATATGGATATTAATCTCACACAAACCCCTTTATTAACCCCCTGGAGTCGTGTGGAGTATGTTTATAATGGATGGGTGCGTTTTTTTTGGGCTTCAAAATCTTAAGTTACCATCACTCCCATTATAAAGCTTGGAAGAGCCAGGATATGTTTTAATATAGCTCTGATTGTGTTCGGCTGAACTAATTAAGTCATAGACACCTAGGATGGCTTGAGTGCGAGTGAATCATGGGGAAATTTTCATTTTTGGGTGAACTATCCCTTTTTGGGTATTTTTATTTTGGGAAACATTTACTTCATTAAATTTCCAACGCATAGTATTGTACTTTTTACTACACTACATTTCATAAAAACATATCATTTCTTGTTATATTGAACTGAAGAAATTGCCATCCCCCCTCTAAGGAGCGATAGCGATGTCTGATTCGTCAAAGAGCTGATTCTTTATGATGAACTGAATGATACTGAACGATTCATTGGTGAATCGAACTCATCAAATTGCAGCTGTTCTAGAGTCAAGAACTCACTGATTCACTGATCGGGTCAAAATGACCCAAGAACCAGGACATCTGTTGAATCTTTGTTTTTGGGTGTACTAACCCTTTAATTTCTTCATGCCTTAAAGGTATAGTTCACCCAAAAATTAAAATTCTGTCATCATTTACTCGCCCTCAAGTTTGAATTGTATTTTTTTGCATAAACTATCTCTTTAAAGGTGCAGTGTGTAGTATTTAGGAGGATCTACACTCTAAAAAAAAAGGTTCTATATGGCACCAAAAATGGTTCTTCGTCGTAATCATAGAGGAACCACTTTTGGTGCTATATAGCACCATATCTTAACATGTTCTGTATATGGTAGCGGTGCTATATAGCACCTTAGTCAAAGAACCGGTGAAGAACCGCTGAAGAACCTCTGAAGAACCAAAATTGGTGCTATATAGCACTAAAAAAGGTTCCCCTATGATTACGAGCCAAGAACCATTTTTGGTGCCATTTTTTTTTTTAGAGTGCAAGTGTTTATTTTTAAGATGCATATTTACACTTTTTGTCTTTGCATTGGTTCTGTTTTTTTGACTGCCTGGCCTCCACCCAGTTCAGGTTAAGACTCAGGAAAAACAAAGGTAGATATTTCAATTGGCCTGTGAGCTTTGCCGGGCTCCAGCCGAGGGGGCAGGAGGCTCAATTGGTTCTCCGATGGGGGCCTGTTGGACTCAGATTAAAGTGGTTGTTCTCTCCGGAAGTCCCAGGCCTCTCGGCTCAATAGCATCCTGCCTTTGGCTTTCCACTGAGCTCTGTGAGAAATCCCGCTGCCAGAGAGCCATAGAAATGAGCCTTACTTTCCTCTCCTTCTCAGAGCTCTCTGCTAAAGAAATAACGGAATTCATCACGGGACAGATATTACTGGCTGTGTTCAGCAAAAGTCCCCGTCCATCTGGTGAAGTTATGCTCTCTGAATGTGCTGAGAGTGATGTCAGCCAAACCTCACAAACCTTAGCAAGCATCTCCAAATTGTTTCCAGTGAGGTTTCTGGGGGTGCGGCGCGGCGCGGCGATTAGCATCGGGGGAGGCCTGAGCTGGAGCCTGTGCTTTTCATGTTCAAGGGAATTGCCATGATTAATATTCAACTTGGAACTACGCAGAGCTCACTTTTCATTCGGCACGCAAGCAAATGTTTTGCAGAGAGCACGTTTATTTCCCCCCCAAAGAAGTGTAAAGCAGTAGTTCACCAAAAACATTAGTCTTTGCGACAGTGGCTCAGTGGTTCATGTAGGTTGTCTACAAGCTGGAAGGCTGGTGGTTCAATCCCCGCTTCCACCTGACCAAGTGTCGAGGTGTCCATGAGCAAGACACCTAACCCCAGCTGCTCCCGACGAGCTGGATGGCGCCTTGCGTGGCTGACATCGCTGTCGGTGTGTGAATGGGTGAATGTGAGGCAATATGTGAAGCACTTTGGATGGCCATAGGTCGGTTGAAAGCGCTATATAAATGCAGTCCATTTACCATTTACTTTATTTACTCATTTTGAAGAATATCGTTGACTCTTGCAAGAATTGCTTTTGTTCCTCACTTTGGATAAACTCGTCTGCTAATGAGTGACTAAATAATTGTAACCAAACATAAAATGCATTATGATATTCACAGATTCCTTGTTACATCTGAAATTGTTTGTTTGTCGTGTTTTAATTAGTGCTGTCAAATTGATTAATCGCGATTAATCGCATCCAAAATAAAAGTGTGTGTATAATTATAATTATGTATATATAAATACACACTCATTCATGTATATATATTTAAGACATTTTTGCATGTATGTACTGTGTATATATATATATATATATATATATATATATATATATATATATATATATATATTATATATTATTATATATTAGGGCTGTCAAACGATTAATTGCGATTAATTACATCCAAGATAAATTTTTGTGTTTATAAAATATATGTGTGTGCTGTGTATAATTATGATGTATATATAAACACACACATGCATGTATATATTTAAGAATAATCTGGTATATTTATATATAAAATATTTATATTTAGTAGGGCTGTCAAACGATTAATCACAATTAATCATATCCAAAATAAAAGTTTGTGTTTACATAATATATGTGTGTATGCTATGTATAATTATTATGTATATATATAAGAATAATCTGTTATATTTATATATAACATAAATTATTTATATATATATATATATATATATATATATATATATATATATATATATATATATATATATATATATATATATATATATATGTATATATATGTATATATGTATATGTATGTATACAGTACATGCAAATATGTCTTAAATATATGTGCATGAATTCAAATATACATAATAATTATACACAGCACACACGCATGTATTATGCAAACTTTTATTTTGGATGCGATTAATCACGATTAATCGTTTGACAGCACTAATAAATATATATATTTTATATATAAACATAATGTTTTTTAAATATATATATGCGTGTGTGTGTGTGTGTGTGTGTGTGTGTGTGTGTATATATATATGTATATGTATATGTGTGTATATATATATATATATATATATATATATATATATATATATATATATATATATAATATATATATATATATATATATATATATATATATTAATTATTCACAGCACACAAACATTTATCATGTAAACACACTTTTATTTTGGATGTGATTTAATTGATTTGACAGCACTAGTTTTAATGCATTATACTATCTAAAGGTGTATTATAATGTATTATAAGTGTGGTTACAGTTATTCATAAGATCACACAATGCATTATAAAGTGCATTACAAGGCATAATTAATGCATTCAAATACTTTTTAAAAGGCTTTAAAGGGTTAAACATTGTTTATTCGACTTGTGCAGTGCATTCCAAGTCTTCTGAATTTATATGATGCTTTGTGTGAGGAACAGACCCCAAAAAAGGCAAAACTTTGAGCTTTGAGAGCACATTTTGGGTTCCTCACACAAAGCTTTTATATGACGTCAGAAAACATGAATAATGAATAATAAAACGGGGTTGGAGTAAACATTGAGCTATTTCTTTAGAAAGTGAAACTAATCTAGACCTTTAACAATGCAATCAGTGAAGATTTAAAACTTGCTAATATGGAAATTATGTTTTCCTTTTATATGTTCCAGTGTTTTCAACAAAAACACATATTCTTAACAGTATCAACCTTGTTAGCTCTTAGTCTTGCAGGTGTTATTTTTAACCTCAAACGGAAGCAGTCGGATGAGAAATGTTTATAAACCAGAAGGACTCTCATTGGTGGTCTCGACAACTGATCTATATCAGGCGTTTGGTTACGGCTCAGAAAGATGAACAGGGATTGGTCTGAAATCTCCTAGCTTCAGTCTCATACACGAAGTAAAATAAAACAAAAGCACAACGCCTGTGTTTTACTGTGTCCCAAGCAGAATCCCGGCCAAGACCTCGCTTTATTACCGTGGTCCGGGGATCTAATAAGTGCGCGAGTGCATATATGGGCCGCCTTTTTCCACTTGTGTGTGTGAGCCCTCACTTTGGGTCCTTGTTCTCGTAACATCTGTTTGAGGATGAATGATGGGGAAGGGGGTGTGTTTCTTAGCGCTCGCTCGCTCGGAGAGAGAATGAAAAGGGGGGTGAGATCTGAGTTATTTCTGTGCCATCTTAAGGGTGCATTGAAAACCATCCAAGCAGCTCGTCACCTTGGAGGCTTGTCTTGTGGTGCGGTGGGAAAATCCCTGGTTGGCTAGCTCTGAATCGGCCCGGTTCGCTGAACCGCTTTGAATTCTGGGATGGAGGTCTTTCAGCAGCGACACTTCTTTTGACCGGACGAGTGCTCCTGCCGCTTGGTCTGAATGGCAGGATGTCGCTGGTAAACTTAGGTATGTTAAAAGTGAATTAAGAGTTGGGACACTCTGTTCAGCTCGGTTGGGGGCCTGTGATTGGTCAGTGATTTTTCTGCTCTCAGTCTAAAGAAGTTGGTCTTCATGTGTTTTCAGAATCAGAAGGGTCTGAGGAACTTCTTACATCTGAAGGATTTTATGGTGAATATCATTATTGTATTATATTATATATTATACATATTTAAAAGTCATAGTTAATCGTTAGTTAATAGTGTGTGAGAATTTGACCCAAATCAAAACTGTGACCAGTATAATTATATAATTATTAATATTAACCTATTTATCTATATCATTAAATAAATAATTAAAAATTAAATAGATGTGTATATATCATAAATGATTCCCTAATATTATTTAATGATATACTGTATATGTCATAAATTCCTGAAGTTATACATCCATCCATCCATCTGTTCATCCATCCATCCATCCATCAATCCATCATCCATCCATCCATCCATCAATCCATCATCCATCCATCCATCCATCAATCCATCATCCATCCATCCATCCATCAATCCATCATCCATCCATCCATCCATCCATCCATCCATAATCCATCATCCATCCATTTATTCATCCATCCATCCATCCATTTATTCATCCATCCATCCATCCATCCATTTATTCATCCATCCATCCATCCATTTATTCATCCATCCATCCATCCATCCATCCATTTATTCATCCATCCATCCATCCATCCATCCATCCATCCATCCATCCATCCATCCATCCATCCATCCATCCATCCATCCATCCATCCATCTATTCATTCATCTGTCCATCCATACATCTATTCATCGTCCATCCATCTATTCATCCATACATCTATTCATCCATCCATACATCCATCCATTCATTCATTCATCCATCCATCCATACATCCATCCATACATTCATTCATTCATTCATTCATTCATTCATTCATTCATCCATCCATCCATACATCTATTCATCCATCCATACATCCATACATCTATTCATCATCCATCCATACACCCATCCATCCATCCATACATCTATTAATCCATCCATCCATTCATCCATCCATCCATCCATCTATTCATCCATCCATACATCTATTCATCCATCCATCCATCTATTCATCCATCCATCCATCCATCCATCCATCCATCCATCCATACATCTATTCATCTGTCCGTCCTTCCATCCATCCATCCATCCAATCTATACGCACACACACACACACACACACACACACACACACACACACACACACACACACACACACACACACACACACACACACACACACACACACACACACACACACACACACACACACACACACACACACACACACACACACACACACACACAAGGTATATAATGGATTGCAATCAACCAATCAGCTGTTAAATTTAAGTACACAATTAGATAATATCAAATTTGGGTAGACCAATGACCAAGCAATGCTTCATTTTGATCAGTCTGTGGGGTCAAAGGTCACATGAGCAATTAAAGAAAAAACACTTCAGCAAAACATGGTCAGGTCAAAGTGTCTGAATCATTTTGCTCCCAAATTTGTACCAGTTTTACTGGTAGTCACTGTATGAGGAATATTTGGGTATTAAGTGTCACAGTTTACTTTATTTTGCTATCCTCACTTACATAAATGAGCTATAGTTGCACACACTAGTAAAGAATATATCGTGTTTCTGAATCATTTTTGGTATGATTGTGTATATAAACCAAAGGTTTACACTAGCATTTCTGTCATTGAGTATGCTGTCATGCCGCCCACTTCTATTCATAATTAACCATGAAAACATATAATGTGATGAAATAAACCATGCAAAATATAATTATTTGTAATATGGCTATAAAATGTCTCCTAAACTTAAAACAGAACAAATTTAAACATTTATGTATGCTATTGGAGCTTGCACTTTCACCTCATACAGTCGACCCCGAGGGCTGTAACTCGAGTGCGTTTGCATTGCAGAGAGACTCGATCTGCGGTCCAAACCAGTCCTTCCTCTTTCTCCCTGCCGCCTCACAGACTGAAGTCATTACAATCAATTAGCTGCTCTTTGCTCCGGCCTAATCAAGGATCTGGTACAGAGCAACTTCCTGCCTGTAGGTTTCAGGCAATGATTTGAGATTATACAGTGTGTGTCCTTTGCAGGGTGAAGTATGCGCGACTCTGAGCTCTGGGGTGGATGCATCTTTATGGCCCCAGTTTTAATACCACAGCTTTATATGTGTTATCGCTGATCTTTTTTTGTAGCTATAATGAAGTCCCGAGGGTCCTGAAGTTGTCAAGTTAAAGTAAATCACATTAGGTTGATGTAACTATTAGATTCAAAGTCAAAAATTCCCCTATTCTAGGCTATTATACACTTAAATAAAGGTGCTGTTTTCGCAGGGATGACAACCGTTTTAGGTTCTAGATTTTCCTAGAACGTTTTAATAATCTAAAGAACCTTTTGTTCAATGGAAAGTAGGGCTGCACGATTATGGACAAAATCATAATTGTCGATTATTCCCTTGAAATTGTAATTGCGATTTATTAAATATCACAATTTACATTGAATATTTTGAATAGCTTTATACCATAGTTTGAAGCATCTGGATGCCATATTTTAATATAAAAATAAAAAAACAAGCTGAAAACACTCTTCCTGAAAAACTTTTATTGCTTTTCTGTAGCTTTAATCCTCAAATGTCAGCTATACATTGGTAAATAAAAAGTAAAAATATGCATCCAATAATAGGGGCTTTCACACTGGTTAGTTCCAGGAACTTAGCATCAGGGGTGTTCGAGAACTAAATGTTCCCCTAGGGTAATTTTCCTGGTTGCATTCCCACCGCCAGTAGGAACTCTGAAGAGACGTAAGCCACGCTTATTGTTGTGACCTTTACTTGGCCCTTTATTTCGGTTCTGCTCTTGATCTGGCTTGTTTAATAAATATTCGTTTTTTATTAAAGTGGACGTGCCTTTTGTGTTTAAGAGTAAAAGCTTTGTTAATTGTCTTTTCGTCTCTCAGCCGCGAAGCTGAGCTGATCCTGTGTTCGAGCTGCACAGTGCGGCTGAAATGAAAGTGTCTGTCAGTTATTATAATACATATGACAAAAACAATTGTCTAAATTATGTTGCATATTCCTCAAAAGTTGACAACATATTTTCGGAAATCATAAGCTATGATATTGCGCAGGTGCACGTGATGCAACGCTGTCAGAGCCGACAACTGACAACGCTGTCAGTTTAGACAACTTGTGTGTCAGACTCATTTCAGTGCAAAATAATCAGGTCAAAAACGATTTAATATAGCCTACTAGTTTTTTATGTTTATTTATAATTAATTTAGGCAGACAACAAGGCCACCAAGTACTGCGCACAGTGTGCAGCTAATCAATGTTTTCCCTAACGTCATTTTTAGTCGATTTTTAGTCTAAAATTCCAGGACTTCAGTCGACCAAGATTTTCTCTGGTTGATTACAGCCCTAGTGTTCAGAGTTTTGCCGACCGGATACGGCGAAAGTTTAATCTATCAACTAGCTCCGCTTCACGTTCTTTGTTGCTCGGGTTGGTTGTAGCGCTAGCCTTAGACAACAGTTTGTCCCGCCCCTCGGATTGAACCCTGCCAATGGTGAGTTCTATCGTCTGGAATAGCTGCAGAAATGGCTTCTTCAGGTATATTGCCATATATATGGCGTTCAGCCATCCTTGCTGTATACGAAAACTATCACTGAGCGAGATGAATTCTGTGGGCGTGGTCTCAACTGGGCAAGCTCATGAATAGTAATGAGCTCAGGCAACACCACGTCTTTGTAAATGGCCTGATTTCTCCACTTATTTCTTTTCATTGGCTAGAGCTGAGAGGAGGTAGCAGTTAATTTTCACATTCACTACATAACACAAATGCATATTTCCAAAAATTCACGTAAAAACGGTTTTGTGTGGCAGGGCACCTTTAAAAGCAAGATTTATGAAACAGTTGTTGTCAGATTTCATTGGTGATTACAAATATGAAATTTAAAGGTGCCCTAGAATGAAAAATTGAATTAACCTTGCCATAGTTAAATAACAGGAGTTCAGTGCATGTAAATCACATACAGTGAGTCTCAAACACCATTGCCTCCTCCTTCATATGTAAATCTCTTTTGTGAAAAACACCACGGAAAAATAGGCAAATCTCAACGTAACACCGAGAGTGATGCAATTGATGGGATCATTAATATGTACGCCCCCAACATTTGCATATGAAAGCACATGTTCACTGTCAGACGAAACTGCGCAGCCGAATCATCTCTGCAGGTAAACAAGCGTCACGCGAGGATAGCGAACATGGCAGATCATGGAAACAAATGTTATGTTCCAGGCTGTGCAGGAGATGCGAAGACGTTTCATACTCTTCCCACAGATAAATCATGTCAACAGGCATGGTTGATGTTTATTTATAATCGGATACCGCAACAATTTAATTCAGAGTTGTTAGTTTGCTCAGCCCATTTGACCACGGACAGTTTTTCAAACCTGGGACAATTGATAGGCTTTGCTCAGCGTCCGACACTGAAGAAAGGGGCAATTCCAACCATATTCCTGCAAGCAGTGATTTTATCCACTTCTTGACTGTCTGAACAATTTCTGATTAAATTGAAAGTTTCTTAGAGAGACAACATTAACGATAATATCCCCGTTGTAGATCTGACGCAAGATGCTAGTACAGTAACAATAGTATAATCCAGGTATTTTACATAACTAAATGGCTAAATAAATCGACTTTTAAATCAGTACTCTACTGTCAAACTCAAACGTTACTGTACAAACAACATATTTAAGCGCTACCCAGTTCAGTTTGTGATTCAAAGTGAAGAAGCTATCATTGTAAAATCATACAGGGACACATTACAATAATTAAAATATTTTTACAATGCTAAAAAGTTGTGACTGCTGATGTGTATATTTAATGCTATATGCTAGTTATCGTATATGCTGAAGTTCTGGTATGGACGTAATGATTTTACAGGTTCCTAATTAAAATAAAGACTTAACTTACCATTCAGAAGCATTCATTTCTAATCTCAAAACACGTTGTTGTTCCTCAAAATCTGCATCTTCGTCAGAAACAGGCTCAAACATGTAAAGTTGAATGCCTAATCTCTCCATCGTCATGATGGTCAGCTATCATTGAGCCGTGCAGTGAAACAGCCAATCAGAGCAGAACTCCGCATTAATATTCATGACCCTTCCAAATAAGGCAAAAACAGACCATTTCATCCTGGGGAAGATTTCTAGAGTTGTAAATGGACCTGTAAAACCGTATCTGGACAATTATTGACCTTAAATAAGCCCTATACCCTCTATGTAGATACCAGAGAACAATTTAAAATGTTGTTTCAAATCATTCTAGGGCACCTTTTAATCGTAAGCTTGGCGAACAGTTTTGGAGAATTTGATGTTTTCCCATTCGAAGAGATAGGAGCTGCACAAAGATGGCCGCCAAGTGAAGTAACTTGTCTGGTGTACTTTAAAATAAATAATATATCTCCTAACTCGATACACAATCATAGAGTGTAAAATGCAATACATTGTAAGGTGACTCCTTTCAGCTGACAGTCACTGCACTTGAGTACGATAAGTGTGATTTAATGCATATGTGTTTTTGCGGAAAGCGAAAGAAATAAAACTAATGCAACAACCTGTGTGATTTAAACTCGTGCATCTAGAAGCTCCTGCGTTCAGGCTTTAAACATTCGCTCTGATGACTTTCAAAAGCAGCTCTGTGCCTCAGGCGGAGAGGTTAGTCAGCATGTGATCTCCTCTCTCTTGTGTCTCATCCGTCGCTCTTGGCACCGCCTCTGCGTTTTCCATTAGAGCCGCGAGATGATCTTCCCTTCTCTTCCTCTTCTTCATGGTCACGCAGTTCTGGAAGCCTCTGGGCAGTGGTGCATTCTTAACGCATGAAACCCAAAACTTCAAATCCCACAAGCCCTCTGTCCTCCCTGTGAAGACTTTCATTGTTTGTTAATGTCATCCGGCAGGTCATTCTTGGCCGTGTCTTTCTCGTGTCTTTTCGCGGCGTGCGTTGTATCCCTGCTTGTTCTTACAGGGCAGACACACAATGTCTGTTTTATCATTAATCCAGGCCTATAGAAGTGTAAATGAAAGGGCTTTTTTGAGGATCGGTTTCTCTCATGCTCTGAGAGCGTGTCTGGGCTTGTTTCGGGTATAGTTTCTGTCTGCTGTGTTTACATCCTTTATAAGTAATGTGAATTTCAAACGATTATAAAAATAAGATGTGATGACAAAGGAGCAAGAATCCAAACAACAAAGATCTCGAAGCTAGGGATGATGCACTGATGTGAAAATTGATATTATATCATTTTTCAGAGCTGAAAAAAAAGTCTCACCATTCTCACTATGTCCCAAGCACACCGCTATAATGTTCTTATTATAATTTTATGTAGCCCATATGATAGTATTTTCCTTTATTGAAGTGGTTTCAATCATATTTCAAGCAATTCAAACCCATCATGGTGAACAGTGTGCATCTGAAGGGTCTCAGCTGATGGAAATAATACATATATAACTTTTTCGAACATTATTCTTTAACATTGTCTTTCTAACATTTTTACTGTTCATCTATGAAATGCACTTTCTGTAAAGCTGCTTTGAAACAATGTGTATTGTGAAAAGCGCTATACAAATAAATTTGAATTGAATTGAATTATTTATCGGCTTTAATATAGCAGACAATATTTCTTATTGGGGCGATAATGATAACATTAAAAGTGAGCGTATATCGGCTGATACAGTACCGTTATGGTAGCCGATATATCACACATCCCTATCACACAGCGGACGTCTTGCTGACATAAATACTTAAATACATATTAAATGCTTATTAATTTCTGTAAAAACTCTAGAGATTTGAAGTTATTTGAATAGGTTTACAACATGTTCACGGCTCTCTGATGTTGGTTAATGTCCATGATATGCAGGTAAAACCATTTTTAGTAGCGTTTTATTTTGATTATTTTGTATGATTTTATTTGGATTATTTAAAAATTGTTTTAATTTTACATTATGATTTTGTAAATATTTAGTGAGTGTTTTATTTTATTTTTAATGATTTATTTTTGTTATATTTTGATGATTTTATTTTAATTATTTTATTTTTAATTAGTTATTTTTACATTTTGATTTGATAAATATTAAGTGAGTGTTTTATTTTATTTTTATTTTTAAATGATTTATTTTTGTTACATTTTGATTATTTTAAATGATTTGTTTTAACCTCATATTTGTATGATATTATTTAGATTATTTTAAAATTGATTTAATTTTACAGTATGATTTTGTAAATATTTAGTGAGTGTTTTATTTTATTTTTATTATTTATATTTGTTACATTTTGATGATTTTATTTTAATTATTTCATTTTAAAATTGTTATTTTAGATTTAAATTCAGTTTTAGATTAATTTCATTTTTAAAATATTTACATTTTGCATTATGGTTGTATAAATATTTTGTAAGTATTTAAGAATAATTTATTTATTTTACTTTTACATTTTTCTGATTTAATTAGCTTTTCATCATGAACCCAGTTTGGGAAACCCTGATCTATACAGCAAAATATGTGACTTTTAGTTCTTTTGGATATTAAAACTAACTTAAAAAGATGCTTTTTGTTCACCCCACCAAATGTAAAGGAATAGTTCATTTATAAATTAATATTGTCATAATTTAGCATGATGTTCACGCTGCATTTTTTTAACATAAAAGCATACGATGAGCTCCAAAATCAAAAAATAAAAGCACAAAAAAAGACTTGTTTGCTATATACCAGGCCATATAATATTTCTGTGCAAGAAAAAGACCAAAATTTAAGTCATATTATAAAACTTAGGACATGATTTCAGAAACTTAATCGTAATATGTGCACATTTAGTTCATTATGATTGTGAAATCTGCTATGTTCTGTATTTGGTTTTGCTGTATCCCAGCAGATGTGAGTCCTGCAGATGTTCGGGACCTTTGCCACATGTTGCATGGCAGTGAAGGTCAGCGGTGCGCAGAAATCAGTTTGTGATGGTGCACAGGCCAGATCTTTCCAGGGAATTGTGTGGTCTGCTGATCACTGATCTGAGACATTCATCATGACTAGCTACTTTCTTCAGATTTTGGTGTTTTCTTAAATAATATGCAGGCCCTGGATCAGTGTGGGTTGAATTAAGCGCTTCCTAGATGTTTTGGGACTGGGAAATCCATCACCAGTGGGGAAGTTCACTGTCTGTTAAACAACAATGTGCTCCTCGCACTTTACGCCCAAGTGTCTGAGAGATGAACAGAAGCCTGATGATCATATTTGAGATATTTCCAAAAATGATCTATGGATAATCAAGCAAACCTAGTAGGTGTTTACATTTTGTGTGTGTGAAGGGAAGTGCGTGCTAATGACCCTGTGCTAGATCAAGATCACCTCAACTGTGCTCTGTTTACATAAATGAGCTGCTGAAGTTCCTCAGAGCGAATGTAATGGCATATGGGAGCGTTTTTGTGACCGAATGGGCTGGGAAGACAGGAAAGACATTAAGGGAAGCAGACTGAACCACGCTGCCCTCCAGCATTTGACCCTTCATCAGATGTTCCCTCGCTGACCTGCCCATCCGGTTCCTCTTTAGGCTGAGAGTCGGATGTTTTAGGTACTTGATCAGCGCAGATTCGGTGTTTCACGCAGTTGTGTTGAATGTATTTGTTCTGTCTTTAGTTTCGACTGGAGCTGCCATGATGAAAGCAGTCAGTCATTTACTTCTAGTGCAGGATGTTTGTAGCCGTCGTTGCTCTGAGATGACCGTAATTACACAGATGAAGAAAGCTGATACCTGTTCATTAATGCCACATGATCACCTGCAGCTATGGGGCGGCAGCCGGAAACGCCGCCACGCGGATGCATGCAACTCAATCTGTGTTTGTTTTTGATGTCAAGAAGACAAAAACATATCGTTTGTATGCAAGTTAGCAATGCAAGATTATGTATCATATTACACCATAAACACAGACCCCTCAAAACAAACAAAAGTCTTTGCTGAGTCACAAATCCACAGGTTTTGGGGAATGAACGAAGTTGCATACAAAAGTGATTAATAACACGGCTCTTTTTTTGAAAATGAAATTGGAGACACATGTTAAGGAAATGAGAAACGTGTGTTCGAGCTCTGCTAAGCTAGGCTGTGGTCAGATTTGTCAAATCCAATGCAAAAAGGTTCTCGTTTCCTTTGTTTGGATATTTGGGGGGGGGGGGGGGGGATTTCATCGGATTTCGCTGATTCAAGGGGTTTTGTTAAGGAAGAGATAGGAATTTGTTGTAAATTTATGAGTTTTGTTATAAATGACTTTTTAAAGAAATATGTATAATATGAAATGTATAAAATATATTAGTTCATTCAAATATATAAATTTTTTTTTTTTTTTAATTATAATAGAAGTTATTAGGTGAGTCATTGAATCATTCATTCAAGAGATTTATTCAAAAACGCTGATTCATCCAGTAATGAAACAAGTCTTTATGAGCGAGTCATTGTGAATCATTCATTCAAGAGATTCGTTAAAAACACTGATTCATCCAGTAATGAAACAAGTCTTTATGAGTGAGTCATTGTGAATCATTCATTCAAGAGATTCGTTCAAAAACGCTGATTCATCCAGTAATGAAACAAGTCTTTATGAGTAAGTTATTTAATCATTCATTGAAGAGATTTGTTCAAAAACGCTGATTCATCCAGTAATGAAACAAGTGAAGTATTTATGACTGAGTCATTGTATCATTCATTCAAGAGATTCGTTAAAAAACGCTGATTCATCCAGTAATGAAACAAGTCTTTATGAGCCAGTCATTGAATCATTCATTCAAGAGATTCATTAAAAAAACGCTGATTCATCCAGTAATGAAACAAGTGAGGTATTTATGAGCAAGTCATTGAATCATTCATTCAAGAGATTTGTTCAAAAACGCTGATTCATCCAGTAATGAATCAAGTGAAGTATTTATGAGCGAGTAATTGAATAATTAATTTAAGAGATTTGTTCAAAAACACTGATTCATCCAGTAATGAAACAAGTGAAGTATTTATGAGTGAGTCATTGAATCATTCATTCAAGAGATTCGTTCAAAAACGCTGATTCATCCAGTAATGAAACAAGTCTTAATGAGCGAGTCATTGAATCATTCATTCAAGAGATTTGTTCAAAAACGCTGATTCATCAAGTAATGAAACAAGTCAAGTCTTTATGAGTGAGTCATTGAATCATTAATTCAAGAGATTCGTTAAAAAACGCTGATTCATCCAGTAATGAAACAAGTGAGGTATTTATGAGCGAGTAATTGAATAATTAATTTAAGAGATTTGTTCAAAAACACTGATTCATCCAGTAATGAAACAAGTGAAGTATTTATGAGTGAGTCATTGAATCATTCATTCAAGAGATTCGTTCAAAAACGCTGATTCATCCAGTAATGAAACAAGTCTTTATGAGTGAGTCATTGAATCATTAATTCAAGAGATTCGTTAAAAAAACGCTGATTCATCCAGTAATGAAACAAGTGAAGTATTTATGAGCGAGTCATTGAATCATTCATTCAAGAGATTTGTTCAAAAACGCTGATTCATCCAGTAATTAAACAAGTGAAGTATTTATGAGCGAGTCATTGAATCATTCATTCAAGAGATTTGTTCAAAAAACGCTGATTCATCCAGTAATGAAACAAGTGAAGTCTTAATGAGTGAGTCATTGAATCATTCATTCAAGAGATTCGTTCAAAAACGCTGATTCATCCAGTAATGAAACAAGTCTTAATGAGCGAGTCATTGAATCATTCATTCAAGAGATTTGTTCAAAAACGCTGATTCATCAAGTAATGAAACAAGTCAAGTCTTTATGAGTGATTCATTGAATCATTCATTCAAGAGATTCGTTCAAAAACGCTGATTCATCCAGTAATGAAACAAGTCTTAATGAGCGAGTCATTGAATCATTCATTCAAGAGATTCGTTCAAAAACGCTGATTCATCCAGTAATGAAACAAATGAAGTATTTATGAGTGAGTCATTGAATCATTCACTCAAGAGATTCGTTAAAAAACGCTGATTCGTCCAGTAATGAAACAAGTGAAGTCTTTATGAGTGATTCATTGAATCATTCACTCAAGAGATTTGTTCAAAAACACTGATTCATCCAGTTATGAAACAAGTGAAGTCTTTATGAGTGAGTCATTGAATCATTTATTCAAACTGTTTTTTTTAATAGACCTCAGCAATTAACATTCTGTCAGAACCTCTAAATTACATGACATTTTGTTAAAGGTTCAGAATCGTGATTTCTATTTGAATCAATTCAAATGATTCTCAATTTATCCAGAATCATGCAGCTCTACTAAAGAGCTATTTGGTTTTTGGTTAATATTGCATAAATCTTTTTCAGTAAGACCAGTAGCATGTATTAAAGCAAACAGGGCGTATTTTGTAAAATAAAGTCAATTTTGACTTTTTGTTCCCCGTCACAACATTTTAAATCAAGCCAGCGCTGATCTTGCTCTGTTCTTTCTTTTATATCCCAAGCAATTTGTTGGACAAACAGTGAGAAGTGGTCTGTTTGTTTTCACAGCGCTGAGGAACAAGCCCCCCGAGAGCAGCTCTGTTCTCAGATCAGCGAGATCTGAAGCTCAATATCATAAGTGCATGTAAGACAAACACAGTGATGGAGAGCGGCTGCCGCAGACTCTGACCCCTTTTAACTTTGCAGCGTCCGACAGCCGCTCTCCAGCGCTGGATTTATCGCATCGGAGGAGACGTCTTCCTTTAGCCCACGAGGTCTCGACCATGCAACGCCATTTGATTTCTTGCATTTGTGGCGGCACATGCAGGCCTGACTGCTCTGGTTGTTTAGTTCATTTCAAGTTTATGCATGCAAAATGGATGTGGGGCTGAACGATTAATCGATATAAAATCTAAATATCAATATAATATATCTTCGTGTGATTATCAAATTTCTAAGGCTGTGATTTATTTAAATACATGTGCTTTTCAGAGTGTAGCGCAGCTTTGTGTTCATTTACACGCCATCTCTGCAAGCGATGTGAGTGTGCGTCGCTTATAATGTGCATTTGAGAACACGTACACATGCGTTTCACCACATTTTAAATAAGAAATGTTTGCAAACCTGCTGCTAACAGAGGATAAACATTAACCATGAATGAAACAAGTGAAATATTATTATTTGGTGGTTTTCCACTCAATTAAAAGGCAATATCAGTTGAAAACTTAGAAATTAAGACACAAATAGGCTATTAGTATTGTAATTTTGCAGTTGACTGTAAAATAAAATGTAGTATTTTTTACAAATATAATTTGTTTTATTCTATGGTGAAATAGCCTTATAATATTATTTATTAATTTTTTTCCTATTTTATTTTGTAATAACACGAATAATAAATTATTATATATTATTGATCAATAATATATAATATCAATAATAATAGTTAAAATAAGATATTAAACAAATATATATATATATATATATATATATATATATATATATATAATATAATATAATATAATATAATATAATATAATATACTGGAGGTCTTTTTAAAATCACATATTAAATCACAATCAGAAAAATCGCAGTTTGATATTTTCCCCAAATTCATGCAGAAAGTTTTCCTCTCAGGTGAAACTGAAGCGCTGTTTTCTGCCATTCACTTGCGATATTTATTCATGAAGTTTATTGGCATCATCTGGGATCCATATGAGGCCGATCGTGTCTTGTAAATAGTTGCCAGTCTATTCTGATAAACTGGGGGAATTTGTAAAGCAAGCACCGAGATGCAGGTCACGTGTAATCCTAACAAATGCCTCTGGGTAATTCAGTAAATTCTCAGGATAGGGAGATTACTTACCCCCCTCTTCCTGGTCCTGGACCAAAGAATAGCAGCAGTGTCCCTCTGATTGATCATCGCCGATCAGATATCCCATCATGCTCCATCTCCCCTTCAGCAAACAGAAACTGATAGCATGCGTGTTCGTTTGCCATGCAGGGGAAAAGTCCCAGAGGGTGTGAGAGTCGGGTGGGAGAAGATTCAAGCAGCGAGGGATCAAACAAATAGCTGCCCTTTGAAAAAAGTGTGGTCTGCTGGCTTGTTTGCTGTTGTCTCCATATGGGTTACAGCTAATTGGGTTCTTCAGAAGAACCATCTACACTTGTAACATAGCTGGCAGTGTTCTCATTAAATGAGCTTCATGTGTGAGGTTAGATGCCAAAACACAAGTCAAACCAGGTACTCTTTAGGCCAGGAACACTCTGCTTTGATTATGTGTGCGGGGATTGGATTAGATTGGGAGAAGGTAACATTTCAGAACGGGACAGTGTGCTAACTAGCTGACATTTTATCACTGAATTAATACTAATAACATTGGTTTAGAAATGGATTTTCACTCAGAATTTGCGAGTGAATTTCACAGAAACACTTTATAATAAGCTCTTGTTTTTTAAATAATGCATTAACTAACTATATATTGGCATTTATTAACCTTAGTGTTATTTAATAACAATTGAGTGCATTAACTTATGGTAGCTTGTTTCCACCACAAACATTTTAAAAAGATAATTGTGCATTATCTTATAATTGCGAGTTATAAACTCAGAATTGTGATATAAATTTGCGTTTCTGAGAAAAAAAATAAAGTTGTGACATATAAACTTCCATTTCTGAGAAAAATGTTAGAATTGTGAGAAATGAATTTACATTTCTGAGACAAATTTTAGAATTGTGAGATATAAACTTGCGTTTTTGAGAAAAATGTTAGAATTGTGAGATATAAATTTGCGTTTTTGAGAAAAATGTTAGAATTGTGAGATATAAATTTGCGTTTTTGAGAAAAATGTTAGAATTGTGAGATATAAATTTGCGTTTTTGAGAAAAAAGTTAGAATTGTGAGATATAAATTTGCGTTTTTGAGAAAAAACTTAGAATTGTGAGATATGAATTTACATTTCAGAGAAAAAAAGTCAAAATTGTGAGATATAAATTTGCATTTCTGAGACAAATTTTAGAATTGTGAGATATAAACTTGCATTTCTGAGAAAAAAGACAGAATTGTGAGGTATAAACTTGCGTTTTTGAGAAAAATGTTAGAATTGTGAGATATAAATTTGCGTTTTTGAGAAAAATGTTAGAATTGTGAGATATGAATTTACATTTCAGAGAAAAAAAGTCAAAATTGTGAGATATAAACTTGCGTTTCTGAGAAAAAACTCAAAATTGTGAGATATAATCTTGAATTTCTGAGAAAAATGTTAGAATTGTGAGATATAAACTTGCGGTTCTGAGACAAATGTTAGAATTGTGAGATATAATCTTGAATTTCTGAGACAAATGTTAGAATTGTGAGATATAAATTTGCGTTTTTGAGAAAAATTTTAGAATTGTGAGATATAAATTTGCGTTTTTGAGAAAAATTTTAGAATTGTGAGATATAAATTTACATTTCTGAGGAAAAAAAGTCAAAATTGTGAGATATAAACTCACTTTGTTAATGCAGTTGCGACTGTATCACGCAATTCTGATCGCAATTGCAAGAAAAAAGTCAGGATTATCTATTTTATTTTTCTATGGCGGAAACAAGCATCCATATATTAACAGATACAACTTTTTATTTTAAAGATGTATTAGTAAATGTTTAAATTAACATTTAGATGCTGTAGAAGTATTGTTCATTATGTAATTAATGTTAATAAATGAAACCTTATTGTGAAGTGATACCAATTGCGCAATTAATTACAAACACATTGAATTAAACATTACATTTTGGATGTAGAACTTTGAATTTTTACATCTTTGAAAAAGAAAATAATTTTGATGTGTGGTGTGAGAGCGCGGCTTGTCGGACATGGCAACTGTAACTAAAGGTCTTTGCGAAATGTCAATAGAGTGCAGAGGCATTTTCTTTCCTGGTTCGGTTGAAACACACCCCATAATCACAGTCTAATGGAGCAGTATCAGACTCATATTCTCACTAGAGTCTGAGTATGACGACGTCAGGCTATGTAATGTACATTATAAAGCGTTATATCTTTTTATATAATAGTTATATAAAAGTTAAAAAGGCATAACATTCGCAGATTCCGTGTTGCATCTGAAATTGGTTGTTTGTCGTGTATTATACTTTCTAAAGGTGTAACAATGAATAGATAAGTATTATAATGTATTGTGGGGTTATTCACAAGATCACACGATGCATAAAAAGGCATAATTAATGCGTTGAAATGCTTTTATAATGCATGATATATATAAAAGCTTAAAGTAAAGTGTTACTGTATGTAGAATTTAACTAACTTGCTCTGGTCTCAGTTTTTTGTGAAAACATAAAAGCAAATGAATGCATAAAAGATGGAGGCCAGCTCCCATGCTGTGAAGTTTTTTCCTCGTTTCGGATGATATAATTACTGTTATTATTCATATGGAAGGTGGAACACCTGGTTGGATGGGCCTTTGGTGTTCAACAGGAAACACGCACCCCTTCACCTGCCGTCGCTCTGTTCAGACACGCTTGCGTCCCTGATCCCGCACAATAGCCGGCTAAATCTCGTCTCCATAATGGCTTCTTCTGTTGCCCCTGCCAGGTGCGTCGTGTGTTTGAGGAGAGGCGCAAATAAGACCTTCAATCGTCTTCTTCATCAAACTCTTACTATGGGAGTAGCATGACACTTTTGATATGCATTATGATGTAATAATACTGTAAACCTTTGGGTTCTAGTAGGAAATGGATGCTTTTATTCAGCAAAGATGCGTTAAATTGATCAAAAGTGACGTTACAAAAGATTATTTTTCAAATCGATGCTGTTCTTTTGATCTTTCTATTCATCGAAAAATACTGGAAAATAAAAATGTATCAGTTTCCACACAAATATGAACTGTTTTTAACATTGATAATAATCATAGATGTTTGTTGAGCAGCAAATCCTCATATCCGAATGATTTCTGAAGGATCATGTGACTGGAGACTGGAGTAATGATGATGAATTCAGCTTTGATCGCAGGAATACATTACATTTTACTATATATTCACACAGAAAACAGTTATTTTTAGTGTATTTTTGATCAAAAATGCATCCTTGTTGACTTTTTCAAAACCAGTGGTATATTTTCATGTACCATGGACTGTAGATCAAGGTTTATCATGATAAAACATGTCACTGACTGGCTTTTGGTACTTTATTTTGTTAGTGTTGGCCTGCAAAAACTCATTTCAAAGAAGAGCTAATTGTAGTACCATGATATTACCATATATGATTAGAAAACACATGAAAAATCATGCTTCAAGTTTTGCCATGGTATTTTTTTGTAATTGTAGATTGGTTTTGACTTGTCATTGTGTGTTCTCTTAATTTCCACGGTGCGTTTAATGACCCTGGTCATTAAACAAAAGGCACACAGTTTTCCCTCTTTTACAATCACTTAATAAGGCCTAATAAAGCGTGGGGACCCTTGTTTGACCGGGGTCTGACCTCCTTGTTTTACCTCACGGGCAACATTTCTGCTCATTTGCCACATGGGATGCAGCGAGTTTATGGGCCCCCGTTGCAGCACCCCCGGTCCAAACTGTCCATTTGAAGTTTTAGGATGCCAAATGACTGCTGGGGCTATTAGCACGACGAGGGCCGGGACGTCAGAGCGGCTGCGGAAGGTCTTCAAGCCTCTCAGCGGGACAAACGGCCAACAGGTACAAGGGGAAGGAGAGGAGGAGGGTCGTAAAAGGGTGTCGGGGAGAGTGTGACAGACTTGTTAGGAGGCATTGTGTCACATCATAGACTCCCTTCCTTCATCACAAACACTCTTTCGCACAGAGAGAGAGAGAACTAGACCCGGAAGTTGTGCAATTAAAGGGCTCATGAAGTGAGAAATCAACTTTTCTTTGAGCTTTTCACATATAACAAGTACTATACAACATACTATACAACATACTATAAGAATATCCTGTACGTTTCAGAACCTTGTTAGTCTAAAACAGCTTTTATTGTAACCAAGCCCAGAAAACTACAAAAAAAAAGCAATCAACGCCTACTTCCTCATTGTAACTTTGGCTCCGCCCACTGGAGTGTTAGTGAGATGACGAAGAGAGACGAACAGACTAAAAATAACATTCCCTTCCTTATTTTGTAAAATGTGAATGTCTCAGTTGAGCATTATTTATTTGTGTTCGCTACATTTCACTGTTGATTCTTTGGTAAATCAGTTGCAATTTCAGCATTTACAGACGTTTCCGATATAGACTCGACAGTTATGCCACAACATGTGAGTAACCGTGTTCATTAGGGCTGGGTATCGATTCAGATGTTCCAGATCGATTTGATTTCGATTCACAAGCTCTCAAATCGATTCGATTTCGATTTTCGATTCCCGATTCAACTCAATGAATATAGATTTAATACATATACTATATTTATAAAAAAGAACAGTGAACATAAGTTTAATTAATAAAAAGAATAAAGGGGGTGTTGTAACGTCTGGGTGATGTCTCATCAAATGGTTCCGCAGATTCGTAGTATTACTACAGCATTTCACCTCTGCATTACAAATCACGCATATAGCTTTGTTCTTGTCCACAACCCTATCGTCGTCGTCTTGCTTGCGAAATTTAAAATGCTTCCATACCTCTGACTTTTTATGTGAAGGTGGTGGCATCAACGTCGACAACGCACCTGAAACCGCCATTTTAAGCACTGAATGAATCAATGAATGAATGAATGAATGACAGGTTCGCGGCGCCTCTCGCTCCTTGGTAACATCGCGCAAGGCAAATAAGCGGGTGACATCTAGTGGAGAAGACTAGTAATTAGATTAATGTTAATCTTACCAGAGAATGTCTAATTACGTTCAATGTTTGTGGAAATAAATATGGGAAAAAATCGATTCATGGCCTTTGAGAATCGATTTTGAATCGACCACGTTATAAAAAACGATTAATCGAAAAATCTATTTTTTTGCCCAGCCCTAGTGTTCATTCTAATGCCTGATCTGAGACCAGTGGTTTCTGATATGATTCATGTACAGTCAGATGTTCTTCGTCTGTGTGTCAGTAAATCAAACCAGAGACTGAACGCTCAACTTCACATTGTGTCTCTTAGTAGATGAAAATAATCTGTTATTTAAACTGTGATTAAATTATATATAAGAACACTCCCTTTACAATCGCTGGAGCTGTCAATCAAACAGCGCGTGTTTATCAGGGACTGAATTCTGGACTCGAGCCAAAACTCCCTTAATAATCAACACATCTCTGATTTACATTGTGTTTGCACAGTTAGTTATGATGAAAGCATCATTGCATTCATGCGCTCAACATGCCTGTGATTTCCCAAAGAATCAACAGTGAAATGTAGCGAACACAAATAAATAATGCTCAACTGAGACATTCACATTGATGAAAATAAATAAGCACATTCATAACATTAGGATCCTTTGGAAGGGGATGTTATTTTTAGTCTGTTCGTCTCTCCTCGTCATCTCACTAACACTCCAGTGGGCGGGGCCAAAGATATAATGATGAAGTAGGCGTCGGCCATCTTCTGCAAAGGCCCCCCCACCCGCCCACCCCCCGGCTACAATGCAGATCACTGCAACCTGTCATGCCACCGTCTGAATGTAATGCTATAAACACTTTTTTTTTCAAGCACTTCAAATCTCTTGCTCATGAAACGATGCGTATTGTGAAAAGCGCTATAAATGTGAATTGAATTGAAAAAAAATTACTGACCGTTAATGTTTTTGGTTCTTTAAAGTATGTCTTTGGGATTTTTTTCCCACCCATTTCATTATCTGACAGGTAAATTGTAAGTGACCATTTCTCCGTAGTTCAAACAGTGAATCATGGTATGCATGATGAACTAATACAATGGATATCTTAAATGCAATGCAATATTCTTTGGATAAAGGCATCTGCCAAATGCATAACCATGAGCACTAATAAAACGCCTTTTGGCTGATTTCATGCATGTGAAGGGTCACATGCAAAGGTTGGTTCATAAAAAGTGGACAATGAATTACAGTAAATGAATACAATTACTGTATGTTTTACAGTAAAAACTGTACAGAAAGTTAAATGTTACTGTAAATAGTAATACAGTATTTTTCAAGGGCGAAATTGTCAATCACACATTGGGGGGGGGGCAGCTATGGGACTTTTTGTGGTGGCGCATGCACACATTTTTTTAATCAAAATAAAATAAAAGTCAGAGTTCGAATGTTTGTAATTGTGTAACACAACAAGGAATTTTCTTACATCTGATCGTCAAACCAACGTATACTCACCCTGTAATGATTACAGCATCGCATCAATCACAAGCCTGAATTGACAACAAAGCGGCCCGTGATCTCTCTCTTATATTCTTCTATAAACATATAGTGGCTATAAACATTTTGATTAAATTACTGTTACAGGATAACAATATTCTAATATCAAGTCTTGAGCAATGATAGTAAAACAGTTATGTACTAATGAGGGAAAATGCTGTTTATTTTGTTCAAATTTAAACAAAAGTAACTTGTCAGTTTAATAATAAACTCGCTGAAGTGCTCAAGCCAGAAGAATATTTTTGCATCACAATTAAATTCTTGACACATCTTTATAAATCAAACACAAAGTAATAAACTTCAAGAAGGTTTATGGTACCTATATACAGTACACAGTAAAGCCGCTAAATACAGGCTATTAAGTCACAAAGCTGAATTTAAATATTTATATGAAATGAACCAGTGCATACTTTGTAACATGCCACCCTTAACACTTTTATTAAAATGATCCAAACACATTCTTGCGGATGTCACTCATGGCTATTAAGCTTTTGCAGACTTGTTTTCTATCAATTATGTGCCAAATACAGGATATTTACCATTCATAGATATGTGCCAAATGTCTGTCAGATTTCGTCATGGGCGTCGGAACCATTGTATGTGGGACAAGACCCACCCACTTTTTACGATCAATGATATTGGACCCACTCACTTTTATCGTCTCTAACATTCAGCACGTCTGTTTACCTACCCCTAATCGATAAACACTTATTATTAAACACGTTAGACGCTTTATTTTCACTTTTCTAATATTTTCTTCATTTTTATTGAACATAGATGCCTTTCCGATCTGATATGTGATGGGAAAAGGGAGAAGATTGAACTCGTCGAAAGGCGGACTCGAACCGTGGGTCGATTTGTGTCAAAACTAGATGCCGTGCGTCTTACCCCTACACTACTGCCGCTCTCAATGATATGGTGATTTCCGTAATTTTGTCTTTCCTATACGTTTAGCAAGCAAAGCGGTATATTTGTACTTAATGTAATTGGCATCTACTCCAGTAAAAAAATTCTGAGGACCCACCCACATTTTTTTTGCTTCCGACGCCCATGGATTTCGCGCTCCCAACTCTTCTTCTGTTTGTTTTTTCCTAACTCACTGACGGTGCACGAGCTACTAAAGGTATAAGGAAAACATGACATGGATTTCAGGAGAAAAATAGGTTTGGTTAGTGTATAGTGTAAGGCCAGTCGAATGGATTTGGGAAATGGACCGGCCGGGATTTTATATTTTCGGAGCTGGAAAGAAAGACGTATTTGCAATCACATCGATATTGCCCGCATAATCATACAGTATGATCAAATATTGGGGGGGACAAATTGTCCTTCTTTGAATATTGGGGGGGGACGTGTCCTCCTGCCCCCCCATAGAATTACGCCTATGATATTTTTACTCTAAGTTTAATTTACAGTAATTACTGGCGACCTGCTGCCAGTAAGTTACTGTAATTTCTACAGGAATTTTTTAACAGTTCAAATCTCTATCACCCTATGACCATTAGTTATAGTGATGCATGCTTTGGCTATTTTGCTGGAGACGATCGTTACAATTCTATATTTTTTTAGAGCTAATCGTTTTTTTTAGAGTCTGTGGTCAGAGTCGCTCCTCTGATCATCTGCAGGTGTGTAACAGTCGCGGCAGCAGCTGTGTGTGTGTGTCCGCCGTGACCCTCAGGACCCCGCTGGGCCCGCGGTGTT
Source organism: Romanogobio albipinnatus (assembly GCA_023566225.1). Lineage (NCBI taxonomy): Eukaryota > Metazoa > Chordata > Actinopteri > Cypriniformes > Gobionidae > Romanogobio > Romanogobio albipinnatus. The sequence continues at coordinate 49,205,425 of CM042254.1, forward strand.
AAAACGACCCCAGGACAGCATGGCAGGAGCCATTAGTGCAGCTCTGGAGCTGCTGACTTTCTCACTTTATCCTGGTGCTAAATGAGGAATCAGCCAGCCGCCTCCTCTTTCTGCAGGCTGTAAATGCTCTTTTGCTACCTAAAATCTCTGCTTTTAAAAGCGAGGCCAAGGGCTATGAGCCAAATTAGTTTGTGCTTTCATTCCCCTCAGTTCATTAAACTTCAGAAAAGTTTTCCCAGTTAAAGGCCCGGATGTTTTTCCACAAATGCTCCTGGACATTATGAGCAAGATTCAGGTTTTTCATGGGTAAACGTAAAGCCTTGGCAAAACTGAAGTGTAATGCTTAGTTTTAGGGGTTTGTTTAAATCACTAACATTAAATATAATCCTTTTTATTTTGCCATTATCTTATATGAATATTTTAAATGAGCTTTTATTGAATTTATAATTTTTGTTTAGTTTGAGTAATTTTGGTATGTGCTTTTGCCATGTTTATTAGTTTTTTTAATTACTATTTACTATTTCTTCAGTTTTAGTTATTATTGATTTCCATTTAGTAATTTTAGTGCTTCAACTTAAACTAAACAAAATTAGACGTGTCTTCGGCAACTAAATGAAGCAAGTTTTACATTTGAACATTTATAATATTTAATGTTTTAAAAAATATTATACCCCAGATTTGTTTGTATATCGTTGTTTATACTTTCGAGTCTGTCTGTTTCAGTGTTTGCTATAGTAGTATTATTTTTTCAAAATATTTATTCGTTTTAATTTAATTTTTCATTTTTTTGTTTAATTTTAAGTAGTTTTGTGACATGTTTTGATACATTTTTTTAATATTACTTTCTTCATTTGGTTTCATTTGTATTTGTTTTATTCTTTTTTTAGTTCAGTTTTAGCTTTTATACATTTCCAGTTAGTAATTTTAGTGCTTTAACTTAAACTAAACAACTAAATTAAGCAAGTTTAAGTTTTAACATTTAACATATTTATATTTCTTTTTGTATATAATGCCCCAGGGTTGTTGTTTATAGTTGTTTATTATTTTGTGTCTGTCTGTTTCAGGTTTTTTATTATTATTTATTTATTTGTATATTTATTTGTTTTTTAATAATTTTTTTTATTTTACTTTTTAGGTTTAATTTATATTTATTTTTTTATTTTTTTAGTTCAGTTTTAGTTTTTATTTATTTCTAATTTGTAATTTTAGTGCTTCAACTAAAGCTTTTTTTCAGTTAGTTGCTAAAGACATTTATAATTATAATTTTGTTCAGTATTTTATTTTTTTATTTTTTTATTTTTTTTATTTTATTTATTTTTTATTTTATTTTATGTTTTTAAAATTAAAAAAAAAAAAAAATTTTATTTGTATTTATTTGAAGTAATAAGCATGTCGTTTTAGTTTATCCTATAATAATAACCGTGGTCTGACTCTATTTGTCTGTAGTTGTACATCTGGTCCAGGTATGGTGTCAGGGAGACTCCGGGGTCAAGAGGTCACACCCTCATCAGTATACATCCTGTGGAAATGGGGCAGAGGATGTCATTAAGACAGATTAGTCAAAGTCTTGAGCATATGTTGAGTAGTTTACTCACACCGGTTTAGTTGCATTGATGGCTTTGCATTATTTGTAAATTAGGTTGTTACCTCACTTACCATTTCAAAATGCAATTCGGAAGCAGTTTCCCACAAATAATACATGCAAAGCAGCGAGTCTAGTGTCACATACTGCATATTATTCTAATGTGAGCTAAATATGGACTGGCATGCACACGCTGAAGAGTTCTGTCATGTTTATCTTTGGTCATGTGATTTGTTGAGGATTCCAGTAGTGCGTTTAGGAAGACTATGGGTGATTTATGTGTTTGGAGAAACGAATGGATTGTAGTAGAGATGCTCCGGCTCGGGATAAAAACGGATTAACATTGAAAACTGCTTTCCCAGATTGAACCAAACAGGTGCATGTGCCTCTGTCCTGTTTTTGATCCAACTTTTTTGTTTTTGTTTTGACAGTGCTTTCTTTTTACAGGGTCAGATTACTAGAGAATCAGTGGCTGCAATTATTATTGTTTTTGAATCACAAAACAAACTCTTGCATATATTATAAAAAAAGAAAATAATCATACGCATACAATTATTTTTTATTTAAATCGGCATAATTTATGCATCAATACTTTGCAATTAAAAAATATATCATTCATTATTTTGCATTATGATAATGACAGTTATCATAATGATGATCATAATGATCAGAAAATTATGCAAATCATATTTTTTTAAATTAATTTTCTTTTTATTTAAATCAGTGTGAACATATTGATGCATGAATATTATGCATCTGTACATTTTCTTTTTCGCTTTTTTATTGAATCACAAATCCCCCCCCAAAAAAAAAAAAAAAAAAAAAAAAAAAATATATATATATATATATATATATATATATATATATATATATATATATATATATATATACAATAATTTTTATTTAAATCCGCATAAATAATAAAAAAGGATATCATATGCATACAATAATTTTTTATTTAAATCGGGATAATTTATGCATCAATACTTTTGCAATTAAAAAATATATCCTTAATTATTTAGCATTATGATAATGACAGTTGTTCGGGAAAATGATGGAAATTATTATTATTTTTGATTAAAAATTAGTTTTTGTTTTTTTAAATCAGTTTAAACATATTGAGACATGAACATTATGCATCTGTACATTTTCATTTTCATTTTATTATTGAAATCACAAATCAAACTCATGCATATATTATAAAAACAAATATATGCATACAATTATATCTATTTAAATCAGTATAAATAACAAAAAAGGCAGTGCATACTACATTAATGCATCAATACTTTTAAAAAGCAATTAAACATATAATTATTTAGCATTATGATAATGACAGTTGTTTGGGAAAATTATGCAACTCATATACTTTTTTTTATAATTGTTTTATTTATTTAAATCAGTGTGAACATATTGATGCATGAATATTATGCATCTGTACATTTTCATTTTTTTATTGAATCACAAATCAAACTCTTGGATAAATTATAAAAAAGTTTAAATAAAAATAATAAAATAATTTTTATTTAAATCGGCATAAATAATAAACAAGGAAGTGTGTATTCTACATTAATGCATCAATACTTTTACAATTTAAAAAATCATCATTCATTATTTTGCATTATGATAATGACAGATGTTTGGGGAAATTATGCAAAATGTTTGATTTAAATCAGTGTGAACATATTGATGCATGAATATTATGCGTCTATACATTTTCCTTTTCATTTTTTATTGAAATCACAAATCAAACTCTTGCATATATTATAAAAAAAATATATTTTTATTTAAATTGCTAGTAAATTTCACAGTTAATTATAAAGAAATGGCATGTAACGCAAAATCATTTTTACAGTTTCATGAAAAATATCCCAAAAATGCAATGGTAAAATGTATTGCATCCAGATATAAACTATGAAAAGTATAAATTTGTGCCGCATATAGTCTTTATAGCTGTTGAAGATCTGAATTAAAAACATAGCCAATGATCACGTGATCATCGTGTTAAGCAAGGACAACAGACCCTCTAAGGTTTGTTCTGTCCCAGTATCTCATTATTGATGTGTTGTTAGCATCTCATCTCCTGGGTGGGAGTGAATTGTGTCTCGTCCCGCCATGTCAAACAACTTCCTTTACCCCAGATAACGCCAGGAGTGTGATAAGATCAGCGCTGATACACACGAGAGCGCCGTGGCCCTGAGAACGGGCCTCTTTAGTGTCACTCCACGTCTGACTTTTCTCTTAAACCATGTCTTCATTTGATGATCCCTATTTTATGTATCTATCTTTCTGTTTTTGCGCATCCGCCCTGATCTGGCGCGCTGATTACAGAGCTCACGGGTCTTGTGCAGCGCCTGTCTGGTTCTGTCACGCAAGCATATTTGTTTTGACTTCTTTTTTTTATGCACCTTAAAGCGCTGATCTGGAGTCAGCCGTGAGCCCTCATTATCTCACCTGAGCTCATCGTGGCTGGTTCTGGGCCGTGTGTTGTGTATAAAGGGTTATATTTGTCTTCTGGCAGCGAGCGCGGTGTTGTTGAGTGCCAGGAGTCTGATAATTGTGGGATTGTGTGCTGCGGCTGTCACCACATGAAGAGCCGCTGGTTTTGAAGGCCCGAGCGCACATTCCTCTTACACAAGTTGCTGTTTGTCTCTCAGATGTTACAGTCAACCTCAGATGCTGCATTGCATTTATGGCTGGCTGTGTAATAACACATTTTCTGTTCTCTCCTTCTCTGCAGGGAACGCAGTCGTCCAGCGCCGATGAGAGCGGTCGCAAACTCGCGGTCACCTTCAGAAATGACAGTAAGAGCTCTCTCTACCTGTACGGTTCATGTGTGGAGCTCACGGAAACATGTCGTTTCAACCCAAAATCACATTAATATTACATTTTCATTACTGTAATGCATCTGGACATTTTCCTTTTCCATTAATTTATTGAATCACAAATCAAACTCTTGCATGTATTATAAAATTAATATTTGCATAATTATTTTTCTTTAAATTGGCACAAATAACAAAAAAGGCAGTGTGTATACTACATTGATGCATCAATACTATGCAATCAAAAATATATCATTTAATTATTTTGCATTATGATAATGACAGTTGTTTGGGAAAATTATGCAAATTAGTTTTATATAAACTAGTTGTATTTAAATCAGTGTAAATTTAAATAAATGAAAACATATTGATGCATGAATATTATGCATCTGTGCATTTTCCTTTAAATGCTTTTTTATTGAATCACAAATCAAACTCTTGCATATATTATAAAAAACGATTTGCATATAATTATATTTATTTAAATCAGCATAAATAACAAAAAAGGCAGTGCATATACTACATTAATGCATCAATACTTAAAAAAATATATAATTAATTATTTTGCATTATGATAATGACAGTTGTTTTGGAAAATTATGCAATTTGTTTATTAAAAATTAGTTTTATTAAATCATTGTAAATGTAATTAAACAAAAACATATTGATGCATCAGTTTTATGCATCTGTTCATTTTCCTGATATGTATGTATGTATGTATGTATGTATGTATGTATGCATGTATGTATGTATGTATGTATGTATGTATGTATATATATAGTGGTGGGCATAGATTAATTTTTTTAATCTAGATGAGATTAAAATCTCATTTGAGTTCTGCTGAAGGCATTCAGAATATGTGCTCGTAAGTGATCATTTGTCTTTTTGTAGTTTGAATAATAAATAACTTCTGTCCCTTTAAGACCTGATTAGTGCAACGTTATGTGCAACCCCGCGTGAAATTCAGACCGGTCACACCAATACTAACACGCTGTCATGAGGAAAAATCCAACAGAACACCCGTTCGCCATGTTCAGAGGGTTAACCGGACTGAATGAGAGGAGGCGGTGCGTGTCACTCGCTGTCGGTCGGAGAGGAGAGCGCAGATGATATCGATACTGTAGAAAATGAGTATTGTATCGTTTCAGATATTTCAGTATCGATACATAGCGAAATATCGATATTTTTGACAACACTAGTAGGCATACACACAGGTTCGAAGCCTCGTTCTCTCGCCCCTACAGTGCAATTCGGCTAGGTGTACATCCGCGCTAAAACATCAACGTGAAAGTCATCATAGCTTGCGTAGTATAGACCCAGCTCCCAACCCAACTTTGAGAATAGATTAACGGCAATATTTTTTTATCGCCTGATAAGAGTCTCACGTTAACGCAGCACGTTAACGCCGATAACGGCCCACCACTAATATACACTCACCTAAAGGATTATTAGGAACACCATACTAATACTGTGTTTGACCCCCTTTCGCCTTCAGAACTGCCTTAATTCTACGGGGCATTGATTCAACAAGGTGCTGAAAGCATTCTTTAGAAATGTTGGCCCATATTGATAGGATAGCATCTTGCAGTTGATGGAGATTTGTGGGATGCACATCCAGGGCACAAAGCTCCCGTTCCACCATATCCCAAAGATGCTCTATTGGGTTGAGATCTGGGGACTGTGGGGGCCATTTTAGTCCAGTGAACTCATTGTCATGTTCAAGAAACCAATTTGAAATGATTGGAGCTTTGTGACATGGTGCATTATCCTACTGGGAGTAGCCATCAAAGGATGGGCACATGGTGGTCATAAAGGGATGGACATGGTCAGAAACAATGCTCAGGTAGGCCGTGGCATTTAAACGATGCCCAATTGGCACTAAGGGGCCTAAAGTGTGCCAAGAAAACATCCCCCACACCATTACACCACCACCACCAGCCTGCACAGTGGTAACAAGGCATGATGGATCCATGTTCTCATTCTGTTTACGCCAAATTCTGACTCTACCATCTGAATGTCTCAACAGAAATCCAGACTCATCAGACCAGGCAACATTTTTCCAGTCTTCAACTGTCCAATTTTGATGAGCTCGTGCAAATTGTAGCCTCTTTTTCCTATTTGTAGTGGAGATGAGTGGTACCCGGTGGGGTCTTCTGCTGTTGTAGCCCATCCGCCTCAAGGTTGTGTGTGTTGTGGCTTCACAAATGCTTTGCTGCATACCTCGGTTGTAACGAGTGGTTATTTCAGTCAAAGTTGCTCTTCTATCAGCTTGAATCAGTCGGCCATTCTCCTCTGACCTCTAGCATCAACAAGGCATTTTGGCCCACAGGACTGCCGCATACTGGATGTGTTTCCCTTTTCACACCATTCTTTGTAAACCCTAGAAATGGTTGTGCGTGAAAATCCCAGTAACTGAGTAGATTGTGAAATACTCAGACCGGCCCGTCTGGCACCAACAACCATGCCACGCTCAAAATTGCTTAAATCACCTTTCTTTCCCATTCTGACATTCAGTTTGGAGTTCAGGAGATTGTCTTGAGCAGGACCACACCCCTAAATGCATTGAAGCAACTGCCATGTGATTGGTTGATTAGATCATTGCATTAATGAGAAATTGAACAGGTGTTCCTAATAATCCTTTTGTTGAGTGTATATATAAATATACTGTATAAATATATAAATGCAAAAATAAATAAATATATAACATTTTATAATAGTAAAATAATAATGTATATTATAAAAATAATAATAAACTTAATATATACATTTTTTAACGTTATAATAATGTTAATTGTGTGGGAAATGTACTTAATTGTCATTAAAATAATGTCACAATTACAAAAAATAGAAATAAGTCCTAAAAAAGTTTATATTATATAGTATAATGTGATTTTTGTGGTGAAATGTGACATGTTCAGTGTGAGATTCGCTGTAATTGATTGTCTCTGCTTGGCTTAATGTAGTATTTATTCTCTTGTTAACGCCTAACGTTGTTTCAGTCGAGCTTCCTGAGCTCTTGTCCGCCCCATACGCAATGAAAAGTCAAGTTTCTCGTCTTATAGCTAATCCTGATTTTTCCTCAGCATTCAATCCCCATTATGTGTGACTACGAACGGGAACGGGCCTTGGCTCAAAGCCATTCTCATTAGCATCACAATGAGGCTTGCGTAAAAAAAGAGCGGAGGGGTGTGAGGGACACAAGCGACTGCTCCTCTTCCTATACCTGCTTATCTGCAGTCGCTGAGGAGAAAGAAAGTAGTGAAAGAAAGAAAGAAGGAAGGAAGGGGGTGGGGAAATAGTGTCTCCTTGCATGGCTGCATATTTTCTCTCGGAGCTTGCCAAAGAATCTCACCGATGTTCTCACAGGGAAACACTGTCTGTCTTACTACTTCACTCACACTCTCTCTCTCTCTCTCTCTCTCTCTCTCTCTCTCTCTCTCTCTCTCTCTCTCTCTCTCTCTCTCTCTCTCTCTCTCTCTCTCTTTGTGTTCCTGCTCTTTTTATCCCAATTAGACTGCTCTCTCAACTGGAATCTGCTGGGGAAACACGCCATCCATGAAGTGAACAACATCACCTACAGCCACTTGTCATGTGACAGCCAGGCGGCCGTGGTGGTCCACTGGATGGCCAGCCCTCTCGGTAGGTTTCTTCTTGGTAGTGTTGGAGAAACTGCTTTCAAACGCCCGACATGTCAACTTCTGTCCCATTGGACTGAGATTGGGGCGGGACAACCTGTTAGTAGATAAAGAACAAAGAACGAGGTAACAACACGAGTTAACATTAAAGTAAACAGATTCAATAATTTGTCTAAAAAAGGGATTGCTGTGTTTATCTGATGCAAATCAATCACAAAGAGGTTCTCGTTTCTCGGATTTATTGTCAGACAAATTTATATAATCAGTTGCATTTTGTTTAAATGATAATAATTTATGTATATACACCGATCAGGCATAACATTATGAAGTGAATTACACTGATGATCTGTTAGTGGGTGGGATATATTAGGCAGCAAGTGAACATTTTGTCCTCAGAGTTGATGTGTTAGAAGCAGGAAAAATGGGCAAGCGTAAGGATGACAAGGGCCAAATTGTGATGGCTAGAAGACTGGGTCAGAGCATCTCCAAAACTGCAGCTCTTGTGAGGTGTTCCCGGTCTGCAGTGGTCAGTCTCTACATTTACATTTACATTTATGCATTTAGCAGACGCTTTTATCCAAATAAGAGCCTGAAATACTGAGACCGTGTACATTGCTCAGTGTAGCACAGGCTAGAGTAGAGAGGGAAGAAGGAAGAGAAAGAGGAAAGGAAAGTGTTTTTTTTTTTTAATGAGGTTAAGTGCTCACGGAAGAGCTGAGTTTTAAGTTGACTTTTGAATGATGTCAATGATTCTGCGTTTCGGATGGCGTTGGGAAGATCGTTCCACCGGCTGGGAACATTGAATGAAAATGTTCTGGAAAGGGATTTTTTCCCCCTCTGTGATGGTACCACAAGCCGTCGTTCCTTTGCTGAGCGAAGGCTTCTGGTGGGGGTGTGGATTTGTAGAATGGAGTCAAAGTAAGCAGGAGCTGAGCGCGTGGTGGCTTAAACTTGATGCGAGCAGCGAGTGGTAGCCAGTGCAGGGAGATGAAGAGAGTTGTGACGTGGGTCCTTTTGGGCTCGTTGAAGACAAGATGTGCTGCTGCATTCTGGATCATTCGAAGTGTTTGGATCGCACAAGAGGGGAGTCCAACCAGAAGCACATTGCAGTAGTCAAGTCTAGAAATAACCAGGGCCTGGACAAGAAGCTGTGTTGCGTGCTCTGTTAGGAACGGTCTAATCTTCCTGATGTTGTGGAGCGCAAACCAGCATGAGCGAGCTGTCTTAGAAATGTGTTCTCTGAAGGACAGCTGGTCATCAAATGTTACTCCAAGATTTCTGACTGACTTTGATGGGGAAATCAAGGATGTTCCTAACTGGATGGTGAAGTCATGTTGTATGGTGGGACTGGCGGGGAAGATGAGAAACTCGGTCTTTGCCAGGTTGAGCTGCAGGTGATGTTTTCTCATCCATGCAGAGATATCAGCCAGACAGCTGGAGATTCGTGCAGCTACTGTGGGGTCGTCTGGGTGAAATGAAAGGTAGAGCTGAGTGTCATCAGCATAGCAGTGGTATGAGAAGCCATGTGCCTGAATGATGGGTCCCAATGAGGTAGTGTAGATGGAGAAGAGGAGAGGACCAAGCACTGAGCCCTGGGGAACCCCAGTGGTCAGTTGATGTGCTTGGGATTCCTCTCCTCTCCAGGCAACCTTGAAAGACCTACCTGTGAGATAGGACTCAAACCAAAGGAGTGGAGTCCCTGTGATGCCCAGTGATGAGAGGGTGGACAGAAGAATCTGATGATTGACCATGTCAAAGGCCGCAGATAGATCGAGCAGGACGAGGACTGATGATTTGGAGTCTCTATCAAAAATGCTCCAAGGAAGGAACAGTGGAGAACCGGCCACAGGGTCATGGGCGGCCAAGGCTCATTGATGCACGTGGGGAAGCGAAGGCTGGCCCGTGTGGTCCGATCAAACAGACGAGTTACTGGAGCTCAAACTGCTCAAGAAGTTAATGCTGGTTCTGATAGAAAGGTGTCAGAATACACAGAGCATCTCAGTTTGTAGCGTATGGGGCGGCACAGCCGCTGACCAGTCAGGGTGCCCATGCTGACCCCTGTGCGTCGCATACCTGGGGAACACATGGCACCAGGTGCACTATGGGAAGAAGGCGTGGTGGCTGAGGCAGTGATGCTTTGGGCAATGTTCTGCTGGGAAACCTTGGGTCCTCCATCCATGTGGATGTTACTTTGACACGTCCCACCTACCTAAGCATTGTTGAGCCCATGTCCAGCCTTTCATGGAGACGGTATTCCCTGTGTCTGTGGCTCTTTCAGCAGATGCGCCACCACAAAGCACAAATGCTTCAGGAATGATTTGAGGAGCACAACAACGAGTTTGAGGCGTTGACTCGGCCTCCAAATCTCCCAGATCTCAATTATATCGAGCATCTGTGGGATGTGCTGAACAAACAAGTTCGATCCATGGAGGTCCCGCCTCGCAACTTTGATTTGGCAGCAAAAGGGGGACCAACACAATATTAGGTCATAATGTCATGCCTAATCGGTGTGTGTGTATGTATATATATATATATATATATATATATATATATAAATTTATTAGTTGCATCAGATAGATTGATATATCACACACATTTATGTATACTCCTCTATATTTGTGTTTGCAATATAAAAAACAAGCAAAAAATAGATTGTTAATGGCAATGCTGATCGAGCTGAAAAATAAAGTTGGTAATTTGCTCCCCTCCACTAAAATCAATAACCAGTAGATGGAATAGTTTTGTGTCCCCAAACAGTCCTAAAAAAGAGATTTCAGACTGCGTGTCTGCACTTTCCATTAGCGTGCACAAACCCATAACACAACACATTTTAAAGTGCATGTGTGTTGCACGGGTGGTTGCACATGAGGGTGATTTATCTTAGTCTATCTCCAGCCTGGAGAGAATGGAAGAGGAGCTCAAAAAAAGGCTCTTCAAAGAGAGTTCCTGCACATCCTGATCAAAGCCGCAGGTTCCCTCCTCCCGGGCCGTATTATTCTTCGGCCCTGACAGTCCCACGGATCCATCCAAGAGACGGGAATAGATCGGCGCATAGCAGCAGTGCTGTGATTTTTGTCCTCGGAGGAATGTGTGTGTGCGTGTGTGGTTGAGAGAAAGACGGGGATGTCCCTTGCTTCCGTCTGCCAGGGCGCTATTGAACTTGGTAATGCGAGCTTTGGCCTGACAAGCGGGACAATGTGGCCTGTTGTTTGCTTGAGGTTAATCCTTTTGACTGGGGCAGGACTTGACACAGCTCAGGTGTATATTAAAGAAACTCAAAGAAGAAAGCCTTGGGTGTGGGGCCTTTTCCTCATGCACGCTTAAAGGGATAGTTCACCCCAAAAAAATGTAATTCATCATTAGCCGCGTTTCCACTGTTGGGCCAAAAGCGAGTATGCTAGTGTGTGCCAGGGGCAGTCGCGTTACTACTGTCAATTCCAGGGCTTAATTGAGCCTTTTTATATCTTCCTCAGCGGCCAACGGTATTGCCCCAGTGAATACCTTGGTCCTCATTGGTTCTCGCTGAAGCTCAAACGTGCTGCGTAACACGAGAATGAACCTCATTGGTTCTTGAGGAAGCTCAAACGTGCTGTGTAACACGAGAATGAACCTCATTGGTTCTTGCTGAAGCTCAAACGTGCTGCGTAACACGAGAATGAACCTCATTGGTTCTTACTGAAGCTCAAATGTGCTGTGTAACATTACAATTGTTATTTTTTGGTGATCTATTCCATATATTAATCATGCAGGTATGTCACGTGACCATGAATCAACATTAGACAACTGTGAACATGCAAATATGTTATTAAATTATTTAAATAAAAACTTATATTGTAACTGATTTTGTTTCTATAAATATAAAATTTGCTAATTTATGTGTGCTCATAAAATGTTAAAAATGCATATGTAGAAATTAATATTAACCTAGACTAATAAATGCCAAAAAAAGTATTTTTCATTAATAGTTCATAATGCCAAATGTTCATGAATTGAACCGTATTGTGAAGTGTTCCCTTACTACTAGTAATATTAAAGGAACCCCGTTGAGGGAATGATATAAAACGAGAGCGCACAACCAGTTCCACAGCTTTTTTTCACCTTCCGTCGTGTTTTTGAAGGTTGTGTGATGGGACGGCTCTCTCTTGATGCTATCTGAAGGCTGGCGGAGGTGTGGAGTTACACCCCGGCACAAAGGCTGAGCTCTCTCGGGCTGCTCCCCGCCGCGGTAATCGGAACCACACGGAATGTGTGCGGGAGCCTTTTCTTCTGCCCTCTTCCCTCTGCAACTGATAAGACAGAAATCTAATTAAAAGCAAGGCAGGCTGGCACACTTTGAAGGGCACGGGAACGCGCCGCTGGCACGCATGCTCCCGTCCCCTCGCTGTGGTAAATGCCTCCTCTCTTTCTTCAGGGGTGCTAATAAAAAAAATAAAAACCAGGAAAGGAAGATTAAAAAAGGAAGATAAATGCCTTTTCCAGTCCTGGAAGTTTATGGCGGGACTTTTGAAAGCAAGTTTGAGTTTGAAGTCGGACTGTACAGCTGTCTATGATGTTATAAACTCACATTTTCATTAGAAATTGCAAAAAAACGTGTTAAAACTAAGATGCAAAAGGACATGTTTTGAAATAGTCATTTGTGATGTCACAACCATGAGCTCATTATCATATGACCGCCCACTTTTACATATTCAACACTTCACCCTGATGTTGAACAACATGAATTGCACCAGTTAACTGAGAATCTTAAAGGTACAGTAGCAAAAAAGAGCCTGATTATTACAGAGAGGACCGGAAATGTCAATATACAGCTACATTTACATTTTTGCGCCAATAAACCTTGACTAACATTATAAATCAAATCCCCCAAAAAAGTCCCTTTTAAAGCTTTTTAGGATATGATCTATTCTATAAACTTGAATTGCACCAGTTAACTGAGAATCTTAAAGGTACAGTAGCAAAAAAAGAGCATATTCATATTAGAAAGGACAGAATATGGCCATAAAAAGCTACATTTACATTTTTTGCGGCAATAAACCTTGACTAACAATATAAATCAATTCCAAGAAAAAAATGCTAAAATATGTCCCTTTAAAGCTTTTTAGGATGTGAGCTATTGTATAAACTTAAATTGCACCAGTTAACTGAGAATCTTAAAGGCACAGTAGCATAAAAAACAGGCAGTTTATTCCTATCAGAAATGGTGGAAAATGGCGATAAAAAGCTACATTCACATTTGTAGGACAATAAACCTTGACTAACATTATAAATCAGCTCCAAAAAACAAACAAAAAGTCACTTTTAATGCTTTTCAGGATGTGATCTATTCTATAAACTTGAATTGCACCAGTTAACTGAGAATCTTAAAGGTACAGTAGCAAAAAAAAAGCCTGTTTATTCCGATCAGAAAGGACGGAAAATGACCATTAAAAAACTACATTTACATTTCTTGCGGCAATAAACCTTGACTAACAATATAAATGATTTCTAAGAAAAATAAAATGCAAAAATATGTCCCTTTAAAGCTTTTTAGGATGTGATATATTGTATAAACTTGAATTGCACCAGTTAAATGACCGTCTTAAAGGTACAGTAGCATAAAAAGCCAGTTTATTCCTATCAGATAGGATGGAAAATGTCCATAAAAAGCTACATTTACATTTGTAGGGCAATAAACCTTGACTAACATTATACATCAGCTCCAAAAAAACAAACAAAAAGTCACTTTTAATGCTTTTTTAGGATGTGATCTATTCTGTACACTTGGATTGCAGCAGTTTACAGAGAATCTTAAAGGTACAGTAGCAAAAAAAGGCAGTTCATTCAGATCAGAAAGGCATTTTTGCATCAATAAACCTTGACTAACATTATGAATCAACTCCAAAAAACAAACAAAAAGTCACTTTTAATGCTTTTCAGGATGTGATCTATTCTATAAACTTGAATTGCACCAGTTAACTGAGAATCTTAAAGGTACAGTAGCAAAAAAAAAAAAGCCTGTTTATTCCGATCAGAAAGGACAGAAAATGACCATTAAAAAACTACATTTACATTTTAAGGGCAATAAACCCTGACTAACATTATACATCAAATCCAAAAAACAAACAAAAAGTCCCTTTTAATGATTTTTTTTAAAGATGGGATCTATTCTATAAACTTGAATTGCACCAGTTAACTGAGAATCTTAAAGGTACAGTAGCAAAAACAGGCAGTTTATTCAGATCAGAAATGGTGGAAAATGGTCATAAAAAGCTACATTCACATTTTAAGGGCAATACACCCTGACTAACATTATACATCAAATCCAAAAAACAAACAAAAGTCACTTTTAATTATATTTTTAAGATGTGATCTATTCTGTACACTTGAATTGCACTGAGAATCTTAAAGGTACAGTAGCAAAAACAGGCAGTTTATTCAGATCAGAAAGGCATTTTTGCGTCAATAAACCTTGACTAACATTATAAATCAAGTCCCTTCTAATGCTTTTTAGGATGTGATCTGTTATATAGACACTCTTGGCACAATGCAATATGAATTGCTTGATCATTTATTCATTTTCAAAACGACCTGTCAGTTGCACAGGTGCGCCGCTGCCATCTGGATTTATATTGTGCTTTTCCATTGTGTGAACCCCTTTATTTCATGCAACCTGTTTGATGTTCTAGGTATTGAACATGTGAAAGGATTCAGAGTGTATCTGGAGGACAAGAATCCCGAGGGAAAACAGTGCCAACACATGATCCTAAAGGATCCGCGCCAGCTTAATTTCTCTTACAAAACCATTGTGAGTATACAGGGCTGTGCTCAGTGAAACCGAATCTATAGTAATATGGTTTATATCAGATGAATAATGCACTGGAAAATTAAATGTTATGCTCACATTCATCTGTTTGGCACCATTTTGCATTATTATATAACAGCGGATGAGCTCACAGCCCTTTGCGGGTCTCGCCTTCGAGGCCGACTACATGGTCCGAATCGTGCCGTTTCCCACGTTCCTGAATGACAGCTTCTTCCCACCATCTTTTCTGCGCACTAACTGTGAGTGTTAGACCTGGGGCGTACATACACACTGACTTTATTCTGTGCTACCTTTCAAAACAATATTTCATTTTATAAATGTTAAATATTCTGGGACACAAAATGACAAACTACTTATGTTTTACTATCAGCTGTAGTGTCATATCCTGGATGTTTAAAATCATTTCTCTGCCTTGTTCCTTGCGTTCTCACAGCTTGTGAAGTGCTCCTTGGCCCAGATCACCTCGTCTGCAAACCATGTGAGTTGAAACGCCTCAAATCCACTTCATCTGTTGAGCTGTGAAACGGCCTCAAATAAAGCCGGAACTCTTCTTTCTGTTTCCCTGACAGTTTGGAAGCCCAAGATGCTGAATGTTTCTCAGCTGGGATCTAATTTGCATGTAGTGTTTGACCACGCCCCTTCCACGTTCGGCTTCACCATCTACTACCTGTACTACAAGCTCCGACAGGAGGGGCCGTTCAGACTCAAGCGCTGCAAACCTGTGAGCATTTTTTGTCTTCTAGTTGCATTGGAACATTCTGGCACAAATTCATAAACATTTGCATTCAGCTGGTTTTTTGAGGAATAATTGTTGAAGGAATAATTCACCCCAAAATGCCCACTCATGTCGTTCAGACCAGTTTATGACGGCAGTTAAGCAGACTTACATCTGTTAGGCTTGCTGTAAAACAGGTCATTACAGCTGTCTATGGTGTTTCACGATGCTGTATTTCTTTTAAAACGCACATTTTCATTATCTTAATATGCAAAGGAGTATAATTTTATCATATGACCACCCAATTTACATATTCAACGCTTTGTCTGGAGGAAAAACAACGCAAATTGCACCAGTTAACTGAGAATCTTAATACTGTAGCAAAAACAGCCTGTTTATTCCTATCAGAAATGGTGGAAAATGGCCATAAAAAGCTACATTTACATTTTTGTGGCAATAAACCTTGACAAATGTTATACATCAAAACCAAGATAAAACAAGATGTAGCAATTTTGATATAAACTTGAATTACACCAGTCTTAAAGGTACAGTAGCAAAAAAGCCTGTTTATTCAGATCAGAAAGGACAGAGAATGACCATTAAAAAGCTACATTTACATTTTTAGGGCAATAAACCCTGACTAATGTTAAAATTAAATCCAAGATTTGTCCCTTTAAAGCTTTTCAGGATGTTATCTATTCTATAAACTTGAATTGCACCAGTTAACTGAGAATCCTAAACCTTTAGTAACAAAAACAATCAGTTTATTCAGATCAGAAAGGACAGAAAATGTCCATAAAAAGCTACATTTTTTTTTTTGTGGCAATAAACCTTGACTAACGTTATACATCAAAATCAAGATTTGTCTCTTTAAAGCTTTTTAAGATATGATCTATTCTATAAACTTGAATTGCACCAGTTAACTGAGAATCTTAAAGGTACAGTAGCAAAAATAAAAAGCTGAATTTAGATTTCTGTGGCTATAAACCTTGAAGTATCATTATAAATCAATTCCAAGAAAAAATTAAATGCAAAATGATGTCCCTTTAAAGCTTTTTAGGATGTGATCTATTGCATAAACTTGAGTTGCACCAGTTAACTGAGAATCTTAAAGGTACAGTAGCAAAAACAGGCAGTTTATTCCTATCAGAAATGGTGGAAAATGGCCATAAAAAGCTACATTTACATTTTTGTGGCAATAAACCTTGACAAATGTTATACATCAAAACCAAGATAAAACAAGATGTAGCAATTTTGATATAAACTTGAATTACACCAGTCTTAAAGGTACAGTAGCAAAAAAAGCCTGTTTATTCAGATCAGAAAGGACAGAGAATGACCATTAAAAAGCTACATTTACATTTTTAGGGCAATAAACCCTGACTAATGTTAAAATTAAATCCAAGATTTGTCCCTTTAAAGCTTTTCAGGATGTTATCTAGTCTATAAACTTGAATTGCACCAGTTAACTGAGAATCCTAAACCTTTAGTAACAAAAACAATCAGTTTATTCAGATCAGAAAGGACAGAAAATGTCCATAAAAAGCTACATTTATTTTTTTTAGGGCAATAAACCTTGACTAACATGATAAAACAAATACAAAATAAAACAAGATGCAGCAATTTGTCCCTTTTTAATGCTTTTAAAAATGTGATCTAAACTTGAATAGCACCAGTTCAATGAGAATCTTAAAGGTACAGTAGCAACAAAAGCCTGTTTATTAAGATCAGAAAGGATGAAAAATGGCCATAAAAAGCTACATTTACATTTTTGTGGCAATAAACCTTGACTAATATTATAAATCAAATGCAAAATGTCACTTTTAATGTTTTTAAAATGTGATGATAACTTGAATTGCACCAGTTAACTGACCGTCTTAAAGGTACAGTAGCAAAAACAGTCAGTTTATTCCTATCAGAAATGGTGGAAAATGGCCATAAAAAGCTACATTTACATTTTTGTGGCAATAAACCTTGACTAACGTTATACATCAAAACCAAGATAAAACAAGATGTAGCAATTTTGATATAAACTTGAATTACACCAGTCTTAAAGGTACAGTAGCAAAAAAGCCTGTTTATTCAGATCAGAAAGGACGGAGAATGACCATTAAAAAGCTACATTTACATTTTTGTCAATAAATCCTGACTAATGTTAAAATTAAATCCAAGATTTGTCCCTTTTAAAGCTTTTTAGGATATGATTTATTCAGTAAACTTAAATTGCACCAGTTAACTGAGAATCCTAAACCTTTAGTAACAAAAACAGTCCGTTTATTCAGATCAGAAAGGACAGAAAATGTCCATAAAAAGCTACATTTACATTTTTGTGGCAATAAACCTTGACTAACGTTATACATCAAAACCAAGATTTGTCGATTTAAAGCTTTTTAGTATATGATCTATTCTATAAACTTGAATTGCACCAGTTAACTGAGAATCTTAAAGGTACAGTAGCAAAAACAGTCAGTTTATTCACATCAGAAAGGACGGAAAATGACCATAAAAAGCTACATTTACATTTTTGGGGCAATAAACCTTGACTAACAATATAACTCAAATTCAAAATAAAACAAGATTCAGCAATTTGTCACTTTTTAATGCTTTTAAAAATGTGATCTAAACTTGAATAGCACCAGTTCAATGAGAATCTTAAAGGTACAGTAGCAACACAAGCCTGTTTATTCAGATCAGAAAGGATGAAAAATGGCCATAAAAAGCTACATTTACATTTTTTTGTCAATAAACCTTGACTAATATTATAAATTAAATGCAAAATGATGTCCCTTTAAAGCTTTTTAGGATGTGATCTATTGCATAAACTTGAGTTGCACCAGTTAACTGAGAATCTTAAAGGTACAGTAGCAAAAACAGGCAGTTTATTCCTATCAGAAATGGTGGAAAATGGCCATAAAAAGCTACATTTACATTTTTGTGGCAATAAACCTTGACAAATGTTATACATCAAAACCAAGATAAAACAAGATGTAGCAATTTTGATATAAACTTGAATTACACC
Source organism: Romanogobio albipinnatus (assembly GCA_023566225.1). Classification (NCBI taxonomy): domain Eukaryota; kingdom Metazoa; phylum Chordata; class Actinopteri; order Cypriniformes; family Gobionidae; genus Romanogobio; species Romanogobio albipinnatus. The sequence goes on from CM042254.1 coordinate 49,224,000, forward strand.
AGTCTTAAAGGTACAGTAGCAAAAAAAGCCTGTTTATTCAGATCAGAAAGGACAGAGAATGACCATTAAAAAGCTACATTTACATTTTTAGGGCAATAAACCCTGACTAATGTTAAAATTAAATCCAAGATTTGTCCCTTTAAAGCTTTTCAGGATGTTATCTAGTCTATAAACTTGAATTGCACCAGTTAACTGAGAATCCTAAACCTTTAGTAACAAAAACAATCAGTTTATTCAGATCAGAAAGGACAGAAAATGTCCATAAAAAGCTACATTTATTTTTTTTAGGGCAATAAACCTTGACTAACATGATAAAACAAATACAAAATAAAACAAGATGCAGCAATTTGTCCCTTTTTAATGCTTTTAAAAATGTGATCTAAACTTGAATAGCACCAGTTCAATGAGAATCTTAAAGGTACAGTAGCAACAAAAGCCTGTTTATTAAGATCAGAAAGGATGAAAAATGGCCATAAAAAGCTACATTTACATTTTTGTGGCAATAAACCTTGACTAATATTATAAATCAAATGCAAAATGTCACTTTTAATGTTTTTAAAATGTGATGATAACTTGAATTGCACCAGTTAACTGACCGTCTTAAAGGTACAGTAGCAAAAACAGTCAGTTTATTCCTATCAGAAATGGTGGAAAATGGCCATAAAAAGCTACATTTACATTTTTGTGGCAATAAACCTTGACTAACGTTATACATCAAAACCAAGATAAAACAAGATGTAGCAATTTTGATATAAACTTGAATTACACCAGTCTTAAAGGTACAGTAGCAAAAAAGCCTGTTTATTCAGATCAGAAAGGACGGAGAATGACCATTAAAAAGCTACATTTACATTTTTGTCAATAAATCCTGACTAATGTTAAAATTAAATCCAAGATTTGTCCCTTTTAAAGCTTTTTAGGATATGATTTATTCAGTAAACTTAAATTGCACCAGTTAACTGAGAATCCTAAACCTTTAGTAACAAAAACAGTCCGTTTATTCAGATCAGAAAGGACAGAAAATGTCCATAAAAAGCTACATTTACATTTTTGTGGCAATAAACCTTGACTAACGTTATACATCAAAACCAAGATTTGTCGATTTAAAGCTTTTTAGTATATGATCTATTCTATAAACTTGAATTGCACCAGTTAACTGAGAATCTTAAAGGTACAGTAGCAAAAACAGTCAGTTTATTCACATCAGAAAGGACGGAAAATGACCATAAAAAGCTACATTTACATTTTTGGGGCAATAAACCTTGACTAACAATATAACTCAAATTCAAAATAAAACAAGATTCAGCAATTTGTCACTTTTTAATGCTTTTAAAAATGTGATCTAAACTTGAATAGCACCAGTTCAATGAGAATCTTAAAGGTACAGTAGCAACACAAGCCTGTTTATTCAGATCAGAAAGGATGAAAAATGGCCATAAAAAGCTACATTTACATTTTTTTGTCAATAAACCTTGACTAATATTATAAATCAAATCCAAAATGTGTCCCTTTTAATGCTTTTTAGGATGTGATCTATTGTATAAATTTGAGTTGCACCAGTTAACTGAGAATCTTAAAGGTACAGTAGCAAAAACAGGCAGTTTATTCCTATCAGAAATGGTGGAAAATGGCCATAAAAAGCTACATTTACATTTTTGTGGCAATAAACCTTGACTAACGTTATACATCAAAACCAAGATAAAACAAGATGTAGCAATTTTGATATAAACTTGAATTACACCAGTCTTAAAGGTACAGTAGCAAAAAAGCCTGTTTATTCAGATCAGAAAGGACGGAGAATGACCATTAAAAAGCTACATTTACATTTTTAGGGCAATAAACCCTGACTGATGTTATAAATCAAATCTAAGATTTGTCCCTTTAAAGCTTTTCAGGATGTTATCTATTCTATAAACTTGAATTGCACCAGTTAACTGAGAATCCTAAACCTTTAGTAACAAAAACAATCAGTTTATTCAGATCAGAAAGGACAGAAAATGTCCATAAAAAGCTACATTTATTTTTTTTAGGGCAATAAACCTTGACTAGCATGATTAATCAAATACAAAATAAAACAAGATGCAGCAATTTGTCCCTTTTTAATGCTTTTAAAAATGTGATCTAAACTTGAATTGCACCAGTTAACTGAGAATCTTAAAGGTACAGTAGCAAAAATAAAACGCTGAATTTAGATTTCTGTGGCTATAAACCTTGAAGTATCATTATAAATCAATTCAAAGAAAAAATTAAATGCAAAATGATGTCCCTTTAAAGCTTTTTAGGATGTGATCTATTGTATAAACTTGAGTTGCACCAGTTAACTGAGAATCTTAAAGGTACAGTAGCAAAAACAGGCAGTTTATTCCTATCAGAAATGGTGGAAAATGGCCATAAAAAGCTACATTTACATTTTTGTGGCAATAAACCTTGACTAACGTTATACATCAAAACCAAGATAAAACAAGATGTAGCAATTTTGATATAAACTTGAATTACACCAGTCTTAAAGGTACAGTAGCAAAAAAGCCTGTTTATTCAGATCAGAAAGGACGGAGAATGACCATTAAAAAGCTACATTTACATTTTTGTCAATAAACCCTGACTAATATTATAAATCAAATCCAAGATTTGTCCCTTTAATGTTTTTCAGGATCTTATCTATTGTATAAACTTGAATTGCACCAGTTAACTGAGAATCTTAAAGGCACAGTAGCAGAAACAGCCTGTATATTAAGGCCAGAAAGGATGGAAAATGCTGTCTTTTTTCAGTAAAGAGGAGTGTTTGCATCATTGGATAACTGTAATTGTTTGCATACTCTGTCAGCGCTGAAGCTTTACACACACACACACACACACACACACACACACACACACGGAGAGATGTGGCGGCAGCTCTGGCTGGAAGTGAGATGTTCAGGGTTAACGCTCTCAGCAGCGTGTAATGATCTTCCCAGACAGCTGGAATAATATATAGTCTTGTCCGTTGAATCGGCCTGCAGACCTGAACCTCACGCCACACGGGAGACGTGCGTGTTCTGCTGCTCTCCACGCTTTGGTTGGGATGGAAACGGAAATGTAAAGTCCTGAGTGCTTTCACAGCAGCTCTTCGTCACATAGAAACTGTGCTGGGAGTTAGAAGACATGCTATCTGTCTTTCTGCTTGGATAAAGACACATTTTTTTGGGTTCAGGTCTAACTCTCTTAAAGGGATAGTTCAGCCAAAAATGAATTTACTCATCCTTGTGTCAGTTCAAATGCATTTGACTTTCTTCTGTGAAACTCAAAAGGAGAAGTATGTTCATGCTGATCTTTTCATTACAGAGACACGAGTCGAATGGGGACGGATGCTGTTACATTCCAAAATAACATGAAGAATAGCCTTTTGAAGCCAATATGATGAGTAATAAATACTACTACTACTACTAGATATAATACTTAGTTATAATTATTATTATTTGTATTATCATTAATTATAATAAATAATACATATGACTACTACTAAAATTATTATTAATAATTATTCATTCATTGATTCATTCGTTGTTATTATTATTAGTAATATTAAATTTTTTTGTATTTATTATTATTATTATTATTAATAATAATAATAATAATAATTATAATAAATTGTTTTATTATTATGAATTATTATGTCTATGATTATTATTATTAGTAGTGGTATTTATTACTTATTATTTAATAATTATAATAATAATCAATAATAATCAATAATAAGTATTCAATACAACTACTGCTAAAAGTATTATTAATAATATTAATAATTGTTGTTATTATTATTATTATTTGATCTTTTATTAAATATTTAGTAATTTATAATAATAATAATAAAAATAACAACAACAATTGTTATTTTTTATTATTGTATCTATGAATATTATTATTAGTGGTGGTAGTAGTAGTAGTAGTTGTATTTATTACTTATTATTAAATAATAATAATAATAATAATAATAATAATAATAATAATAATAATAATAAATAGTTAATTAAATAATTAACAAGTAATAAATGACTACAACTAAAATTATTAATAATATTTGTTATTATTATTTTATCTATTATTACTAGTAGTAGCAGTAGAAGTAGTATTTATTATTATTTATTAAGTATTTAGTCATTTATAATAATAATAATAATAATTGTAAATATTAATTATAATATTTATTATTATTATTAGTTGTAGTAGTAGTAAATAGTTACTTAAATTTATTTAATAACAATAATAATAATAATTTGTATTGTATTTATTTAGTAATTATTTAGTATTTTTTATTATTATTATTAATAATAACAACAACAATTATTACTTATGAATTATTATGATTTATCAGTGTTATTATTATTATTATGGATTTTATTTGTAATCAGCTTTGCTCAAACCCAAAAAGATACAAGCAAATGAAACGCAATGAATTCACCAAATGATACAATAAGAACAAATGCAGATTAATAAACAGCAGAAAGAAACACTCCATGTTTAAATATGGAAGTTGTGTGTTTTTGCTCATTGATCTCTCCTGTACGTGTGTATCTGATGCAGTGCTGAAATCACAGTGCTGGGATTCATCTTGAGCTTTTATTATCTCAGGTGTTTCATGTTTGTGTCATTTTGGAACATGACCCGGTTCTTTTGAACCATATTTTTCCACATATTCTTCCTATTAAAGGGTGTAAAAGCATTGTCCTCGCTCTTTTCAGAAGAGCACAGCGCTCGTATCTGTGTAGCCGGGCCGGGCGGCATTGTTTGTAGCAATAATAGAAGGAGGTGAAATCTGAGGTGTGCGACGCCACCAACGGGGGATTCCAGAGTTCAGACACTCCACGGATCTCTGTGAGATCACCGTTAGGATTTCAGGTTCCCACCATTGCTTTATAAGTGACAGTTCCTCTTCATGAAGGCATCCGGGGGATTGATATAGCTGCTCTGAGTTAACAGAGAGCATCAGCAAACCTGCAAGTCAACATGAAATGAAATGTTTACCTCAGGGAAAAGTGACCGGGTCAGCAGTTTATTTAGCTTGTTCTAGCCTTGTTCTCTAAGTAATGGGTATTTATTAGAAAGACAGGTCAGTGCTGATGTGTGAAATAGATGAAATCATGATAATGGGATTGATTCTTGAGCTGAATATCAAGTGACAGACAAATTGTTTGGCAAGTGTTTAGAAATGTATTTTAAGCTCTGCGGACCCTGTACAGGGAATGACATCATCAAGTATATACTTTAAATGTTAGATGTCTGTGGAGGAGCTCTGACCCCGTTTGAAAGCTTAGAGTCTCTACTTTCTGGAGATATGCATCACTTTGGCATTTGTTTTACACTAAGTAACTTATTTACACTAAATTACTCTGGGGCCATTTCCGCCTGGATTTGGCCGACCCAAATTGAAAAGCTTCCCATACACACATACAGTCGTCTCTAAATAGTAGGGGTGTAACGGTACACAAAACTGACGGTTCGGTACAGCAGTTTTACAAAATTGCTTTTTAACAGTGGGACTGGGAAAAAAAGTGTCTGTCCTTAAAGCTACACTGTGTGATATTTTCCCCCATCTAGCGGTGAAAGGGTATATGACCATCTAGTAAATATTAGTTTCTTTTCCTCCCAATTCCGATTTCGTTTTAACTCCTATGGTGGCCGATTTAGTCCAAGATTAACATGGCTTCCAGTTCGATCCAGCAATCCCCCTCTTCACATTCCCCATCGAGTTGTAACGCGTGTGTCCGGGTGAAAAATACGGATAGCTCACTCAACGCAACTGGAGTCGATGCAAACACGGAGGCGATTAACATCAAACAGCCCGCACTTTATTCCCCGCAGAACCCCCACAAGAGTCCGGCACAAACTCCACTTCCGTCCACAGCATTACCCAACAAAACAAAAATAAATGAATGTTAGCAACAGAAGACAGAAAATAATCCGCACACATGGGAGCTCGAGGCGCAGTGCACACACACACACACACACACACACACACACACACACAGAACGCAGGCGCTCCAACCGGGGCGAACGCTCTTAAAGGGGCCACACTATTTTCCTACTCGTTACAGAGTGTTAAAACGCGAAAGGCGAAGCTTGAATTTACAGGTATGTCCCTCTTTGGCTAATGTACTTTCAAGATGGAGGGGCAACATGGCGACCCCCATTCGAACCCCTTACCCGTATGTATTTTCAATGGCATATTATAAACTTACGAGAATACTTTATTACTTGAAAGAAGTAAATATACATTAATGAGCACATATATTTTTGAAAGAACTAAGTGTTTTTAGCTAAGAATAAACTAAAAAAAGTTACACAGTGTAGCTTTAAATGAGTTAAATTATATGTTTATTGGAGATATTGCTGTAAACTATTTAGGGAGCCCTTCCTTACACATTATAATATTAAAGGTTAACCACAGAGCCCAAACTATTAGCCTAAATTCAGTTGATATTTGTTTTTAGGTAGAGCCTAATAATAACACTCAGATAACTCATTGTGTGCAAGCAAACATGTAAACTTCACATAAGGCAGTTTTTGCATTAACTTCTAAATCTAATTATAAAATAGTCTGTCATTTTCATTTTCTGTTTATTTAACATGCATGAAATAATCAAGACATCCCTAACAGGTTAAATAGAATATTTACATTTACATTTATGCAGGGCCGTTTCTAGCCATTCTGACGCCCTAGGCGAAATCCTTATTGGTGCCCCCATTGCAACATTAATTAACAAATACATACATACCAAATTATATTTGTATATATTTGTTAATAAGGATTCAAATTAATAGCCAGATGCCTGTATAGCCCTAGGCCTATAATATATAGCCTATATTTGTGCAGTCCCTAGTTGCTAAGAAATTGTTCTCAGACATAACTACATAATTATTATGTGTTATTAGTACATTTCACATGAAAGTAATAAGAATAAATACTGATTCAGTGTGGTTTTTGTTACTCATTGATGCGTGAACTTCCCCTTTAAATAACGCAACACTTTGCCCTCTGTGTGTACGACACTGCTTGCATTAAGCACTATTAGAACTGAATGAATCGATTCAGCATTCAACACCATCCGTAAAGATACGTTAAATTCGTCAACGTGATTTAATAAAGGATGTATTCATGTTGTGAATTTGCACATTTTATTATACCATTTTTAAATTGGCCGCTAAAGTTTTATATGGGACAATTACAAAACACACTGATTCTTTTAACAATGCACTGGCGCAAAAACCTTTTGGAGGTGCAATTAAGAGAAGAAAGCTTTATAGAGTCAAAATATAACTGCACACTCATTTCATCATGAAATTCTGAAGTAAGTGTGCAGTTATATTTTGCCTCTAACATAGCCTAGCCTACACACCGAGCAATGCTATCTGCCCATTTCTAGACTGCCACAAATACTGCCCTAACAAAATACAGATTTGTACCTGTTATTTTAATTGGCCTTTAGTTTGAATTTAGCTTTATTTTACGGTTAAAAAAAGTGTTACCTTGCCAAAGCATTGACCGAGTTCATTGATCTAATAGTGTTGTTGAGGCTCCAAACGCAAACTTTTTTTGACAGTAGCCTACTCTGATCTGATGGCATATAGGAATCGTCAGATTGACAGTTCTCTGATCCAATAGTGTGGGGGAAATTGTGGGGGCGGCAATAACATTTTAGGGTGGCCGTGACACCCTTTACACACAAACGTCTAGTGCCAGATATGCGCTTATTGGCACCCCCTACTGATGGCGCCCTAGGCGACCGCCTAGTTTGCCTATGCCTAAAAACGGCCCTGCATTTATGTATTTGGCAGACGCTTTTATCCAAAGCGACTTAATACAGGGACAATCCCTCTGGAGCAACATGGAGTAAAGTGCCTTGCTCAAGGACACACTGGTGGTGACCGCTGGGATCGAACCAGCAACCTTCTGCGTATCAGTTCCATGGTTTAACCCACTGGACCACCATCTCATAATGAATATATAGGCTAATATAAGCTAGTGCATATATTTAGTGAAAGAGTTAATTTCTCTAGTGAATATAAAAATTCTGTGGACACTGAATGACTGTCTGAGGTAAATGTGATGCTACATGATATTGTTTAGTTAACAAGCTGTTATTGAGGTCTTTCCGCCTTTGAAACACTGACTGAGCGATTACACCACATATGATACGTGACAGTAAGTTGTAATGTATCCTCAACATACCTTCAAATGTTCATTCATGTTTATTCTTTAGGAAGAGATGATCGATCGCGTTCACAGGCCGCTTGAACTGTGATCAGTGATCAGTCAGGCCACATTAAAGAGCGTCAAAGCGGCATTTATCGTTTGAATTACGTGATAAAAATGGACTGAATACTTAATATGTTGGTGTGGGAATTTGTATTGAAGTGTGTTCCGCGCTTAAAGCAAGCCGACTGTGAACTGTTAAACATTGCATTCGGAAACCGCTCGGTACACGCATGCACCAACCCGAAAGCCCTGTACAGAGACCGGTACCGGTTCGGTATGAATACGTGTACCGTTACACCCCTACTAAATAGACAATTTTGGTGTCATTTTACAGGAAACCCTTTGAAGTTACATAAACCACTGCTAAAAGTGATAAATATGTAAGTATATGTTGTCTGAGCTGTAATAACCCCCCCAAAAAGAGGCGCTTTTTTATTAATTTTTTGTTTTAAATTCATTTTTGACAGTGTGTAACTCAGTGTGTAACTCTGTGTGCTCTAGCACCCTGCAGACAGTTTGGGCTTTTTCCAGATGGCAGCAAATACTGGACAAAAGAATTTTGTCTGGATCATGTATGCAAGATTTATTCAAATGGATCTGAATGGAGGAATATGACCTTTTTTATGTAAACCCCCCCATATATAGTACAGTGGTATAAAGGCAATATCCCTGTGTCATTTTACAGAAAAACCTGTATCCTCCCTTCGGATGCTTGAAAAAATTATGAATAATTTTTCTTAAGTATGCAGTGTCATAACTACGTCTCTGATGTTTATAACAAACCAAACAGTTTGAAAATCGGTAGAAAATTGAGCAAGTTATGGTTATTTAAAAAGTGCAAGCATCATGAAAACAATGTTACGAGTGAGCGAGCTGCCTGTGACAAGATGGCCGCCAGGTGCGGACGTCGACCTCCATTGGCCAGCAGCGCGGACGAGACATCTAGCCTTTATTATGGATATCTATGGTTATTACAGCTCAGACAACATATACTTACATGTTTATCACTTTTAGCAGTGGTTTATGTAACTTCAAAGGGTTTCCTGTAAAATGACACAAATTGTGTATTTAGACTGTACGTGTGTATGGGAAGCTTTTCAATTTGGGTCGGCCAAATCCAGGCGGAAATCCCAAAAATGGTCCCAGAGCATAGTTAAAAGTTGGTGCCAGTTATTCATTTATGCACAACAGACTAATATACTGTATAAATGTGATTTAATCCATTATATTTTCATCGCAGAGTACATTGCATGTAATTTAACATAAACTGCATTAGATATTGATGTAGAAAATGTGTTTGCAGGAGCAAAATGGCCCTAAAACAACATGCGTTCTACAAGACGTCACTCCAGGAACGTATGCAATAGAGGTAAGAGCGTTAATTATATCATATAAAATGAGTTTCATTTAAACCCTTCCTTGAAGTTGAACTAAGTGAAACTCTCTTATTCCTGCAGCTTCGTGATGACAGCAACACAACCAGAAAACAGACGCAGTACCACGTGAGCCAAGGTAAAAGGACTCTTCTGAAGAAAGGTGAAGAGCCTGGGCTTTTTGCACATTTAGCTGATGTCGTTTGTGTTTGTTGTCGCAGTGCATTCCCCGTGGGCCGGACCCATCCGCGCCATGGCCATCACCGTCCCGCTGGTCATCATGTCCGCCTTCGCCACCCTCTTCACCGTCATGTGTCGCAAGAAACAGCAAGGTGCGTGTCCGTCATTAGCTAGAGTCTCCGGTTTCCTCACAAACTTGCTTTTGTCCAGTATCTGTAAAGTGATCTCTGTAATCTCACGGCATTGACGAGGATTAATGGATGATGGAATCTAAGCTCTGGCTGTTCCAGACAAAAGAAACTCCTGTTAGTATGCAATGCATGTGTTTGTATGTAATTACATGTGTGTGTCCTTCGGAATAGCTCACATAACTTCTGTTTTTAACCGCTTTTAGCTGTATTTTGAGGTTTTCTGTGTTTTCACTATTATACGGTAGGGGGCGCTATTACACATCTTCTGAAAGACTACAGAATCTCCTGATCCTGATCAAAACACAGGCGAAAAAAAGCAGAAACAAGCGATAGCACATGTAAGCAGATGCATACACTATATTGCCAAAAGTATTGGGACGCCCCTCCAAATCACTGAGTTCAGGTGTTCAGTCACTTCATGGCCACAGGTGTATAAATCGAGCACTAGGCCTGCAGACGCTTCTACACACATTAGTGAGAGAATCACTCTCAGGAGCTCAGAGAACTCAAGCGTGGTACCGTGATCGGTGGCCACCTGTGCAATAAGTCCCAATATTATACTAAATATTCCACGCTCAACTGTTAGTGGTGTTATAACAAAGTGGAAGCATTTGGGAACAACAGCAACTCAGCCACAAAGTGAAAGAAAACAGAGGGGGTCAGCGCATGCTGAGGGTCACAGAAGTCGCCAACTTTCTGCAGAGTCAAGAGCTCCAGACCTCCAAACTTCTGTGTCCTTCAGATGAGCTCAAGAACAGTGTGTAGAGCTTCAGGGAATGGGTTTCCATGGCCGAGCGGCTCATCCAAGCCTTACATCACCAAGTGCAATGCAAAGCGTGGGATGCAGTGGGGTAAAGCGTGCCACCACTGGACTCTAGAGCAGTGGAGACGTGTTCTCTGGAGTGACCAATCACGCTTCTCTGTCTGACAATCCCATGGACGAGTCTGGGTTTGGCGGTTGCCAGGAGAACGGGACTTGCCTGACTCCATTGTGCCAAGTGTAAAGTTTGGTGGAGGGGGGATTATGGTGTGGGGGTTGTTTTTCAGGGGTTGGCCGTGGCCCATTAGTTCCAGTGAAAGGAACTCTTAATGCTTCACCAAGACATTTTGGACAATTTCATGCTCCCAACTTTGTGGGACGAGTTTGGGAACGGCCCCTTCCTGTCCCAACATGATTGCAAAGCGTCGCTCCATAAAGACATGGATGAGCGAGTTTGGTGTGGAGGAACTTGACTGGCCTGCACAGAGTCCTGACCTCAACCCGATAGATCACCTTTGGGATGAATTAGAGCGGAGACTGAGAGCCAGGCCTTCTCGTCCAACATCAGTGCCTGACCTCACATATGCGCTTCTAGAAGAATCCCCATAAACACACTCCTAAACCTTGTGGAAAGCCTTCACAGAAGAGCTGAAGCTGTTAGAGCTGCAAAGGGTGGGCCGACTCCATATTAAACCCTACGGATTAAGAATGGGATGGCATTAAAGCTCATGTGCATGTAAAGGCAGGCGTCCCAAAACTTTTGGCAATAGCGTATGTAAAATAACACAATCATTAAAAATTAGACAGCATATAAATATGGAAGCTTTCTGAATGAAATGTCGACCCAGGACTGTGAAGCTTTGGAGTGTTGATGGACCTGATCGACTGTGTTTTGATCATCGTTCTGAATCCGATCTGGATATAGTCTTTGACAAAAACATGCGTTTTGCTCAAACTGTGGCTTTTTTATGAAACTTACCCACTTTCAAGCGTTGATTAAAACAAGAATGCATGAAGCTAGAATAAAATGTTCTCAGGGCCATTAAACTTTTGTGAAAATGATCAGAAATGTCTGGCAACTTTGTTCAAAAGAGTTGAGCTGAACATTTTGCTCTAAGGTGGACAAATTAGGCTTTACTTTTAGTTCTTTTAGTGCTCTAAGAGGAGTTTGCATCATATGGAAACAATGAATCCACTCGCTACAAATCTGATTTGATCCTGGTTAGATTGACGTCTGTGATCTGGAATTCCTCCGCAGAGAACATCTACTCCCACCTGGACGAGGAGAGCTCCGAGTCCTCGTCCCAGACCACGGCTCTGAACGCCGACAGGCCCTGGCCGAGACCCAAGATCTTCATCTGTTACTCCAGTAAAGACTGTCCCAAACATCTCGCTGTCATCCAGAGCTTTGCCTTCTTCCTGCAGGACTTCTGCGGGTGTGAGGTGAGGCTTTTTAAAATTGATGTGCAAAAACACTGGTGTTCAAAAGTTCAGTAAAACCGAGTCATTTCGAGTCAGAGTACATGTTTGTAATGTGTGCGGATGACGCCCCCTAGTGGCTGAAGAAAGATGGGTAACCCACATTATTCCACAGATATTAATCCAAATAATATATGTATCCTATTTACTTTATGAATACGTGTTTCTGGTTATGTGCAGAAACTATGATAAGCAATAATACTTCTACAGAAGATGGCTGGAGCAGTTGTTGTTGGATGGCTGTGCTCTTTATCAGAACACTTGACCTCATGTCATTGTATAAAAGTGGATATTAATATTGTGCATTTGAAAATGAACACCCCATACCTGTAATAAGAATCGCTTATAGATCTGTTAACAAAAGAGGAGCTTTGAGGTTATTTTCTGCCAAAATAAAAGCTTGTATAGTTGAATGTTTGACCGCAAAGAAATTATGACAGCCATAAATATTAATATTGTAATTGTACTGTTTCAGTAAAATAATAATTTATTATTATTATTAGGCTACTATTATTATTAAATGCCCATTACAGGTTACAACGGTATTATTACAATAGTTCTTTATTGATGAGTTTTGTTATTCTCATTTATGATGAATTATGAATATTATTATTTTATTAATATTTGTAGTAGTAGTTGTAAATATTTTATTTGACAGTAACAGTTATATATTTCTTTGATTAGTTTATAATTATTATTAATATTATTAAATGATTGTTACAATTTACAATAATATTATGACAATAGATATTGATTGCTTAGTTAATTTTTCTCATTTAAAATATGATAAAATATGATAAAATATTTTGAATATTTATATTAATATTAGTAGTAAATATTTTTGTAAAATAGTTATATAATTCTTTATTGATTAGTTTATTATTATCATTAATATTGTTAAATGCTTGTTACAATTTATAATAGTATTATGACAATAGATATATATTTCTTTGATAAGTTTATTATTAATAATAATAATATTAAATGTTCATTAAAATTTACAACGGTATTATTACAAAAGTTCTTTATTGATTAGTTAAATTTTTCTTATTTAAAAAAATGATACAAATTGCGATTTAAATATTTTGAATATTTTTATTTATATTAGGCCTAGTACTAATAAATATTTTTATTTGACAGTTATATATTTCTTTTATTAGTTTATTATTATTATTATTAAATGCTTGTTACAATGTACAATAGTATTATTACAATATATATTTCTTTGATAAGTTTAGTTTTTCTTATTTAAAAAAATATAAATTATGATAAAATATTTTGAATATTATTTTATTAATATTAGTAGTAAATATTTTATTTGACATTAAAATAGTTATATATTTCTTTATTGATTAGTTTATTATTATTATTATTATAATAATTAATATTATTAAATACTTGTTACAATTACAATATAATTATTACAATATATATTTCTTAGGTTTGTTTTTTCATTTAAATAATGATACACTATAACAAAATATTTTAAACATTATTTAATTAGTATTAGTAGTAAATATTTTTATTTGACAGTAAAATAGTTATATATATTGATTAGTTTAGTTTTTCTAATTTAAATAATGGTAAAATATTATTATTATAATAGTAGTAGATATTTATTTTACAGTAAAATAGTAGAACATTTATTTATTGATTTAATATTTATAATTGAATAATCATTGTAATAATAATAAAACATATGTTAGTGGCAGTATTATTATCATATAGTCATATTGAATGTTTGTCATTATCACACGCCTCTGATAAGGGTGCATGAGGAACTTCTCTGAGGATTCATCTGACTGTGTGTGTGTGTGTGTGTGCAGGTGTCTCTGGATCTCTGGGAGCACCTGGAGATCTGTAAGGAGGGTCAGATGGCCTGGCTGAGCCGGCGTATCGACGAGGCTCACTTCATCATCACCGTGTGCTCCAGAGGGCTGAAGTATTACGTGGAGAAGAGACACCGCAAGGGCAAGGCCACATCGAAGGAGAACAACCGAGAGCCGAGCGCACCCGGAGACGCCGGCGGGAACAGCCGGGATCTGTTCATCGTGGCCACAGCCATAATCGCAGAGAAACTCAAAGAGGTGCACCAGAAGACCTCCGACCTCTCGCGCTTCATGGCCGTGTACTTCGACTACTCTCACGAGAGCGACGTGCCCACGTCCCTCAGCCTGGCGCCCAAGTTTAAACTGATGGACCAGCTGCCACAGCTCTTCGCCCGCCTGCACTCCCGCCAGCTCAGCCTGACCGACCGCGAACCGCAGCCGCCCAACGTCAGCAAACGCAACTACTTCCGCAGCAAATCGGGCCGCTCGCTGTACGTGGCCATCTGCAACATGCACCAGCACATCGAGCAGGAGCCCGACTGGTTCGAGAAGCAGCTCATGCCGCCGCCTCCGCCCAACAAGCGTGCCGCTCCACCTCCCGATTCGGGGCTGGTCCTGAACGAGGTCAAACTGAAGCATCCCTCGGAGAGCGACTGCCCGGTGAGGAGCAACGTCCTGATCCTGTCTCTGTCGCAGGAGGAACTCGGGGAGGGGTCATCGAGTCAGGACGTGGGTTCGTCCCGGCCGGGTCTTCACATGGACGGATCCGCCAGTCCGCCGGAGATGCCCAGAGACTCTGGGATCTATGATTCGTCCGTGCCCTCGTCTGAACTCTCCATCCCGCTGATGGAAGGACTCTCACCGGATCACGCCGACAACTCGTCTCTGGCCGACAGCGTGTCCTCCTCCTCGGGACTTGGTAGGACTTTAATTGCATCATTTATCATTTTAGTTCTAGGACAATATTCCTTTTTTATTTTTTTAAATTACACATTTATACAGACTTCTGTATTTTTAAATGCAATATTGTGCCAGTTTGTTGATAAAAGAGGAGCTTTAAGGTTTCTCAGAGGTTTTATTATTATTAATAATAATAATCAAATTTTTTTATTAAATAAAACATTGTACAGTACAGTAGTATAATTGCAATTTTCTCATTTAAATTATAAATGACTGTTTAATAAATATTTAATTTTATATATTTTAATATTTTTTAAAGAATACTAATATGTATTATTATTATTGTTTAAAAAAATGTTTTACATAACAGTAGTATTATTGCAATAATATTTTTTATTTGTTAATTTCGTCTTTGAAATGCTAAAATTAAAATAAATATATTATTGTTTTTAATAATAATTATTATTATTATTAATAAATACTCATTTTTATTTTACACTTCAATAGAAAAATTTCACTAATTAATTAAGAAATTATACAAATATTATTTTTAATAATGATACTAATATATATATTATTATTTAAGAATTTTTACACCTGTAGATTTGTTGAAATATTAATATTTCTTTATTGATTTCTTTTGTAATTAAAATGCTAAAATAAAAGCTAGTTATTTACACTACAGTAATATATTGCAATAGTAATATATTTATTATTAAATAAAATATTATTTTTAATATTAATACTAATATTTATTATTATTTAATATTTTTTGTTTTACATTATAGCAGTATTATTGCAATAGTAATATTTTGTAATTGAAATGCTCAAATAAATATTTTGAATATTTTAAGTTAAGTTAATAATAGTAATAATTATTATTATTAATAAAAAAATAAAAAAATGTACACTACACTAGAACATTTTTACTAATTAATAAAAAAAATTACAATTGCAATTATACTAATGTAGGTAATTATAAAATTAAAATTACATTACAGTAGAATTATTGCAATAGTAATATTTCTGTATTGAATAATTTTGTAATATAAATGCTAAAATAAAATATGTGGAATATTATTGTTTTTAATAATAATAGTAATATTAATATTTATTAATAAATACACTTTTTTTATTATTTTACACTACAATAGAATAATTGCAATAGTAATATATTTCTTTATTGATTAAGATGGGACTTTATAGAATTGTAATAATAAATTAAATATTATTTTGAATATTATTATGATATAGTGAATCTGATCACATGCCTGTTCGTGGACTTGTCCTGAATTCAAACGCATCTGTTCTGGATGGTTAATATTAATATTTGGCAGTGCTTTCAACTGCTAGTTAGCACTGCTTAACACATATTAAATATTAATATGGTAATATTACCATAAATGATTCCAACAGTTTTGGTTCTGCCATGGTGCTAACTCCAGAGAATGGACTTTTATATCCATTTGAAATCCATTCTGAGGATTTTCTCTCTTATGCTTCAGTTCCAGCCTGTTGACGCTCGTGTGTGTGTGTGTGTGTGTGTGTGTGTGTGTGTGTGTTGGCAGGAGACGAGGAGCCCCCTGCTGTCAGCTCGCTGCACTGCGCAGGACACACCATATGCAAGGCTGAGCTCCATCACAACATCCATCCCAGTGAAGGACTCATAGCCGCAGCCTCCACCTAGTGGCCTTTAACTGAACTTGCATCGCCACTTTAAACTCGTGCCACTGACTTGGACAAGCTGCCAACGCGTCTTACAATCCCTTCATCAGGGAATATCTTTGACGGACTGGATCTTAAGGGATTGGACATCGCAGTGTCTGAAAACTGCAGGCATGTTGTTCGCCGAGGCGCTTTTTAACCAAAGTGGTTGTGTACTAGGTATGCAACCGTTGTGTCTGCATTACAGCTCAAACCCCCCCCCCCCCCCCCGTCAAACCAGAGCCTCTCGCCTCCAGTGGGTCTCCAGTGCAGTGGAGCTGTGGAGTCCTTTAACATGTCATTTCACTTTAATTTATTGCATTAACTGGCCTCCGGCGTGTGGGATCACGTGTGCTCCATCAGCACTTTGTGCTCGTCACATCATGAACATGAACGCTCGGTTTTAGACGCATATCAAGAGCTTTTTAATAATTTAGGCCTTTATTTTTTTAAACAAACATAAACGGATTAGCTTAGGTCTAATGTGTGTTTATGGCAAAGGGAAGCTAAAAAACTGAGATGTGTTAACTTTATGAAATGTGTGTACTCTTTTATCCAGGTTTTGTACAGTTTTTATTAGAATATTAGAAGTGATTTCTACATTATATAAGCTTTGTACTGTTTTATAGTACTCTAATGTAGGAGGTACGACTTAATAAAACTAAGATTTATATGCATTGTGACTGTGAGTTATTACTCAAGTGTTTCGGGCAGAAATACACACGCTTGAATAATCTCAGGATGGGAAAAGAATATGTTCAACATTACACACTACCATATTCTTACTGTACACCGAGCATATGCATAGAACAAAAAATGTTTGAAATCTTCCAGTGACAATAAGTCATTCTTATTTGCATATATGCACATTTGTATATGCTAGAAATATGTATATATATATAACATATGCGCATACATATGCATACAAAATTTTTTTTAAATATATATATATATATATACAGGTCCTTCTAAAAAAATTAGCATATTGTGATAAAGTTCATTATTTTCCATAATGTAATGATAAAAATGTAACTTTCATATATTTTAGATTCATTGCACACCAACTGAAATATTTCAGGTCTTTTATTCTTTTAATACTGATGATTTTGGCATACAGCTCATGAAAACCCAAAATTCCTATCTCAATAAATTAGCATATTTCATCCGACCAATAAAAGAAAAGTGTTTTTAATACAAATAAAGTCAACCTTCACATAATTATGTTCAGTTATGCACTCAATACTTGGTCAGGAATCCTTTTGCAGAAATGACTGCTTCAATGCGGCGTGGCATGGAGGCAATCAGCCTGTGGCACTGCTGAGGTGTTATGGAGGCCCAGGATGCTTCGATAGCGGCCTTAAGCTCATCCAGAGTGTTGGCTCTTGCGTCTCTCAACTTTCTCTTCACAATATCCCACAGATTCTCTATGGGGTTCAGGTCAGGAGAGGTGGCAGGCCAATTGAGCACAGTAATACCATGGTCAGTAAACCATTTACCAGTGGTTTTGGCACTGTGAGCAGGTGCCAGGTCGTGCTGAACAATGAAATCTTCATCTTCAAGCTTTTCAGCAGATGGAAGCATGAAGTGCTCCAAAATCTCCTGATAGCTAGCTGCATTGACCCTACCCTTGATAAAACACAGTGGACCAACACCAGCAGCTGACATGGCACCCCAGACCATCACTGACTGTGGGTACTTGACACTGGACTTCAGGCATTTTGGCATTTCCTTCTCCCCAGTCTTCCTCCAGACTCTGACACCTTGATTTCCGAATGACATGCAAAATTTGCTTTCATCCGAAAAAAGTACTTTGGACCGCTGAGCAACAGTCCAGTGCTGCTTCTCTGTAGCCCAGGTCAGGCGCTTCTGCCGCTGTTTCTGGGTCAAAAGTGGCTTGACCTGGGGAATGCGGCACCTGTAGCCCATTTCCTTCACACTCCTGTGCACGGTGGCTCTGGATGTTTCTACTCCAGACTCAGTCCACTGCTTCCGCAGGTCCCCCAAGGTCTGGAATCGGTCCTTCTCCACAATCTTCCTCAGGGTCCGGTCACCTCTTCTCGTTGTGCAGCGTTTTTTGCCACACTTTTTCCTTCCCACAGACTTCCCACTGAGGTGCCTTGATACAGCACTCTGGGAACAGCCTATTCGTTCAGAAATGTCTTTCTGTGTCTTCCCCTCTTGCTTGAGGGTGTCAATGATGGCCTTCTGGACAGCAGTCAGGTCGGCAGTCTTACCCATGATTGCGGTTTTGAGTAATGAACCAGGCTGGGAGTTTTTAAAAGCCTCAGGAATCTTTTGCAGGTGTAATTTTGATTCAGATGATTAGGTTAATAGCTCGTTTAGAGAACCTTTTCATGATATGCTAATTTATTGAGATAGGAATTTTGGGTTTTCATGAGCTGTATGCCAAAATCATCAGTATTAAAACAATAAAAGACCTGAAATATTTCAGTTGGTGTGCAATGAATCTAAAATATATGAAAGTTTAATTTTTATCATTACATTATGGAAAATAATGAACTTTATCACAATATGCTAATTTTTTGAGAAGGACCAGTATATATATATATATATATATATTTTATAAACATAAATAAATAATGGAGGTGATTTAAAAACTCCAGTGTTACATTTTAAGTGATTTATATTTGTATATATGCAGATTTGTTAAAAAAAAAAAAATATATATATATATAGTTAAAAATAAAATGAAAATAGTTTAAAAAAATTATACTTACAAATACGCATGTAAAAAAAAGAAAAGAAGTGTAATGGAGGCAATTAAAACATTCATAGTGACATTTATTTATTTTTTTCTCCACAGTTTTATTCATTTTTAAGTGATTCTAAAAATATTATATACACACACACACACATATATAAATATTAAGATGTGATTTTAAAAACTCCAGTTTTATATACTCCGGGATTTATATTTGCATATATGCATATTTATTTTGTATGCTACAAATATGCATTTAAAATGAAGGTAATATCTTACAAATAATAAAGATGTGATTAAAACTCCTAAGGGACATTTTAAGTGATCTATATTTGCATATATATTTTAATGGTATGCTTGAAATTAGAAGTAATGAGGTGTTTAAAAACTTTGATTTTGTCATTTTGTATTTGCAGATTTGTTGTTTGCTTCAAATATGCATTTATTGTAACATTTGGTATTATTTTATATATAAAAGGAAGAAATTTTTAAAAACAATGACATATTTTAAGTGATTTAAATGTGCATTTCTAAAGATTTTTGGTATGCTAGAAATATGTCATATTTAATGAAGGTTAGATTAGGCATTTGGAGTGATTGACAGGTCTGTGTTGGCCTCTCGTGTGTTGAGCTCAAACCACACAGCCCTGTGATCCGGCGAGTGCTGGAACCCCAGTGACGAGAAGAGCTTGTAGGAAGCGTCATTTCCCTCCTCCACGAAGCAATACACCGGGTGCCCTTGCTCCAGCAGCTGTGTGGCCATCACACACACCAGTAACCTGGCGTGGCCTTTACGTCTGTGCTGTGGTAACGTGTGGAGTAAACCCAGAGCAGCGTGTTGGTACACAAGCAGCCAAGAGATGGGCTCAGTGCCGCCCTCCTCCATCACACACAGTGAAGGATTATGGGAGATGTAGTTCAGCACTGAGTTAAAGCTTTTACTGTCTCCGCCGTACTTCCATGTGCGGTTCACCAGATGAGCGTGAGCTGCGCTGAGCGGAGCACACCTCAGACCTGCGGAACTGAAAGCAAGGAAGAGAAATAAGAAATATGGCAACTATTAAAGCAAGGAACATTTAACAACACTCTGTGCAAGAACAAGGTATTGGAAAAATGATCCCAATTCCAATGTTCCCATTTCCAATGTTCCCATTTCCAATGTCCCCAATTCCAATGATCCCCATTCCAATGTCCTAATTCCAATGTTCCCAATTCCAATGTCCCCATTTCCAATGATCCCAATTCTAATGTTCCCAATTCCAATGTTCCCAATTCCAATGATCCCAATTCCAATGTCCCCATTTCCAATGATCCCAATTCCAATGTTCCCAATTCCAATGTTCCCAATTCCAATGTCCCCAATTCCAATGATCCCAATTCTAATGTTCCCAATTCCAATGATCCCAATTCCAATGTCCCCATTTCCAATGATCCCAATTCCAATGTTCCCAATTCCAATGTCCCCAATTCCAATGTCCCCAATTCCAATGATCCCAATTCCAATGTCCCCATTTCCAATGTTCCCAATTCCAATGTCCCCATTTCCAATGTTCCCAATTCCAATGTCCCCGATTCCAATGATCCCAATGTCCCCGATTCCAATGATCCCAATTCCAATGTCCCCATTTCCAATGTTCCCAATTCCAATGTCCCCAATTCCAATGATCCCAATGTCCCCGATTCCAATGATCCCAATGTCCCCGATTCCAATGATCCCAATGTCCCCGATTCCAATGATCCCAATTCCAATGTCCCTAATTCCAATGTTCCCAATTCCAATGATCCCAATTCCAATGATCCCAATTCCAATGTCCCCATTTCCAATGATCCCAATTCCAATGATCCCAATTCCAATGATCCCAATTCCAATGATCCCAATTCCAATGTCCCCATTTCCAATGATCCCAATTCCAATGTTCCCAATTCCAATGTCCCCAATTCCAATGATCCCAATGTCCCCGATTCCAATGATCCCAATTCCAATGTCCCCATTTCCAATGTTCCCAATTCCAATGTCCCCATTTCCAATGTTCCCAATTCCAATGTCCCCGATTCCAATGATCCCAATGTCCCCGATTCCAATGATCCCAATTCCAATGTCCCCATTTCCAATGTTCCCAATTCCAATGTCCCCAATTCCAATGATCCCAATGTCCCCGATTCCAATGATCCCAATGTCCCGATTCCAATGATCCCAATGTCCCCGATTCCAATGTCCCCATTTCCAATGTTCCCAATTCCAATGTCCCCAATTCCAATGTCCCCAATTCCAATGATCCCAATGTCCCCGATTCCAATGATCCCAATGTCCCCGATTCCAATGATCCCAATGTCCCCGATTCCAATGATCCCAATTCCAATGTCCCTAATTCCAATGTTCCCAATTCCAATGTCCCCATTTCCAATGATCCCAATTCTAATGTTCCCAATTCCAATGATCCCAATTCCAATGTCCCCATTTCCAATGTTCCCAATTCCAATGTTCCCAATTCCAATGTCCCCAATTCCAATGTTCCCAATTCCAATGATCCCATTTCTAATGTTCCCAATTCCAATGATCCCAATTCCAATGATCCCAATTCCAATGTCCCCATTTCCAATGATCCCAATTCCAATGTTCCCAATTCCAATGTCCCCAATTCCAATGATCCCAATGTCCCCGATTCCAATGTCCCCATTTCCAATGTTCCCATTTCCAATGTTCCCAATTCCAATGTCCCCATTTCCAATGTTCCCAATTCCAATGTTCCCAATTCCAATGATCCCAATGTCCCCGATTCCAATGATCTCAATTCCAATGTCCCCATTTCCAATGTTCCCAATTCCAATGTCCCCAATTCCAATGTCCCCATTTCCAATGTTCCCAATTCCAATGTCCCCAATTCCAATGATCCCAATGTCCCCAATGTCCCCGATTCCAATGATCCCAATGTTCCCATTTCCAATGTCCCTGATTCCAATGTTCCCTTTTATTGGAAACAATAAAATGTGCTAACTTAATTTAGAGAATCCAGTGAATAAAAAAAATAAAGGCAATTCTGACTTTATTGCTAACAATTCTGAAAATTGTAATCATAATTATGACATTAAAAAAAATCTAAATTAAGACATGCTAAGTCATAAGCTAATGAGATGAAAAGTCGAAGCCATGACTTAAAAAGTCATAATTATGACATAAAAGTCAAAATGACATACTAAATAGAAAATGAAATAGCATTTCATAATTATGATAGGAAGTCAAAACTGCTATGACAAATTATGACAAAGTTGAAATGAATTAAAATGATGACATAGCTAAGTCATAATTATATAATATTTTGAAATGACGACGTCATATTTATGAGAAGAAAATCAAAATTAACATATCAAATTATGAGATGAAAAGGTGAAATTATGACATTAAGTGATAAGAAAATGACGTATGACAAAGTCAGTAGGAAGTCAAAATTGACAAAGTAAAAAAAGTCAAAATTAAAAAGTCTTAATTATGACAAAAAGGCGAAGTGACATGACATAAAAAGTTTAAATTACTTATTTTATGTAATTTAATGTAAAATTACATTAAAAAGGTCATTATTTATGACAGTCATATTTATGAAATCAAGTCAAAATTATGACATCAAGTCATAATTGAGATGAGAGGTTCAATTTGACATACTAAGTCATAGTTATGATATGAAATGTCATTGACGTCATTTATGAGATGAAAAGTTGAAATGACAAGTCAAAATTATGACATACTAAATCGAAATTGACACGTCATATTTATGAGAATAAAAAAATCAAAATAAACATATCAGGTCTTAATTATGAGATGAAAAGTCAAAGTTATGATATACTAAGGCATAATTATGACAGTGGCAACAAAAAAGTTAAAATTACTAAATCATAACTATATGAATTCATTAAGTCATATATATATTTAACAGATTAAAAGTCAAAATAATGCACTAAATCAAAATAATGACTGTCAAATGAGATAAAGTCGAAATTTGACATATTAAGTGATAAGAAAATTATGTAAGGCGAAAAGTCATAATTATGACATAAGGCGAAGTGACAACATAAAAAGTTGAAATTACATATTTAATGTAATTTAATGTAAAATTACATTAAAAATGTCATAATTAAAAGTCGAAATTATGACAGTCATATTTATTAAATCAAGTCAAAATTATGACAAATTCGACTTCTCTCAATTATGACAATGTCATAATTTTGACTTGATTTAATAAATATGACTGTCATAATTTCCACTTTGTCATTTCAATTTTTAATCTCATAAATGACGTCATAATTTTGACATCTCATAATTCTGACTTAGTATGTCATAAATTCGATTTCTCATCTCAATTATTACTTAATGACATACTAAGTCATAATTATGATATGAAATGTCAAAATTATGATGTCATTTATGAGATGAAAAGTAGAAATGACAAAGTCAAAATTATGACATACTAAATCGAAATTATGACATTTTGTCAAATGAGATGAAAACTCGAAATTTATTTTTTATTTAACCCTTATTTAACCAGGGAAATCCTTTGAGAACAAGTCTCTTTTGCGAAGGAGCCCTGGCCAAGAAAGCCGCAATAAAAGTTTCACATAAAATACAACATATAAAAAATACAATGAACATACAAGACATAATAAAAAATAAAAAAAACATAGACTTATCCTAATTTGACATTTGATTATTACATATTAAAGGTGCACTATGTAACTTTCCCGTCCACTAGAGGTCGCCTGTTCAGAACAAAGGCGTAGTTTGATAATGTCACGTTTGAGCGCAGAATCCTGGGACATGTGGTCTTCACCTCAGCCGGTGGGAAAGAATCGGGATAGGACTCGGGCAGAAATCATGTGGATGTGATTATTAATGTTACTGTAGTCTGAAGCAGAGCAGGAGCGAGTGTTGAGGAGCTGAGGAACCGCTGGAGCGATTGTTAATGAGATGAACGCAACACACGCCTCATGAGCAGCAGGACTTTTATTATGCCACAGTCGCCGGCGCCACTTCCGCTCCTCCGCTCATGAGTGTGAGGTAACGCAGCTCTGATCATATTACACACATCTGAGTGTGTTGATGATGGGATGGCGTTACTCTGTGCGTTCTCTCAGCGGCTGCTATGACACTTGTTCACACTGCAGTGAGAGTAAAGCGTTTCTGCAGAATAAAACCGTAAACCGAGTGGAACGCAGATATGATGTCATCAACAGGCCACGCCCTCACACGTCCCGGTTCCTCGGGTAAATTAGCAATTTCCCACAATTTACTAATAGTTGGAAACATTTGGGATATTGTAAGTACTCAACTGAACAAAATATATATAACACTGGCCTAGTGGTTTTGGGATATTTTACTGAAAAAATGTTACATAGTGCACCTTTAAGTCATATTTACAAGAAGAAAATCGAAATTGACACATCAAGTCATTTAATTGTGAAATGTGAAAAGTCAAAATTTTGACCAAAAAAAAAAAGTCTGTTGATAAAGAGGATCGTGTGTACCTGCTGTTAAACTGCAGCTGGTTGACGTCCTGCAGAAGGAACACATTCATCACTGCTTGCTTTTTCCAAGGAAGTCCATGTTGATCCGCAAACTCCTGAGCCGCTTCTAAATGCCTGATGTCAATCCCTGTATCAGCCAGCAGGTTAGTGTATGCTTCACTTACAGCGAATAGTGTGTGTGTGTGTGTGTGTATGTGTACCTGTCAATAATGTGAAAGAGTCCTTATTGACCACACCAGGAGTGTCCAGAAAGCTCCTCAGGCTGGCTTTGCTCTTCGAGTAGATGCTGTATATGTTGAAATCTCCTTCTCGATCATTTGAGCCCTACAACAATTCTGGTTTATTTGCTTTGGTTTGACTAACAGTAAATCATAAATGTCTGCATATGTGAAATGATTTTACCTGAACTTTCGGTTTACAGATGATGACGGTGAAATCTGGCCACTGGTCTGCGATGACCTGCAGATTGTGAGGTTTCCCTCTGTTGATGTTGAAAATACAGCCATAAACCTGGAAAACATGACAGCGGCTGCTCTTGAGGAAGTCAAACTAGAAGCATTGTGATATCAGTGTGAAGCAAAATACTTTCTCCACACCTTGATGGACTCAGGTAGAAACTGCTTTAAAACGCTCTCAGCCTGTTTCAGCTCCTCTGTGCTGAGAATGATCATCCTGTGCCGTTCAGACGCTCACAGAAATCAGTCGCTGCCCGAGCACTGCTCCAATTCAAAGTTCACATCTAGCCATAGACAAGTACAGGGCTGCGTTCAGCCCCAACAAAACGTTGCAAAACGTGTTTTAAACGGAAATGGTGCTGCGTTGAACACCCTGTTCTGATGACGCAAGAGTTGCAACTATGGCAGCTGAGAAGGCCATTCTTTATGTTCTTTTTGAATAATTTCCTGAGCCTGATGAAATCGATATAAATGCGTGTTTAATACTGCAAAATACATGCAATCACTGCCCTTGCCGTCCAGAATTAAAGACAACTTATCCCAATCCCATTTAATGAACCTTTTTTTATCTCCTGGTAATCAATTCTAATTTTATTTTATTTCTAGTTCTTACTTTTTTAATAGCTTGTATTTTCTTTCTCATTTTTATGTAAAGCACTTAATTACCATATATGAAATTTGCCTTGCAATGAAGCTAACAATATAAATAAATACATCGTCATGTTGATATATATATACTGTATTTTTTTTTTTTTTTACGACAATCATGTCTTCTAATATCTTCAATTGTTGCGTATACAAACTGAGCTGCAGCGGACACATTTGTAAACAACTTTACTTGGACCCGTTGTGTGAGCTGTCCCTTTAATACCGCGTGGTTTATATACATGTTGCTGCTGATTGGGCTGACATTTTTGACACACCCACCAAACGAGATAAAACGCATCTCAAACCTGTTGCACACCGTTGCGCACCGTTTCCAGGAAACATAACGTTCAACCGGAAACCGTAGCAAAACGTTGCGCACCGGTTTGAGCTTTGAACGTGCCCCAGGTCAAATCCCCGGATGTGTCCTTGTTTTGATAGTTTGTTTTCCAATTTGAAATGAAATACGCAGAAACGAGAAAACGGTCGTTTACCGTTTTTTCGCTTGTAGGGAAAAACGAGATTTTGCCTCGATTTTCGTTTTTTCGGGTCACAGATAGAAAACAGAAACAACTTAAAATCTCTTTCTCCACATGTGGGCGGTCATTAATACACGCCCCTTTCAGCCGATTGGTGAATCAAATCTGAGACAGTGACGTCATCATCAGTTCACCAAAATAACAGTCCTCTGCTGCCGAATCAGAATATCGACTTTCTTCTGTGTAAGCGTATTTCACAGAAACATGAATGCACAGATATATATATATATATATTTTTAAAAACCTACAGTAAATTGAATTACATCTGTTGTTAACATTTATAGGCTAAGTGCGCTCTCATTTATATTCATGTGTTTTAATTTATATTTGAAGACTTCAGATGAAAAAGCCTCTAAGTGCAATCTGAAATTTTCTTCCGAAATGTGCAATTTTATCAAGCTCATATGTTTATGTTCGGTTATTTCACTTTAATGGCAATGAAAATGGCAATGCCTTAAACAGCTTAAGGCATTGTGTTTTTAAATGTAAAATGTAAATGCCTCTACATCTGTAGCCAAAGCACATGATGGTGGCTATATATAATGATAGGCTATTCTCTATTATAGATCAGTGGCTACTGCACTATTTTTTTCTTCTTCTGATTTTAATGGTTTGTTTACATTTAATACATTTAAATTAAATCATTTAGCAGACGCATTCCGTGCTGTCATGGGCGTCGGAAGCAAAAAAAATGTGGGTGGGTCCTCAGAATAAATTTTTAGGTTTCAGGATTTTTTTTAAACAAACTTTGTTTAAAGATGATTCTGAACTATGTTATGAAAGACATAACGGAATGCATTGATAAACCATTTTACTTTGGTTGGGTAAAATGGCCATATCTGGATTTTCCCATTCAATACAATGTATCTACACTGCATCTAATTTGCATATTAATGTGTTCTTGGTGCAACATGTAATGAAAAAAGAAGTGTAATAATGGGAGTAATAATTTGCAACATTTTCATAATAATATCTAATATTTCATAGGAATATTGATATGTAATTTCTTTCCTATTCACTTGTTATGTCTCCAAAATGCCTGATAAACATGATTTAAGTCCTGGCATCCACTACAGTGCACATGTACGAAATCAATGCCCTGTTTTGTCTCACAAAGTCATATTTTGATTAGAAACCCCATAACATTTTCCTGAGCTGGTCGATTTATAACAAACAATTTGAAAATTGAAAATGAATCCTATTTAAATTATAAGTAAAAAATATGATCATATTTCCTAATCATATGATCATATAAGTGCTAAACATTAATGTCAGCCGTTTTTAAGGACCAAGAAGTTGTTGTTGTTGTCCTGGTGAAACCTCCAAACATTTGGTATCTCTGCAAAGCCCCGAATGTGCTCTTTACAGGACATCCAGACTGTGACATGTGACATGTATGATGTCAGAGAAATTCCCTAAAATATAACGTCCACTAAAGTGGACAAAAGTCTATTCGTGGGTGCCAGGAGGATAATACTGATTTGAATTGTGATTTACAGTGGTTACTATTAACTGTTTTCATTGTTTGTTTGTTTCGTTTTTTCGGGTGCGGCGAATTGTATTAAAACCAGACCAAAAATCGTAATAATCAAACGAATTCCTAATAATTATTCATGTTAATAACAATCTTTATTATCTTATTTTAAAGAAGATTGCACATGCTATCATTGAAACTGTCGTTGTTATGTGTACTGTTGCTTTTTTATTTTAATTTATTTATTTATTTTGTTTGTCTGTTTGTTGATGTATTGTTAATTGTAATCTTATGTTCTTTAAGTTGTAATTGTGTTTCATTGTAAGGACCCCCTCGAAAACGAGATGATACATCTCAAGGGGTTAATCCTAATAAATTCTAATAATAATAACAATGTAGGGAGCCCACGACAACAACCAAAAAATCTCAAATATTTTGTCCCCGTTTTTAATTAATAGAATATAAATGAGATTTTTTTGTGTGTGATATTTTGACCACTCAAATAGGAAATGTCCCCGGTTTCCATTTCAGAAATCTGGTCACCTTACTTTAAAAGCCTCAGCTGCTGTGCATTTCAGCCTCACGGATTACAGCCAGTGAAATGGTGGATAATTCCTGTCAAATATTAACTAAACCAAGGTGTTTATTTGTGCTCATGAGATAAATGCGCTCAACGGATTACACTGGTCAGACTGGTTTGGTTTGGTAGTTTTGGGCACGCAGGAACCAGTTTACCACCATGCTGTTTTCTTCTCGTCTTTTTTCAGCAGGAGATATTCTGGACTGCTCCGCATGGGGTCCTAGTCTGGTCATGTGACCTGGCAGATGATGTACACACACATCACTGCAGCTGCTCTTGTGTGAAGAACATGAGAATATGGCTTTTCTGTGATGGTCTGCGACGGGAAGCTGTGTGTGTGTGCGATGAGTCAGTGAGTTGAGCTCGAGCATGAGCGTCTCTCCATCAGCAGGATGCAGAAACACGAGAAGCTTGTGCGTTGAGGAGTGAACAGAGGTGTGTGTTCAACCGTCAGGGTGAGAGCTGTGTCTTATGACGTCATGTTTCCACCCTCATACGGATACACCTGTGACTCTGACTTTGCTTTTGTTTCCACAGACTCTCGACCTGCCAGGATGGTTTGCATTCTGCCCCTCTTTGCGTCCGTTTTCTCAGCTCTCATTGTTACAGGGGATGGCATGACACTACCCTACAGCCGTGATGTCATTAACGTGGCAGACTTTGCCATGAACGCCCACAATCGGATGAGTAGCTACCCGTATGCCTTTAAAGTGGTGGATATCACATCAGACGCGGCTCAGGTAAGTGTCATGTTCACCAGGTGACACACAGATCCTTTACTCTGATGGATCTTCTGATCATGTGTTTGTTGCAGCTGTATCCTCCTGCACGGGTCAAATACATGTTACAGATACAAGCAGCTCAGACCGTCTGCGAGAACCAGGCCCGGGTCAATCTGACAGACTGTGCTGTGCAGTCTAACGCACAGGTGAGAAATAACATCTAATGATAGTTCACAGTTTGTGTTTTCTTGTGTTGGGATGTCAGTTTTAGGATATAGAAGCTTTTTTGAGACAAGCGAAGAGCGCTACTGCAAAAATGTAGCATTTTCTGGTTTGAACCCCAGTGTAAATATATATACTATTTGCATTTTGGGCAATAATGCAATGAATGAAATAATGCATCCATCCATCCATCCATCCATCTTCTTCCGCTTTATCCGGGGCCGGGTCGCGGGGGCAGCAGTCTAAGCAGAGATGCCCAGACTTCCCTCTCCCTAGACACTTCCTCTAGCTCTTCCGGGGGGACACCGAGGCGTTCCAAGGCCAGCCGGGAGACATAGTCCCTCCAGCGTGTCCTTGGTCTTCCCCGGGGCCTCCTCCCGGTTGGACATGCCCGAAACACCTTCCCGGGAAGGCGTTCAGGAGGCATCCGGAACAGATGCCCGAGCCACCTCAGCTGACCTCTCTCGATGTGGAGGAGCAGCGGCTCTACTCCGAGTTCCTCCCGAGTGACTGAGCTTCTCACCCTATCTCTAAGGGAGCGCCCAGCCACCCTGCGGAGAAAGCTAATTTCGGCCGCCTGTATCCGGGATCTTGTCCTTTCGGTCATGACCCAAAGCTCATGACCATAGGTGAGAGTAGGAACGTAGATTGACCGGTAAATCGAGAGCTTCGCCTTACGGCTTAGCTCTTTCTTCACCACGACAGACCGGTACATCGACCGCATTACTGCAGAAGCTGCACCGATCCGTCTGTCAATCTCCCGTTCCATCCTCCCCTCACTCGTGAACAAGACCCCTAGATACTTGAACTCCTCCACTTGGGGCAGGAACTCTCCACCAACCTGAAGTGGGCAAGCCACCCTTTTCCGACTGAGGACCATGGCCTCGGATTTGGAGGTGCTGATCCCCATCCCAGCCGCTTCACACTCGGCTGCGAACCGTCCCAGTGCATGCTAAAGGTCCTGGTTAGAAGGGGCCAACACGACAACGTCATCCGCAAAGAGCAGAGACGAAACCGTGTGGTCCCCAAACCTGACACCCTCCGGCCCTTGGCTGCGCCTAGAAATTCTGTCCATAAAAATTATGAACAGAACCGGCGACAAAGGGCAGCCCTGCCGGAGTCCAACATGCACTGGGAACAAGTCTGACTTACTGCCGGCAATGCGGACCAAACTCCTGCTCCGGTCATACAGGGACCGGACAGCCCTCAGCAAAGGACCCCGGACCCCATATTCCCCGAGCACCCTCCACAGGGCGCAGTGAGGGACACAGTCGAATGCCTTCTCCAAATCCACAAAACAAATGTGGACTGGTTGGGCAAACTCCCATGAACCCTTCAGCACCCTGTAGAGGGTATAGAGCTGGTCCAGTGTTCCACGACCAGGACGAAAACCACACTGTTCCTCCTGAATCCGAGGATACACTATCGGCCGAATTCTCCTCTCCAGTACCCTGGCATAGACTTTCCCTGGGAGGCTGAGAAGTGTGATCCCCCTATAGTTGGAACACACCCTCCGGTCCCCCTTCTTAAAAAGAGGGACCACCACCCTGGTCTGCCATCCCAGAGGCACTGTCCCCGAAATAATGCAATAATACAATAATCAATGCAATGCAATAATGCAATGAAATCGTTCCATATTAAGTTACCAACTCTTTTGAATGTCAGCTATGTGATGACTTTTTTGAGAAGTAGCGAGAACTGCCAAATTAATTTATAGATGACAATGAATAATTTTATGCTACCCAGTGTGATTCATTTCATTCCACAAACATGTCACTATTTGCAGTGACAAGGGGGGAAAAAGTCACAAAACAAGCTAGCAGCATAATACATAAATACATACATTCACAGCAGGAAGGAAACTATTCTATGACAAACTTGCTTATGAATCAGAACTACTGGCTAAGGGATATTGGCCATTGGAGCATAACTTTCATTTATTTTTGTGTGTGGCATTACTGTATATGGCTGGGCAATTTCAACAACATTGCAGAAAATAATTTTCCTAATATCAGTAATTTTTCATATTGCTTACCAGTAAAAACATCTAAACATCCTGGAAGGGATAGTTCTCCCAAAAATATAAAGTCTGTCCTCATTTACTCGCCCTAGGTGTGAATTTCTTTCTTCTGCTGAACACAAAAGAAGATATTTTGAAGAATTTCAATGGGGGTTGATAAAATGTATTAACCCTTAACTGTCACCCCCCTTTTTGAGAATACACATGAAAATGCACTATCCAAACTTAAAGGGCTGTAATTCAAGAATGCTTTGGAATATAGACCTAAGTTTGGTCTTGTTTTAAAGCAGACACTCCGCAGATTATTGCTGAAGTGAAAGCAATTCATGGAAGTTTAAATTTACTGTAAATAAAAAATACTGTACTAATTATTTTTTATTTTATATAAAATATATCCATCCATCCATCCATCTTCTTCCGCTTATCCGGGGCCGGGTCGCGGGGGCAGCAGTCTAAGCAGAGATGCCCAGACTTCCCTCTCCCTAGACACTTCCTCTAGCTCTTCCGGGGGGACACCGAGGCGTTCCAAGGCCAGCCGGGAGACATAGTCCCTCCAGCGTGTCCTTGGTCTTCCCCGGGGCCTCCTCCCGGTTGGACATGCCCGAAACACCTTCCCGGGAAGGCGTTCAGGAGGCATCCGGAACAGATGCCCGAGCCACCTCAGCTGTCCCCTCTCGATGTGGAGGAGCAGCGGCTCTACTCCGAGTTCCTCCCGAGTGACTGAGCTTCTCACCCTATCTCTAAGGGAGCGCCCAGCCACCCTGCGGAGAAAGCTCATTTCGGCCGCCTGTATCCGGGATCTTGTCCTTTCGGTCATGACCCAAAGCTCATGACCATAGGTGAGAGTAGGAACGTAGATTGACCGGTAAATCGAGAGCTTCGCCTTACGGCTTAGCTCTTTCTTCACCACGACAGACCGGTACATCGACCGCATTACTGCAGAAGCTGCACCGATCCGTCTGTCAATCTCCCGTTCCATCCTCCCCTCACTCGTGAACAAGACCCCTAGATACTTGAACTCCTCCACTTGGGGCAGGAACTCTCCACCAACCTGAAGTGGGCAAGCCACCCTTTTCCGACTGAGGACCATGGCCTCGGATTTGGAGGTGCTGATCCCCATCCCAGCCGCTTCACACTCGGCTGCAAACCGTCCCAGTGCATGCTGAAGGTCCTGGTTAGAAGGGGCCAACACGACAACGTCATCCGCAAAGAGCAGAGACGAAACCGTGTGGTCCCCAAACCTGACACCCTCCGGCCCTTGGCTGCGCCTAGAAATTCTGTCCATAAAAATTATGAACAGAACCGGCGACAAAGGGCAGCCCTGCCGGAGTCCAACATGCACCGGGAACAAGTCTGACTTACTGCCGGCAATGCGGACCAAACTCCTGCTTCGGTCATACAGGGACCGGACAGCCCTCAACAAAGGACCCCGGACCCCATATTCCCCCAGCACCCTCCACAGGACGCCGCGAGGGACACAGTCGAATGCCTTCTCCAAATCCACAAAACAAATGTGGACTGGTTGGGCAAACTCCCATGAACCCTCCAGCACCCTGTAGAGGGTATAGAGCTGGTCCAGTGTTCCACGACCAGGACGAAAACCACACTGTTCCTCCTGAATCCGAGGTTCCACTATCGGCCGAATTCTCCTCTCCAGTACCCTGGCATAGACTTTCCCGGGGAGGCTGAGAAGTGTGATCCCCCTATAGTTGGAGCACACCCTCCGGTCCCCCTTTTTAAAAAGAGGGACCACCACCCCGGTCTGCCATCCCAGAGGCACTGTCCCCGACCGCCACGCGATGCTGCAGAGGCGTGTCAGCCAAGACAGCCCCACAACATCCAGAGACTTGAGGTACTCAGGGCGGATCTCATCCACCCCCGGTGCCTTGCCACCGAGGAGTTTCTTGACCACCTCGGTGACTTCAGCTTGGGTGATGGACGAGTCCTCCTCTGAGCCCCCAGCCTCTGCTTCCTCAATGGAAGACGTGACGGCGGGATTGAGGAGATCCTCAAAGTATTCCTTCCACCGCCCGACAACATCCCCAGTCGAGGTCAACAGCCGCCCATCGCCACTGTAAACAGCGTTGGTAGGGCACTGCTTCCCCCTCCTGAGGCGCCGGACGGTTTGCCAGAATCTCTTCGAGGCCAGCCGATAGTCCTTTTCCATGGCCTCACCGAACTCCTCCCAGGCCCGAGTTTTTGCCTCCACAACCACCCGGGCTGCAGTCCGTTTAGCCTGCCGGTACCTGTCAGCTGCCTCAGGAGTCCCACAAGCCAGCCAGGCCCGATAGGACTCCTTCTTCAGCTTGACGGCATCCCTTACTTCCGGTGTCCACCACCGGGTTCGGGGATTGCCGCCTCGACAGGCACCGGAGACCTTGCGTCCACAGCTCCGAGCAGCCGCTTTGACAATGGAGGTGGAGAACATGGTCCACTCGGACTCAATATCTCCAGCCTCCCTCGGGATCCGGTCGAAGCTCTGCCGGAGGCAGGAGTTGAAGATCTCTCTGACAGGAGACTCGGCCAAACGTTCCCAGCAGACCCTCACAGTACGTTTGGGTCTACCGAGTCTATCCAGCTTCCTCCCCCGCCATTGGATCCAACTCACCACCAGGTGGTGATCAGTTGACAGCTCCGCCCCTCTCTTCACCCGAGTGTCCAAGACATACGGCCGCAGGTCAGATGAAACGACCACGAAGTCGATCATTGACCTACGACCTAGGGTGTCCTGGTGCCATGTGCACTGATGGACACCCTTATGCTTGAACATGGTGTTCGTTATGGACAAACTGTAACTAGCACAGAAGTCCAATAACTGAACACCACTCGGGTTCAGATCAGGGGGGCCGTTCCTCCCAATCACGCCCCTCCAGGTTTCACTGTCATTGCCCACGTGGGCGTTGAAGTCCCCCAGTAGAACGACGGAGTCCCCAGTCGGAGCACTCTCCAGCACCCCTCCCAGGGACACCAAGAAGGCCGGGTACTCTGCACTGCTGTTTGGCCCGTAGGCACACACAACAGTGAGAGACCTATCCCCGAGCCGAAGCCGCAGGGAAACGACCCTCTCGTTCACCGGGGTAAACTCCAACACATGGCGGCAGAGCTGGGGGGCTATAAGCAAACCCACACCAGCCCGCCGCCTCTCACCATGGGCAACTCCAGAGTGGTGAAGAGTCCATCCCCTCTCGAGAAGTGTGGTTCCAGAGCCCAAGCCGTGCGTGGAGGTGATTCCGACTATCTCTAGTCGGAACCTCTCAACCTCACGCACAATCTCAGGCTCTTTCCCCGCCAGCGAGGTGACATTCCATGTCCCAAGAGCTAGTTTCCGTGTCCAGGGATCGGGTCGTCTAGGCCCCCGCCTTCGACTGCTGCCCGATTCACTTTGCACCGGCCCCTTACGGTCCCTCCCGTGAGTGGTGGGCCTACGGGAAGGTGTCCCCACGTCGCTCCTTTGGGCTGAGCCTGGCCGGACCCCGTGGGGGAAGGCCCGGCCACCAGGCGCTCGCATACGAGCCCCAACCCCAGGCCTGGCTCCAGGGTGGGGCCCCGGCTGCGCCATACCGGGCGACGTCACGGTCCTCCTTTTTTTTGGCATCATAAGGGGTTTTGAACTGCTCTTAGTCTGACCCGTCACCTAGGACCTGTTTGCCTTGGGAGACCCTACCAGGGGCATATAGCCCCGGACAACATAGCTCCTAGGGTCATTCGGGTACTCAAACCCCTCCACCACGTTAAGGTGGCAGTTCATGGAGGAGTATATAAAATATATATTTTACAAAAATGTTTTAATCTAAAATAACTATAAAATCAAAGCCATATGTCTAACCAAGGTGTGTTCCAAATTTGAAGTTGATATTACAAAAATTGAAGTTCCCATGAGATTTTGTTTAGGCGCAATACCAAAAATAGCCACCGGGTGTTTCCATTGATTGTTTTTTTTAATGCATTTTTCTGTAATTTTCTGTCCAAATGTCACTTCCATCACAAAACGGCCACCAAAAATGGAACCTTGAGACACAGACCTTTCTGACGATATGTGTTTTGTCAAGATTAGAAAATATTTTTATTATAAAGTAGTTAAAATAAATGTTGTAATATGAAACCTGACACCGCCCACTAGGGGAGGAGCCTGCTAAAATAATTTAAAGTACCATTTCCATGGTAACGCAACATCCAATTTCAAAATGGTTTTCACAGGATGAATTTTGAGTTTGTAAGCTTTCGAATGATACCTAATTTATTATATAATTAATTACTAAAATATATGATACGAAAAAAAGGCGATCAAAAAAAGAGTGCCAGGCAGTTAAGAGGTTAATGTTCGTAAAATCTCTTACATGTTGACCAAGGCTGCATTTATTTCATATAAAATGAAGTGAAAACGGTAATAATCCAGCAATATATATCATAATAATAATAATCAATGCAATAATACAATGCAATAATGCAAAGCAATAATTTAGCATGTAATTAATTATGTGAACTAATCTATAATCATCCGTGCATGCATTTTGATTGAAATGTGAATATATAAATATACCATATAGAGATTTCTTGTTTCCCCTGTTTTCTCAGATCATGACCTGCTCCTTCACTGTCCTTGCCGTGCCAGGAAACGACTACATCCCCAAACGGATGCTGTCAGATCATTGTGTCTGAGAATTATTATGATGAAGAGGTGTTCATGCTTTCATTGATGCCTCGATATATAGTTTGTGGCATGTGTTATTGTGCATCAATATCAGTGGTTTATAATATTTTTGAAGCATAAGCTTCATAAAGCCTGTATTTCTCTTCGAGTAACATGAATTCAGTCTTGTGTCAAAAAATAAATAAAATGCAAATTAATTGTCTCATAGAAAGCCTTGAATCTTGTGTTTTCTTTAACTGTATTTTAGTGATTTAACATTTTTGTATTTTATAATAATAGACATTTTTGAGATACCAAAAATATTGTTGTAAATGTTTAAAATGTATATATGACGTGGGGGTGAGAACTGAAGTTCAGTTTGACTCACAAACCTCAGGAGAGGATTTAACACCCCTGGGATCTGGTGAGACATGTGACTTATGTGTTTTATAACATTTACCATGTTCATGCACTGATTTGAACATAAATAAGAAAAGTGAAATTCAAAAACTCAGAAACAGGAAGTTGGTCAGAGCTAATGATTGTAAATTAGAAAGTTGTTTGGCTCGATGAGAACAATATATGTACCGAGTTTGGTGACTATAGGTAAAACTAGCCTCCCACTTTTGTCGAAAGGTGGCGCTATAGAGCCTCTCCTCCACTCCCATTTCTAAGGCTTGGCTCATGTCTACTGGAAGACAACTCTGATGTGTGTGTCGAGTTTCATGCAATTTGAAGCATGCTAAGAGCCTCAAAAACACCCAAGAATATTATTACAGTTTGATGTATTGCCATGGCAACAGTATTTAAGATATCAAGAATGCTTTCACAGGCCTACCTCTGACATTATACTGATGAAGTTTGAAGCAAATCGGGTAAAAATAAGAGGGTGATTTCAAAGCATTTGGCCCCGCCCTAATGACCACGGATTCTGACCAGAGTTTTTCAAGAGTTTTTGAGCATGTTAAGGGCCCCCAGAAGCCCCCCAAATCTTAAGAATAAAAATAAGAATAATCCTAAAGAAAACAATTGAGCTTAAAACACAGCTGCATCTTATGGAAATTCATGGAAAGACAAATACAGCTGCAAAAATTATTTTTTTGTTTTCAGTTTATAGCATAAATGGGAAAAAAATATGTCAAAAGTCTCTAGAAAGTTCTGTGAACACATTACAGCAACTCAAACACTCAAAGTGCTTCACAAGCAGAAAAAACAATACAATTTCACATTAATTAGAAATAAAGAAATAAGAAAAAAAGAAGAAATAAAGAAATTGCAATACAGTTTGACCTCAATATCAATATGAAATAATAAAAATAAAACATTTTATGTTTCCATATTGTTAAAGTATAATTCTGTATATCTATAGCTCAACAACAATACTGAAACTATGCTAAAAATGGGTTACGTTTTTCCCCCCAGTTTACCTATATGTTAACAGTACAATAGCATGCTTTAATTTTTTATGATAAAATAAGGAATTAATAAAAATAAATAAATTTTTTTTAGCTGCAAGCAGTGATGACGGGCCCAAACCTCTGTGCCATTG
Organism: Romanogobio albipinnatus; assembly: GCA_023566225.1. Lineage (NCBI taxonomy): Eukaryota > Metazoa > Chordata > Actinopteri > Cypriniformes > Gobionidae > Romanogobio > Romanogobio albipinnatus. The sequence continues at coordinate 49,261,721 of CM042254.1, forward strand.
CCACCCCGGATGTCAGGGTTCTGTCATTTCGGTCTAGTTTACTCTTGGTTTGTGACAGCCTGGATGCCAGACGAACTTAGCTCCGCCCACAATTTTTTTTGCACGGGCAGTTCAGTCTGGACTTGATCCATAGAGAAGTAATTATGCCCGAACAGAAACTGTTCGGACCAATGAAATTGTCAGGGCGGGCTTTAGACGATGATGGACAGATGATAAACAGTAACGTAATCATCCACGTCATCAAAGGCGCTTGGGTTGAATTTGTTCTAATCCTAAACGGAGAACTTCGTATATGCATTCACCTTCACTATTTCTCTCAGAAATGATGATGGTGTTGGTAAGTACTCTGTGTATCCTTAAATTCTTTTTTTACAACACCGGCAAAGATCGTTTACACTCATCTTTTTCTTCTAACCTTAGGCTACTTATTCCGGGCGTGCGGCAAGACAGGGTTGCCAAGTTTTAACAGCAAAACTCGCCCAACTGCTACTCAAAACTAGCCAAAAACAAGCCCAATAGCTTTCCGGGTGGGGGGGTGGGGGGAAATGGCATTTGGGGGGTAAAATATGTGTTATTTTGGCACGGCTGCTAAATTTCACATTCCTGGGTCTGTATATCATATAATTGGGGTCGCTTCAACCCGCGGACTTGGCAACACAGTGCAGTTGAGTTCTGTTGACATTTGACAACTAACGTTATGCGTCGCTCCGTTACTCTGATTGGTTGTAGGTCTATCCAATTGAGGTCTTTCCTGGTTCGGTTTAAACACGCCCCATAATCACAGCCCAACGGAGCAGGAGCAGACTCATATTCTGACTAGAATTGAGTATGACGACATCAGGCTAGGTTTGTGACAGAGCCCTGACACTCCTGTATTGTTTGTCTTGTCTTGTCTCTTCTGTCCTTGTGTTTTGTGTGCGGGGCGTGGTGTTCGGATCCCAGCACTTCGGTCTAGTTTGGGTTTCAGTTTTGTGTTGGGATTCGGACATTCATGCTCCGTGTTTGTTTTCTGTCACGAGCGTCTTGTCTTGTGTGAGCTTGCGCTCTTCTGTCCGTGTGTGTTGTGTTCTGTGTAGCACGCGGTACGTGTTTACATCGGCCGCATGCTTTCATGTTATGTTTTGTCTTGTGTTGTGTAGCACGTGGCTGGTGGTTTTCACCAGCTGCGTGCTTTCATGTTGTCATGTTTTGTGTGATCATGCAGCTGAGTTCTCATTAGGCTTGTTTGAGATGCGCCTCGCCTCGCCTGCAGTTCAGCCGAGACTAGGCGGCTGCAGTGAGGGGAGGAGTGAAAAAAGTGCAGGCAAGCCGGACAGTTCTCTCTTCTCGTAGTGGATCAGACACCTGCAAGATCAAAGGCGGATATCGCGGGATTCACACTCGTGCGCTTTGTTGCTGATAAACTGGATGTAATTTAACTTATGTTACTTTTATATGAAAATAAATATTATGAACAAGACACCCAAAGTTTTTGTTATTTATTTCCATTCGAAAGACGTGTTTATCAATCATTTTTACTTTAATTAGGCCTACATACACGTTTATATATATATATATATATATATATATAATAATACAAAAATATATATATTATAAATATGACAACAATCACATAACCCACAGAGAGATCGCCTTTGTTAGGGAGTTTGGGAATAACCCCATATGATATCAGAGTTTTAAAATCAAACATTTTAAAAAAGAACCATACATCACGGTTGTTTAAACCAATAAGCATTAAGCTGTGTCGTCAGCAAGTCGTTTCCCATCATGCTTTTGCTCCGCGCAGTCGGTGGAGAGCAGCTGCGCTCAACTGCAGAATCCGACACATCCGCCTTTCGCTCGCGAGAGTTTTTTGACATACGTCGGCATGACATCAGAGCAAGGCGGACCGCCCTCGGATACTTTTCTAACCGGCATGCATCTCGCGCTGATCACCGGTGATCGGTTCTGCGCAGATTTTGCTCATCTCAAACAAGCCTATTAGCTGCATGTTCGTGTCACGTTTGGTGTGAGCACATGTCTTGTCAAGTGTTTCTTTGTGCCATGTGCTCATGTCTATTGTCTAACCCCGCCCACCTTGTTTCCTGATTATTGGTTCATTTGCCCCACCTGTCCTCCCTCGTTACCCTCTATTGTTTGTTCCCTACTTAATCTCCTTGTGTTTACAGTCCTGTGCGGAATCATCGTATTTACCTCATGTTTCCCTGCTTCCTGGAAGTCAAGTCAAGTGTGTTTTTCCCCCTCGGGGTAGTTTGTTTTGTCTTGTTTTATTTTATTATTCACATTAAAAGGCCCATATTTCTGCATCTCTGAGTCCTCGCTCCTTTTCCCTTCACCAACCCTGACAGTACGATTCCGCCAAAATGAGGACTCAGCAGAAGAAGGGCTCACCCCATCCACCAGCCTCCACTGTCTCCAGCCCTCTCTACCAGCGCATGCTCCAGTTCAGGGCCTTGAGCTCCCTCCGTCAAGAGGCGGCTGATCCAAGAAGGTTTGCCCTGGAATTCAGCAGCGCTGCTGAGGGTCTGGGGTTCAATGATGCTGCTCTCAAGGACCTTTTAAACTACGCCCTTGATAAGCCCCGCGACTGGTGGGTAATGAGAGCGCTGGATCACCTGACATTTGGGGAATTTGTGGAGTTTCTCTCTCTCATCAGGTGACAAAGTCAGCCATTGATGCTGCATAGAGGCTGCAGCTCCCCCAGGGGCGGCCGAAGAGGCTGCAGCTCCCCCAGGGGCGGCCGAAGAGGCTGCAGCTCCCCCAGGGGCGGCCGAAGAGGCTGCAGCTCCCCCAGGGGCGGCCGAAGAGGCTGCAGCTCCCCCAGGGGCGGCCGAAGAGGGCGCTGGGGCGCCGCCCCCATCAAAATTCCAGAACTATACATGTATACAAAAATGATATAAAAGTGTAATAAAAATTACATTACATTGTTACATATCACCACGGTGGATATCATCATGTTACATCTCACCCCAGAGTATGTTACAATCAGTGTTGGGGAAAGTTACTAATTGAGTTACTTAGTTACTTTTTAAGAAAAGTAATGTTACGTTACTTTTGCGTTACTTTTTATCACCTTTTATAACAAAAAAGTTATATTTTTGTGCAACGGTAAAGACCTCTTCATACCAAAATTGAAATAAGCCCCAGGCTGAGGTAAAAAGGTGCTGCCATTCTGGGTAATGGAAGAATAGGACGCAGAAGAAAAAAGATTTAACCAATAAAATAAACCAATAAAATCTAGTAATTTTCATCATCAAAGTGTAGTCGGCAGGCTCTGCACGGCGCCGACTATTGCGTTGTGTTCTGGTGCATTAAAGACAGGACGCTGATATTCCTCAAGGCACTTTATTCTGTACAAATTTCAAAGAGAGCAAAAGATCAGGATTCTATCTTCGATCAGAATCAGCCTAACATAACAAATAGGACAACTGAAACATCACAAAATGATAGAATGGCGAGCACTAGCATACAATAAAACAACACATGAGTTTAGCTATGTTAGCAATCTCTTAAGCTCTCAACACATCTCAAATAAATGTATATGCATTCATCATAAAGTACACGTAAGTTACCATGTGCATTTAACTAAAGTCAGAATAGGTATATTTCAAATGTACATTGCACTGAAGTGAGCACGTACCTCTCTCAGTCAAGTGAAACGCAAAATGAGAAAGGAACATGAAAATTCAATATGTAACCATCATTCCAGCCTCTATCCAATAGAGGGCGAACTTACACAACAAATAACTCTCCCAATATCTATAAACGACCATAAAATGAATGAACAATACAACATTTTGGTGAAATAAACTCACATAACTACAAAATAGAAAATGAAAGGTTACAAAAAATATATCTCATTCTTGAACCTGTTACAAAAGGTCAGCAGCAAGACATTGATAAATTAAAGTACATAGTCTAATCTACAGTATAAAAGTGAGATAAATAAACGCTCACATCTAGTCTAGAACTACAATAACCATCATGTTTACACACAACGCCTCTGCACTTATTTTTCTCAACATGGGGGCAGGAGAGCTGTCAATGTTTGCAAATTAATGTGAAAAAATAACTCAGATATTTTGTTGTAAATTTGAAAAGTAATGCGTTACTAGTTACTTGTCACAGGGTGTTTTGGTGTTGGTTCATGTTCATGTTTCATGTTTTCAGTTTGTCATGTTCACTGTTATGTTTCTCAGTTTGTCATGCACTTCCTGGTCTTGTCATGTGACTCCCATGCCCTCATGTGATCTTGTGTCATGTCATTGGTTCATTGTCTGATCATCGTTCACAGGTGTCCCTTGTCTTGTCATTAGTCCATGTGTATTTAAGCCCTCAAGTTTGCCATGTGTCTTTGTCTGTTATTGAATGTGTAACCTGCTGAGTTGGTGAGCAACTTGCCTCTTCAGTGGATTTTCGTTACAGAATACAGACCGCCAATATGAACCCAGCAGTTGCCATCTTTCACCTTCGTCAAGGCCAGCGTACCCTAGAGCAGTGGTTCCCAACCACGGTCCTGGTGGACCCCCAACAGTGCACATTTTGCATGTCTCCTCAATCAAACACACCTGATTCAGGTCATCAGCTCATTAGTAGCTACTCCAAGACCTGATGTGGGTGTGTCAGACAAAGGACACATCCAAAATGTGCACTGTTGGGGGTCCACCAGGACCGTGGTTGGGAACCACTGCCCTAGAGGACTATGTGGAGGATATTTGTGAATTATGTCACCTGGTGGATTTTAATGACGTGGCGCTAAAAGACATTTTTAGATTTGGACTAAATGAAGCAGTCTGCTCACAGATGCCAGGGGGAAAGATTCACTTTTCCCTGGCCGAGTTCATCGACCATGCATTACAGTTGAGCGGTTCCTCATTTAGCGTGGGTTTGGTGAATGAGGGGCCGGACCATTCAATGCCTGCTCAGCCACAACATGTCCACGTCCAAAGTACAGCAGCGCCACCTATCCACGCCCAATAAATTTGTTTTGGGTGGGGCAAGGGGTACATTGAGGCCACGAAGGCCACGCCTCTGTGGCCCCCTGAACCGCCGTTACCGCCATGGCCGTCCACGGCTCCTGATCCGCCATGGCCGTCTACTCCACAAGGTCCAGGTCCGCCCACACCACAGGGTCCAGGTCCGCCCACACCACAGGGTGAACCAGGTCCGCCCACGCCACAGGGTGAACCAGGTCCGCCCACGCCACAGGGTGAACCAGGTCCGCCCACGCCACAGGGTCTGTCTGTCTGTCACAGGGTGTTTTGGTGTTGGTTCATGTTTCATGTTTGTCATGCACTTCCTGGTCTTGTCATGTGACGCCCATGCCCTCATGTGATCTTGTGTCATGTCATTGGTTCCTTGTCTGATCATCGTTCACAGGTGTCCTTTGTCTTGTCATTAGTCCATGTGTATTTAATGCTGCCTTCACGTGCTATCGGAATTATCGTAAATACGAGTTTCCTAGGTAAAAATTGTACATGAACGCCCTCTGATGTCGTGTTTACCACTGGGAAGTTCGGAAATAATTTTGATACCCCAATTCCCGAGATGGGCGTGTCATAAGCTTTAAACATGGTGGCGGAGAGAACTACTGCTGTGGCAGGTGTGGTTTTATTTTTTTTTTTTTTCCAAAACAGCTTGGTTGTCTTGACATTAATGTAGTATATATTTACATGTAAGAGTAATCATATGAAGTGTATTGTATGTTTGGTACACAGCGAAAATAGCCTGCATTTGACTGAAATTACAGAATCTGGAATGTTTAGGTTGTCGGTGCATGGGAGACTACAAATGATGATGGTTTTAATAAGATTTTCCCAATAAATAGGCAAGAATAACCTGGTGTCCACCATGATTCCTGTTCACTCCGACAACAAATCACTTGAATGCAACAAGCTCGTAATCACAACTTCTAAAGTGGGAATTAGGAAATTTCCGATAGCACGTGAAGGCAGCATTAGCCCTCATGTTTGCCATGTGTCTTTGTCTGTTATTGAATGTGTAACCCGCTGAGTTGGTGAGTGTATGTTTAGTCAAGTCTTTGTTCTGATTTATGTTAAGATTTAAGTTATAATAAACTGCACTTGGGTTCAGCAACTTGCCTCTTCAGTGGATCAAAAGTTACATTACTTGGAAAAAGTAATATTACGTAACGTTACTTGTAATGCGTTACCCCCAACACTGAACACAACTAACCTAGACTATGGGGTGAATTGTAACATTTCACTACTCGTGTTTGAAACTAAAACATGCATTTTCTGTTTGTGTTGCAAAGATAATAGCTATGTCATTTAATAGCAGACACTTGTAACTAGTTTTAATCACATTTTGAACACACTGGCTTAAAAGTACTCCAAGATAGAGACAGAAAGGTCAAAAACGTTACAACCATCCCCGGTCTCCCTACTATAGGCCTAAAGTAGGGAAGTATGCGGTTTTGAACGCAGCCATGTCTAATAAGGCCAAGGTGTCACCTGCCAAGGTGTGCGCACGCAGCCAAGGTGTGGCGTGTGTGTGTGTGAGTGAGTTGAAATGCGTTCATTCACTTGATAGCCCTGTGTAATATGTGCTGCTCTTTCCTCTCCATAACAAAATAAACACAACAGAAATGCCTTCTGGGAAACAGAAGTTCAGAATGCATCTGATCATAGAGATGTGGATATGATCCAGCGTTGAGATTCACCGTCATCATGACGACAGCAGGTGAGCTCATAAAAATCACACTTATGATAGTTTGATTATAAAGTAAGCTATATATGCCTGCTGGATATATAGACTATAGGTCTGGATATGTAAGACTATAGTTTTAATTCATCTTTTTTCATGAGACATAGCTGCTGTGCGATAGGCTATCGAAGAAAAATGCGATATCCTTGTTAAATAATGCAATATTCGATATGCGATACGTTATTGCTTTAAGTGTGTAAAATCTATTTCTGTCCCCAAATGATATCTTTCACTTAAAGCATAACCGACTGTGTTTACATGAATACTCATCTAGACAGCCTTTTTGACATAACTGTGTGTGTATTCGACAGTTCGAGTGTGTAACAAGACACTAAAAAAAGAACGGCGTGTGTTGTGTGTCAAACAGCAGAGTTGTTTTTCGCAAGTTATTGTGTTTAATAACTTTTTTCTTTTTCTTTTTTTACGTGAAGCAAGTCACATAAGTAACAGTTGTGTGCCCAGTCTATTGTTATATGAGTCAATATCACTATAAAGTGCCTTTGGTGTCCTCAACAGAATCACTATCGTATATATCATATATGCGTAGAATCACGCATATATGCGTCAACCTAAAACATACACTTTTCACAATGTTGAAGTAGCCTATTAAAATCATTCAGATATTGTGTGCCCTTGAGATATGCATATTTCGACATACAGAATGTCTCTTATCCTGATCATCATATAATCATTTGCTCGTTTCATGTGTCATTGAATGGAAGAGAGGCTCTCGGTTATGACAAGCCGTTTTGACTTTTATTAATTCACAGGATATGCATTTGACATCAATAATTCAATTTTCACTAGTTCAAATGCTAATTCCTGATATCAACAATTCAATTTCAACTAGTAAAAACTTGTATTTTCACAAGTGAAATGTCACAATAGACTGCCATTCAAATTCATATGGTTGATATCAACAATTTATACATGGTATGTAGGCCTATAAAATTTGTTGAACTTGATGAGGAAAAATTAGGCCTTTAACTGTATTATACATGTATATGCTCTCATTTATTGCTTGGGTGAATGTATTAGTATTCATATAGTCATAGATACAGCATCTGCTGGTTTTGGGGAATATATGAACACGCAGGGAGTTGTCGTGCCCTCAGATAACCCTCTCCTATCATCACATGACCACGTTCAAAGTTCACGTTGAAAGATACAAGTTTAAGCCTGACTTACTTGGATTTACTTTTCTTTCGGATATTTTTTTTGCTCGGATAAAAAAGAAGGCGGAGCTGATGGGAGAAGGTAATGTTTACATGTAGTTGAAGATGTCAAATTATCATTTGCTTTTGATTTTGAACTCCTATAAACGCATTCTCTACTGTAAACAAAACTGTTTAGTCCTTTATCTTGTGTTTAGTATATCTGTGAACTATCTAAACCAGTCTCTCTCACCTAAAGGTGTCGTGTATAGAGTTAAGCATTTATTTTCTAGTTGGTTAACAGGGTTTTTATATCATGAAAATGTAATAAATGGTTAATAAAAACCACACTAAACTTTAATGAAATCAGGGCCCATATTTATCAAATTTAGTATGTCCCAAATCAAGAGTATTCCAAAGATACGGATGGTCTACTATTTCCGATGGATAGTCGGATGGTCTCTACAGAATTCGAAGTTCAGATCGACCCTCTAAACGGCTGATATTGCCCACAACCCATTGTGAGTTGGATGAGGATTTGATTAGAACTACAAAAGCGGATAAAAAGTGTTAAATTACAAACATGACGGGTGTGCGAGCGAGTCTGACTGTAAAAGGGATAGTTTCACCCAAAAATGGATGTTAGCCCATGATTTACTCACCCTCAAGTCATCCTAGGTGTATATGACATCATGAATTTAATCACGGATACCCTTTAAGAGGAAAGGAGCACAAACCTTTAACAAATTGCATTCAAGCAAATAGCTAGCAGCCATTGGTGGACTTGTGGCCAAATTCTGCCTGTGAGGAGCACATGAGAGATTCCTTTCCCATACTACGGTGATGAATTGCTGCCAAATAATCCCCCCCCCCCCCCCCCCCCCACTCATAACGAGATCTTATGTCGTTTTAACATCTTTTCTCGTAATGACGAGATCTTATGTCGTTAAAACAACAAATTTTTCTTGTTAAAACGACATATTTTCTCCTAATAAAGACGTGTTGTGTGAGTATATATGTCTGTATCCACATTAGAGAATTTATTTAGCCCATGCCTTTGTCACACTTGTTTGAAAAGCATAAAAATAGGCTCATCCGCTGCCTGTATCAGTGGCAGTGCCCATAGCATGAAATTATTGTAATTTAGTGATATAGCCTATAGTTCTTAACAGCCATGGGTAGCAGGTGCCATGGATCACTAATGATTAGCGTGTAGCTTTAACCTAGTAATGACCCCGGTGCAGCCACAAAAATCATAACTATCTTTAGGCCTACTGTAATTAAGACATTCAAGAAATGTATTAAAAAGAAAGACGCTTTCAGCCTTACTCAAAGGCCGTGGAAACAGGCCAGTGGGTTCGTTATGCACGTCAATCCATTCCCTGCGTTCTTATTTTGCTTCTTATGTATTAAATATACAGGCAATTCATTTATGAAACCTTGATCAAAATTAAAATACAATTTATAGAAAATGAAATTCACTTTAAAGAAATGATTTCTGCAAAACAACACTCAATAAAAATCACGTCTGACCCCACTCCATGTCTCCAGACTTGCGCGTTTTATAGCCTATATAGGCTACTCATGCCGACGAAAGCGCCCGCAAATTCTTTAATGTTTATAATTTTTGCAGGTTTTTTTTTTTACCACTTCGTTATTTTGGCTCGGAATTTCGTTTGTTGGAAATATGAACTGAATTTAGAAAGTACATTTGAAATTAAAAACTTTAAACAAAATACATTTTTGAAGCGTTTGGAGTGGAGTAGGCTACATGCAAAACGTAGCCTATTTAGATTCATAGTTAGGCTATATGTTTAAATATTAGCCTATTATATTATTGTTTTAATTTCATAGCCTATGTTGATGATGAAAACTGAGCAGGATGAGTAAGATAGGCTATAAGACGCGCAAATATGTCTGGAGACATGGAGTGGGGTCAGACATGATTTTTGTTGTTTTGCAGAAATCATTTCTTTAAAGTGAATTTCGTTTTCTATGAATTGTATTTTAATTTTGATCAAGGTTTCATAAACGAATTGCCTGTATATTTAATATATAAGAAGCAAAATAAGAACGCAGGGAATGGATTGACGTGCATAACGAACCCACTGGCCTGTTTCCACGGCCTCTGAGTAAGGCTGAAAGCGTCTTTCTTTTTAATACATTTCTTGAATGTCTTAATTACAGTAGGCCTATAGATAGTTATGATATTTGTGGCTGCACCGGGGTCATTACTAGGTTAAAGCTACACGCTAATCATTAGTGATCCATGGCACCTGCTACCCATGGCTGTTAAGAACTATATCACTAAATTACAATAATTTCATGCTATGGGCACTGCCACTGACACAGGCAGCGGATGTGCCTATTTTTCTGCTTTTCAAACAAGTGTGACAAAGGCATGGGCTAAATAAATTCTCTAATGTGGATACAGACATATATACACACATCACTATACAACACATGTCCTTATTAGGAGAAAATGTTGTTTTAACGAGAAAAATATGTTGTTTTAAACACAAGTTTTTTTTTTCCCTCAATCTTTCTTCACTGTCCCTCAATCTTTCTCTTATTAAGAAGCTAAATATGCAAGATAAAATCCAAAGTCAGAGAGAAAGAAAATGAACACCATCCATTTTGTTCCTCTGACAAATACTACCAGAAGAAACGATACAACTGTCCAAACGAGAGCTCTAAAGGTAGTAGTGCGTTTGTTTTGAAACTCCCTCTAGAGGTTTGACTGAAAGAGCTGTTTGTTTCTGTAGGGTTTGGGGTCACTTGTATTATGTGTCAAGTGAAATTTGTGAAAAGTGAAAATTTACCTGAGCTAATTCTAAACACACTGTGAGAAACATGATATGAGGAGACACACTGGAACTGTGTCACAAACACACACATCCACAAAAGCATTGCATTGAAAGCCATTGAATGAGCCTATAACAGAGTGAGTTTGATTTTTATTTTTTGTCAAATAAAAGTCACTGACACGTACACAAACAAATGAATTAAATGAGCCAATAACTGGGCAATTTAAAATCAACAAAGTTGTTAAAACATTGTTTTACTGAGTTCAGCCCATATGCAGCCATTGAGTTCTATTTCCATCTAGTGGCTATTGATATTGTAGCTTTAAAAAAAGAATGATAGGTCACCAGATGTCACCAAAGTCACCACATTTTTAGGTTTTGGCTCTCTGGACTTGCTGATATGTTTTTTTTTTTCAAGTGAAGTTAAAGAAATATTCAATATAACATAAAAATAAGCATATTTTACATAAAAAATATGGTACTTTTAGAAGTAAATAAATTCATTAATACCCCAAAAATCTGATAAATTGGCATAAATAGGCATACATTGATATAATTAATTTTATCAAAGATAAAATCTTCATGCCCAAATGTGTCCATGAAGAAGGGATCTTAGACTGTAAAAAAAATATGGACGTCATGTCCGTGACATCACCCATAGGATTCTGAAGAGCAGTTTTGAAGCGTAAAGTAGGGACGAGCTGGCCGTTGCCATCTTGTCAGCGTGTCATCGTGTGTCACTCCTGGATAACAGAAAATGGGCAAAGAGGCGGGATGTGGGCGGAGCTGAGGTGACGTGATGACTACCAGACAGCAGACAAACGACAATCCACCTGTCCCTCAAAGTGGCCACGCCCTTAATTATGCAGAACTTTAAGGCTTTATATAATGTAAACGAATGAGTTATAAAATAATTCACCCCCCTCACAGTCGTCATGAAGGGCAAAATTAGCCGTATAGACCAAAACCACAATTTGTCCCAGACTGTAAACATGTGTTCTTCTGCTGTAAAGTTGGGCATTTTAACATGAGCTCAATGAGATTCTGCTCCTTCTGGAGTCTGTCTCTAGTGGCCAGTCCATGAACTGCAGTTTAAGTCACTTCCGTATTGGCTTCAAGAGAAACGGCGGGGAGGTTGCCGCTTGGATGGGATGCACATAACTAAGCGACAGAGTCCGTTAAAGATGACAAAGTAGTATGTTCCAAAGCTTGCTCTTCTGCTACACACTCAAAGGTATGTACTTTTTCTTCACAAAAAGAGTACATACTTAATATAAGTAATATATTAAGTAGGCGAATTGGGACGCAGCATATGACTAAATATTAAGTGTCAGTCTTAAGCCCTGGGTATACTTCCGTGTCTGGACGCATCTTGCACTGTATATATTCTGCCCGAGTCCCGTCCCGAAGACAACAACAATCTCGCCGTCATCAAACTACGCCTTTGTTTTGATTAGGTGACCTCTAGTGGCGGAAAATTACATATTGTGCCTTTTAATTAGTTAATTTACTACTAAAATTTACTTTTTGATTTTCGAGTGTGAATCACCGTTGAGGTTTTGATACTATTTTTTGATACAGAATTTGCTTTATTAAAATAATCACACAATATTGTTTTTTTTTTTCTGACAGAACTGAGAGCCGTTGTTCTGGGGTGGCAGAAATCTGACAAAGCCTCAGTGATCAACAGCATTTTAGGTGATGACGTTGCATCTGACAAACATTTTGTGAAGTCTGTGAGGAAAGACGGTGAAGCGAACGGAAGGAAGATAACTCTGATTAACACTCCATGCTGGTGGGAGAATTTTGGTTTGCAAGATTCTCCCGAGGTGGTCAAACAGGAACTGGTCTGCAGTATCTTCAAGTGTCCACCAGGGCCTCATGTCTTTCTACTGGTCATTAATCTCAGTTTGCCTTTCACTGAAGAAAACCGACTCAGCATTGAGAAGCACATTAGTCTGTTTGGTGAGAGAATCTGGAGACACACTGTAGTGCTCTTTACACAAGCCGATTCCCTGAAGGACAAATACACCGAGCAGCGCATAAAGAATCCAGATCTGCAGCAGATCATACAGAGATGTGGAGGACGATTTCACGTTTTTGATTTCAAAAACAAAAGTGTTGGAGTCAAAGACTTACTAATCGAGATTGATGATGTTGTGGCAGCAAACGATGGCAAGCATTTTGAAACACATGATGAGATTCTACAAGAGACAAAGAGGAAGAGAAATGAAAACAAAGAAAGCGCAGAAGCCAGAAAAAAAATGTTGCAGGACAAAAGAAACCTGCTGAATGAAATAGGTAAGTAACCCACACCAATGTATACAAGTTACAAGTATAAAGTTTGGCTAATTTAAGGGCTTTTCATACTGTGCTTAACCCTGGGCAAGATTGGGTTCACGAGAACGAGACAAGACTTTTACATATACTTTTTTTAAGAAATCCTCAATGATGAAAACTCAGAGCGGAGGCTAAAGTCCTCAGTCTTTAGCGTCAGTCACTAAAGATCAGGGGAGTGAGGTTTACACTCCCAGCTCTTACTGGCCTACTTTACACTCACCCCCCTGAACCTCACTCCCATCAGGGTCATGGCACAAAAAACAGGTTCTACTCAACCCGCTCCGAGCGGGATTCGAACCGTGGTCTCCCGTGTGGCTGGCGGGCGTGCTAACAAAGAGGCTAAAGACCATAGCCTCTAATATTAGTTGCTAGAGTGCTGCTTAAGATATGGGGAGTGAGGTTTATACTCCCAGCTCTTACTGGCCTACTATACACTCACCCTCCTAAACCGCACTGCCATTCGGGTCATTGCACCAAATGTAACCGGTCCTACTTGAGCGGCTCAGAGTGGGATTTGAACCGCGGTAGGTCATCCGGATACTTTTTGCCTACTCTTTTATGTGTACTGTGAATTCGGACACACTACTTTTTTGTACATACCTTTTTTCACCTACTATGTAATAGGCAATATGCGATTTTGGATGCAGCCATAGTAATATGAGTATGTACTTTGATACAAATAAATGATGCATTACTCTTATCTGTATGACCATAAATAATGGAGTAGGTCTATTTTAAGTAGTTTTCACTGTCAGGAAAAATTCCAGTGATCGCGCCGGCGCCTTCATGTCATATAAGCAGGTTATACTTCAGCTTCCACACTCCATACAAACTCTTGGATATGTGCTTAATAATAGCGCATATTTATCTAGGTTAACATTAGAGTGAGCGGGCAAGCCAGATGGATAAATTCTCTTCACGTGTAATCCCTCCTGTTCAAACTGCCTGCTCCAAGTGGGACTTGAACTCGGGTCTGCCGGGATGGGAGTTGATTGCTCTAACAATGAGGCTAAAGGCTGCAACCTCTAGCCTTTGGCACTTAACCCCCTAAACCTCAATCCCATCTGGGTCATGGCACCAATGTAACCATTACCTTGCCTGCCCTATTGCGACGTCTGAGGTTGTTAACCCAGGGTTTAGGAATGTAGCGTGAAACAGAATACCAGGGAATAATTGTTAACCCCGGGTAGCCTAAATTATGATCAAATGTAAAGCAAGATAATCCAGGATTCCAAGTATTTGAATGACCCAGGGTTAATTATTTCAAGTGTGAAAATCCCTAAATATGTTTCTCATTGACATTTTTAAGTAAAAGCTTCTGCTGATGTGATTCAAATTAGTTTTGTAGATGAATATAAATTGAAAAGATATATTTCTTTACATAACTTTTAATTTAAAACGTTGACTTTTAATTAATATATATAAAGTTTTTGAATGGATTTGAAGCATCACAAAGTGCTCATAATATATTCAAACTTAATAAAGTATAAACATTTTTCTTGCACATCTAATACAATTCTAACAGATTTTACCCCTCACTATTTTGTTTGTTAATTTTTTGGAAGAAGAAGCTGTGGCTCCGCTCTCAAAACTGAGAATCGTTCTGCTGGGTTGGATTATGTCTGGGAAGAGTTCAACGGCAAACACCATCTTCAATCATGACATATTTCAGATAGAAAAGGCACAGACGCGTACAAACCATACAGGTGAAGTAAATGGCCGAGAAATAACTGTGTTGGACACCCCAGGCTGCTGGAAGTATTTCTCGTCTAAATTCAACCCAAAGTTTGCTCAGGCTGCAATCCTGGAGAGCATAGGCCAATCACAACACATGCAATTCCCTCACGCCATGATCCTGGTGATTCCTGTTGATAGTTCATTCAAGAATGAACATAAAGGAATCATTGAAGAGTATATGGCTATTCTCGGAGAAGATGTCTGGAGACACACCATAGTTCTGTTCACATGGGGCGACAGGTTTCCAGACGTATCAATCGAGCAGCACATCGAGAGTGAAGGTGAAGACCTGCAGTGGCTGATTGAGAAATGCAGGAACAGATATCACGTCTTTGACAACACAGACAAGAAGAATCGAGCTCAAGTCGCAGAGCTGCTCCAGAAGATCGATGAGATGGTGGCAGAAAACAGTTTGTTCCGCCTCAAAACGAAATGTTCTGCAGAAGTGAATGTGCCTGAGACTGATACACAGCAAGATGAGGAAAGAAGTCTGAACGCTGACCAGTTACTGAAGTTGATGTACCAGGAGATGAAAAACAGGCGTAAAGAGATTAAAAAGAAGCTACAAGAATTAGAGATGGATTTCGCTGAATGTAACGATGTCGATAGCATAGATAAGCCTCCAAATAGTAAGTTAGCAATACTGTCTAATAATTTTCATAGACATGCAAGCAGCAAAAGACTTATATAAATGTTCACATAATGTTGCATTTGAGCACTTTTGTGTGTCATCTTCCTCTTCCAGTGTCGGATGATAAACTCATGGAGAAGATAAGGAGAGAAGTAAGAAGATGGGAAGCAATTATAATGGATGGGATGTTGAACATTCAGAATACTGAAGCATCATGTGGTGAGTTATTATGGCATTACATGAAACCCATTTCTTAAAAGAAAATATTTCATTTTTACATAATTTAACAATGTTTAATTCATGCCACTTACTTTGTCATATCCATGACACCTACAGGTGAAATGATTCAAAGTACAGATGCAATGGTGTTGAGGTGGCTTCAGAAATGTGAGGAATACAGCTCATCTAAAACATCTGGATATGAAACAAACTCCGAACCCATTGATCTCTAGAAGATCCAAAGAGATAATACATCCAAACTTCAAATGATGCATGCCTACAAAACAGTTTGCATTGGTTTTAAAGCAAATTTATTTGGCAATTATTTAAATGTGTTTTTCTATGTTAATTAATGTTTGTGTAATTCTAATTAATATCTGATATTGTTTTATGATATTGTAACGTAGAGTGAACTCAAGAACAAAGGAGAGCCGGATCCAAATGCATTGAGTTTAATGATAACAATAAACATAACAAAACGGTCAACAATGGTCACTCTGAAGACGACTCTGGGATTGGAGACTCTGGCGTGGTGGCCATCTTGCCTGAGGGCTCAGGTGTGGTGGCCATCTTGGCTGCAGACTCAGGAATGGGTGGCCATCTTGCCTGAGGGCTCAGGTGTGGTGGCCATCTTGGCTGCAGACTCTGGACTGGCGGCCTTGCTGGGACGAGACTCTGGACTGACGGCCATGACGGGACGAGACTCTGGACTGGCGGCCATGACAGGACGAGATTCTGGACTGGCGGCCATGACGGAACAATACTCTGGACTGGCGGTCATGATGGGACAATACTCTGGACTGGCGGCCATGACTGGACGAGACTCTGGAGTAATGGCCATGACGGGACAATACTCTGGACTGGCGGCCATGATGGGACAATACTCTGGACCGGTGGCCATAACTGGACGAGACTCTGGAGTGGCGGCCATGACGGGACGATACTCTGGACTGGCAGCCATGATGGGACAATACTCTGGACTAGCGGCCATGACTGGATGAGACTCTGGAGTGGTGGCCATGACGGGAGGAGACTCTGGACTGGCGGCCATGACGGGACAATACTCTGGACTGGCGGCCATGACGGGAGGAGACTCTGGACTGGCGGCCATGACGGGAGGAGACTCTGGACTGGCGGCCATGACGGGAAGAGACTCTGGACTGGCGGCCATGACGGGACGAGACTCTGGACTGGCGGCCATGACGGGACAATACTCTGGACTGGCGGCCATGACGGGACGAGACTCTGGACTGGTGGCAATGACGGGACGAGACTCTGGACTGGCGGCCATGACGGGACGAGACTCTGGACTGGCGGCCATGACGGGAGGAGACTCTGGACTGGCGGCCATGACGGGAGGAGACTCTGGACTGGCAGCCATGACAGGAGGAGACTCTGGACTGGCGGCCATGATGGGATGAGACTCTGGACTGGCAGACATGACAGGAGGAGACTCTGAACTGGCAGCCATGACAGGAGGAGACTCTGGACTGGCGGCCATGACGGGACGAGACTCTGGACTGGCAGCCATTACGGAACAATACTCTGGACTGGCGGCCATGACGGGAGGAGACTCTGGACTGGCAGCCATGACAGGAGGAGACTCTGGACTGGCGGCCATGATGGGATGAGACTCTGGATTGGCTGCCATGACAGGATGAGACTCTGGACTGGCGGCCATGATGGGAGGAGACTCTGGACTGGCAGCCATGACAGGAGGAGACTCTGGACTAGCGGCCATGATGGGATGAGACTCTGGATTGGCTGCCATGACAGGATGAGACTCTGGACTGGCGGCCATGATGGGAGGAGACTCTGGACTGGCTGCCATGACGGGATGAGACTCTGGACTGGCTGCCATGACGGGATGAGACTCTGGACTGGCGGCCATGACGAGACTCTGGACTGGCGGCCATGACAGGACAAACAATACTCTGGACTGGCTACCATGACGGGATGAGACTCTGGACTGGCGGCCATGACGGGACGAGACTCTGGACTGGCAGCCATGACGGGAGGAGACTCTGGACTGGTGGCCATGTCAGGACGAGACTCTGGACTGGCAGCCATGACAGGACAAACAATACTCTGGACTGGCTACCATGACGGGATGAGACTCTGGACTGGCAGCCATGACAGGACGAGACTCTGGACTGGCAGCCATGACAGGACAAACAATACTCTGGACTGGCTACCATGACCGGATGAGACTCTGGACTGGCAGCCATGACGGGACGAGACTCTGGACTGGCAGCCATGACAGGACGAGACTCTGGACTGGCAGCCATGACAGGACAAACAATACTCTGGACTGGCTACCATGACGGGATGAGACTCTGGACTGGCAGCCATGACGGGACGAGACTCTGGACTGGCAGCCATGACAGGACAAACAATACTCTGGACTGGCTACCATGACCGGATGAGACTCTGGACTGGCGGCCATGACGGGACGAGACTCTGGACTGGCAGCCATGATGGGAGGAGACTCTGGACTGGCAGCCATGACAGGACGAGACTCTGGACTGGCAGCCATGACAGGACAAACAATACTCTGGACTGGCTACCATGACGGGATGAGACTCTGGACTGGCGGCCATGACGGGACGAGACTCTGGACTGGCAGCCATGACGGGAGGAGACTCTGGACTGGTGGCCATGACGAGACGAGACTCTGGACTGGCGGCCATGATGAGACAAGATCCTGCCAAATGAGCCGGTTGGATAAAGTCCGTCACATAGTCCTCCAGGCAGCGATCTCCTTGACGTGGACGCATAATCCTCACTGCTGGGTCCATGTTTGGTAGGGTCTTCTGTAACGTAGAGTGAACTCAAGAACAATGGGTGGCATGGGTGTGAGAGAGAGGATGGGCGCTGAATACCTAGAACTGGCAGAGAGTACATCTGCATATCATAAAGCCTCATCACCGCCGCTATTAACTGCCGAGTGTGCCTCTCCTCAAGAAACCAGTCTCTCTCTCTCTCTCCCTGTACATGCACGCTGGTGTCCTCGTGGGTCCAGGAAGGGAGCGCGGAGGGATTCCTGCGCCACCTTAGATGTGAGTTGCTGAACCCACGGTCCAGAATGGAGAAGCACGCGTAATGCCGCTGACAGGCTAGGATGCCGGGCCGCTATTCCCCTCAGTTACCGTGGACTAAAGAGGACGAGCCGCCGTGTCGAAGCCGCTGCCCCTAGTATTCGGACCGAAAGGAGAAGCACGTGTGGCCGCCGGACCCCGTCCCTTACCTGGACCCATCCTCTGATCAATACCCTTCCTTCACAATTCCCTGGCATGCAGATGAAACCAGATACCCTGTTTGTTTGACACTTTATTCCCCTTTTTGAACATATTTATGTTTATTTATGTTAATAAATGCCTCCTCGAGGCCTGACGCCACACCCACTGTGTCTGTCGTTTGCTCCTCTCACCACAATATACATGTGTGTATATATATATATATATATATATATATATATATATATATATATATATATATATATATATATATATATATATACACAGTGAGGAAAATAAGTATTTGAACACCCTGCTATTTTGCAAGTTCTCCCACTTAGAATTCATGGAGGGGTCTGAAATTTTCATCGTAGGTGCATGTCCACTGTGAGAGACATAATCTAAAAAAGAAATCCAGAAATTACAATGTATGATTTTTTAACTATTTATTTGTATGATACAGCTGCAAATAAGTATTTGAACACCTGAGAAAATCAATGTTAATATTTGGTACAGTAGCCTTTGTTTGCAATTACAGAGGTCAAACGTTTCCTGTAGTTTTTCAGCAGGTTTGCACTGCAGGAGGGATTTTGGCCCACTCCTCCACACAGATCTTCTCTAGATCAGTCAGGTTTCTGGCCTGTCACTGAGAAACAAGGAGTTTGAGCTCCCTGCAAAGATTCTCTATTGGGTTTAGGTCTGGAGACTGTCTAGGCCACGCCAGAACCTTGATATGCTTCTTACAGAGCCACTCCTTGGTTATCCTGGCTGTGTGCTTCGGGTCCTTGTCATGTTGGAAGACCCAGCCTTGACCCATCTTCAATGCTCTAACTGAGGGAAGGAGGTTGTTCCCCAAAATCTCGCAATGCATGGCCCCGGTCATCCTCTCCTTAATACAGTGCAGTCGCCCTGTCCCATGTGCAGAAAAACATCCCCAAAGCATGATGCTACCACCCCCATGCTTCACAGTAGGGATGGTGTTCTTGGGATGGTACTCATCATTCTTCTTCCTCCAAACACGTTTAGTGTAATTATGACCAAAAAGTTCTATTTTGGTCTCATCTGACCACATGACTTTCTCCCATGACTCCTCTGGATCATCCAAATGGTCATTGGCAAACTTAAGACGGGCCTTGACATGTGCTGGTTTAAGCAGGGGAACCTTCCGTGCCATGCATGATTTCAAACCATGACGTCTTAGTGTATTACCAACAGTAACCTTGGAAACGGTGGTCCCAGCTCTTTTCAGGTCATTGACCAGCTCCTCCCGTGTAGTTCTGGGCTGATTTCTCACCTTTCTTAGGATCATTGAGACCCCACGAGGTGAGATCTTGCATGGAGCCCCAGTCCGAGGGAGATTGACAGTCATGGTTAGCTTCTTCCATTTTTTAATGATTGCTCCAAAAGTGGATCTTTTTTCACCAAGCTGCTTGGCAATTTTCCCGTAGCCCTTTCCAGCCTTGTGGAGGTGTACAATTTTGTCTTTAGTGTCTTTGGACAGCTCTTTGGTCTTGGCCATGTTAGTAGTTTGATTCTTACTGATTGTATGGGGTGGACAGGTGTCTTTATGCAGCTAACGACCTCAAACAGGTGCATCTAATTTAGGATAATAAATGGAGTGGAGGTGGACATTTTAAAGGCAGACTAACAGGTCTTTGAGGGTCAGAATTCTAGCTGATAGACAGGTGTTCAAATACTTATTTGCAACTGTATCATACAAATAAATAGTTAAAAAATCATATATTGTGATTTCTGGATTTTTTTTTTTTAGATTGTGTCTCTCACAGTGGACATGCACCTACGATGACAATTTCAGACCCCTCCATGATTATCAAGTGGGAGAATTTGCAAAATAGCAGGGTGTTCAAATACTTATTTTCCTCACTGTGTGTATATATATATATATGGAATAATTGACGACGGGCCGTTCAATTATTAGAACAATAATGCACACCCGAGGTGGTGATGCGGTCACGACGCGAAGCAGAGTGGCCGTTACACCTCGGGTGTGCATTATTGTTCTAATAATTGAACGCCGGGAGTCAATTATTCCGCTTATACTACGGTTACCACACCTGAAGACATCGATCCGAAGATATATTTAAAGGGATTTGTCCTGTTTTTGTACTTAAATCGCTATTGTGAGTAGGACTATTTCTTCCGCGTCTCATCCAACGGCTCTTTTGCTAGTTCTGAAACGTCATTTTAAAGCTGTTAACGAAGGCTTGAGCCGTTGATAGCATTCTACTGCAGTTATTAATAAAGTTATTAGAGAGAGAGAGAGAGAGAGAGAGAGCGAGTGCTTGTGTGAATTAGGCTACCTCTGTGCGTCTCTGAACAGCGCTGTTACCTCGCTAGTGAAAAAATGTCACGTGTAGCCTTTAAGTTGCTCCACTATATAGGCTAACTGATCAAATCGTCAGGGCAGCGCTGACACCTTTTTGTGCAAACTGTAGTGCGTGTGCGAGCATGTGTGATTTCAGTAATGAGACAGAAAGGCTTGCCTTTGATGTCCGCTTCCGTCTGTTGGTTTTCATCTGGACTGTCTAATACTGCTGCCGCCCAGTTGTTGAACGTTTTATATTCACCGTAAATATTAAGATTTACTTTAGGAAAATCGTCTGTCATATTGTTGTTTTTTAGTCCTGTAATTTCCGTTATTACAGTTAACTATGCGAAGTGATATGGAACTGTAATGCGGTCAAGAGCTGCCTGGAACTACGTTCGCTGTGCATCTCCCAGAAAATAATTGCACACCTCAGAACGTTCATCAGCCAATCAGATTCAAGCATTCAACGGCCCCGTAGTATAAATATATATATATATATATATATATATATATATATATATATATATATATATATATATATATATATATATATATATATATATATACATATATATATACATATACATATACATATACATATACATACATATATATACATATACATACATATATATATACATATATAATCCTTACGCTTGCCCTTTTCTCATAAGTCAAGTCAAGTCAAGTCAACTTTATTTATATAGCGCTTTTAACAATGTAGATTGTTTCAAAGCAGCTTTACAGTGTTAAACAGGAAAATAATGCAGCCTAATTTTATTCAGCTGTATAGCCATTTGATGTCATCAGTTCATTTAAATTTCCATACGGTGACAGTGTGGGCTTTAGATCAATAATTAGATCAGTAATTTAGTTTACATGGTTAAATTAGTTTATTAATTAGATTTATTTCGATGTTTAGTTGAAAAATATAGTGTCCCCAACTGAGCACGCCAAGCCAGAGGCAACAGTGGCAAGGAAACCAAAACCCCATCAGGTGACCTAATGGAGAAAAATAAACCTTGGGAGAAACCAGGCTCAGTCGGGGTGCCAGTTCTCCTCTGGCCAGCACAGTCATGCACAGAAATGCAGTCCAGCAGCATTCATAACCTGTCATGTGATTATGTGTTATAATAGCTGAAGCATGACTAAATCATCCAATTTAGGCTATAATGCGATCATGTAAACATGTACAATATCCAAGGGTATTTGGGTTTAAAGAAAAGGAAAGCTTGACAGATTGAATTTAAGATTAAGAAGAAAAGATTCTGTCAGAACTTGTTGATGAGAAAAATTAGGCCTTTAACTGTATTATACATGTACCTGTTCTCATTTATTGCTATAGGGTGAATGTATTATTATTCATATAGTCATATAGATACAGCATCTGCTGGCTTGATGTTCATTTCTGAGATTTATTTGGGGAATATCTGAACACGCAGGGAGTTGTCTTCACCTCAAATAATCCTCTTCTATCATCACATGACTAACCTGTCATTCTGGTTTCACGTTGAAAGATACATGTTTAATACGGACGTACTCATTTGTGAAATCTCTGAGCACCAGAAAGTCAAGCGCAAATGTACCTAGTTTATGCTAGTTCAACTTTCTTTTGGATTTTTGTTTGGATAAAAAGAGAAGGCGGAGCCGATGGAAGAAGGTAATGTTTACAGGCAGTTTAAGATGTCAAATGATCAGTTGCTTTTGATTTTGAACTCATATAAACTAAACTGTCTAATCCTTTGTCTTGTTAGTATATCTGTGAACTCACCTAAAAGTGTCATATATAGAGTTAAGCATTTATTTTGGTTAACATGTTTTTAAATCATGAAAACTTTTAAACTAAATGGTTAATAAAACCACATTAAACTGAAACTAATGAGACATCTTTAGACACGACTGGCAGTGTTCAGAAAGACAAAAAACAACTGGAAATCTGATCTGACTGTTTAGGTCAGTGGTGTAAGAGTGGACTCCTGCAGATGGTTCTTGTCTATTTCCACCCACTGCAACTTATACCCACGACGGAAATAAGTGCAGTTACAACGGACAAGCACAGTAGACGCTGTCTTCGGTTGCATACCTAAACGGCCAAATAAACAGAAATGCAGAGTATTTTGAGTATTCACGTAAACACATGTAGCCTAAGCACTGTGTGCGTTCTCTCGCTCTCTCTCTCTCGCTCTCACACTCACACACACACATATGGATTTATGCATATTTGTTTGTTTTTAGTTGTCTTTGGACCTAATAATTGCTACTGTTGAAAATGTATTGAAAAGAGCACATTATTATTATATTATATAATTTTTTTACTGTGGCTCTTTTGGAAAAATGCATTATCCAAAAATGAAAAAATGGCTCTTTGGTCAAAAAAAGGTTCCCGACCCCTGATCGAAAGCCCCGTTTCCACCGAAATTACCCTGAACAATTTGTCCCAGGAACTCTTTTTCCCTCAGACGGGCTGCTGTCTGTGTTTCCATCGAGGTCAAGATTAGTCCGGTGACGTAGGACTGTGCGCAACTTTCCAGAGCCTGTTGGATTTCATCCTCTGCGAATAAACTTAATTAATAAAGCCTGAACCTTGTCGTCGGTCCATCTGTCGTATTTTTAAACTCAACTGTTGATTCGGATATCAAACGACTCTTACTGCACGCACCGCAACAGACATTTAGGTTGAAATAAAATGCTGCGTGAGCTCAACCAATCAGCATGTTCACGTCCCACCCCTGAAAGTTCCTGAACTTTGAAAAAGTACTACCTCATGAGCAGGGCCGCTTTGAGCGGGAAATTTTTTACCCGGAACTTCATTTAGACCCCGGTTCCTGTGGTCAAAACACACCGAGTACCACCCCAAAGTCCCTGCGGTGGAAACGTGGCTTAATATGATAAACAGAGCGTCGTTCCCCCACATACACATGAGCGGAAAAAACGGAAGTGCTCGTCTGTGGCCGAATAAAAGCTCTCATTCGCGCTCGTCTCATTAGCAATCCTTCCAGTGGCCTCGGTCCTGCTCTGCTTCAGACTACAGTAACGTTAATAATCACATCCACATGATTTCTGCCCGAGTCCTATCCCGATTCTTTTCCACCGGCTGTGAGGTGAAGACCACATGTCCCAGGATTCTGCACTCAAACGTGGCGTCATCAAACTACGCCTTTGTTTTGATTAGGCGACCTCTAGCGGAGGAAAATTACATATTGTGCCTTTAATTAGTTAATTTACTACTAAAATTAACTTTTTGATTTTCGAGTGTGAATCACCGTTGAGGTTTTGATACTATTTTTTTGATACAGAATTTGCTTTATTAAAATAATCACACAATATTGTTTTTTTTTTTCTGACAGAACTGAGAGCCGTTGTTCTGGGGTGGCAGAAATCTGACAAAGCCTCAGTGATCAACAGCATTTTAGGTGATGACGTTGCATCTGACAAACATTTTGTGAAGTCTGTGAGGAAAGACGGTGAAGCGAACGGAAGGAAGATAACTCTGATTAACACTCCATGCTGGTGGGAGAATTTTGGTTTGCAAGATTCTCCCGAGGTGGTCAAACAGGAACTGGTTTGCAGTGTCTTCAAGTGTCCACCAGGGCCTCATGTCTTTCTACTGGTCATTAATCTCAGTTTGCCTTTCACTGAATTAAACCGACTCAGCATTGAGAAGCACATTAGTCTGTTTGGTGAGAGAATCTGGAGACACACTGTAGTGCTCTTTACACAAGCCGATTCCCTGAAGGACAAATACACCGAGCAGCGCATAAAGAATCCAGATCTGCAGCAGATCATACAGAGATGTGGAGGACGAGTTCACGTTTTTGATTTCAAAAACAAAAGTGTTGGAGTCAAAGACTTACTAATCGAGATTGATGATGTTGTGGCAGCAAACGATGGCAAGCATTTTGAAACACATGATGAGATTCTACAAGAGACGAAGAGGAAGAGAAATGAAAACAAAGAAAGCGCAGAAGCCAGAAAAAAAATGTTGCAGGACAAAAGAAACCTGCTGAATGAAATAGGTAAGTAAACCACACCAATGTATACAAGTATAAAGTTTGGCTAATACTGTGCTTAACCCTGGGTTATCGTCATTCCTAACCCCGCTTTTGACCCCGGGTAAACATATATCTAATTTAGCACTGCTTTTGCACTGTTAACCCTGCATTGTGGTGCCAAAATTGCACAGTGTGAAATTATGCAAATGTTATGGCCAAAGACCCTTTAAAGGGGTTCAGCCTAAAATGAAAATTACATTTACTCCACCCTGGTGTTGTTGTAATGCCGTAATCACTTCTTTCTTTTCTGGACCACAAAATGAGAATGTAAAAAAAATGTCCTGCTCGCACTTGTCTATATAATGGCAGCTGTTCACCTCTATGAGGATGGTGTGAATGCACCGAGGTAGGAAGGCATCAAGGCCAGTCCGAGTCCAATGTTAGCTTCACTTCCTGTCTCCTGAGAGACCTTCATCTGATCGATTTTTGAAGGCAGCATAGATTTGAAAGTTGCAGTTGGTGGCCGATTTGTGTGTAAAACGTTTTTGGCCAATGTTTTCCATTACTGATGTCATTTCTAGCAAGAGAGTACTGTTGTAGTAATTAAATATTTGCTTAGTTATCACGAAAGCTTGTTCTATTTTGCCTCAGAAGTCTATACAAATGTAACCGGTCTTACTGACCCGCTCCAAGCGGGATTCGAATCGTGGTTTTCGGAGTGGGAGGCGGTGCTCTAGTCAGTCGCTTGAGCACTTCTTGAGATCAGGGGAGTGAGGTTTACACTCACAGCTCTTACTGGCCTACTTTACACTCACTCCCCTAAACCTCAATCCCATTCGGTTCATGGTACAAAATGTAAAGGATCCTACTCAACCCGCTCCGAGCAGGAGTCAAACCATGATCTTCTGCATGGGAGACGGGTGCGGCGTGCGCTAACAAGGAGGCTAAAGATGTCAGTCACTAGAGCGCCTCTTGAGATCAGAGGAGTGAGCTTTATAGTCACAGCTCTTACTGGCCTATGTTACACTCCCTACCCGTTACCCGGGATTATGGGGGGGGTTGTTTATTCAGAGGTTGGGTTTGGCCCCTTAGTTCCAGTGAAAGGAACTCTTAATGCTTCAGCATACCAAGATATTTTGGACAATTTCATGCTCCGGGCATTGTGGGAACAGTTTGGGGACGGCCCCTTCCTGTCCCAACATGACTGACCAGTGCACAAAAGATAGTGATCCATAAAGACATGGATGAGCGAGTTTGGTGTGGTAGAACTTGAGTCCTGACCTCAACGCGATAGATCACCTTTGGGATGAATTTGAGCGGAGACTGAGAGCCAGGCCTTCTCGACCAAAATCAGTGCCTGACCTCACAAATGCGCTTCTAGAAGAATGGTCAAAAATTCCATGAGCGTCTGAACCATTGTGTGTGGGTGGGACAAGACCCAGCCACTTTTTACGATCAATGATATTGGACCCACTCACTTTTATCGTCTCTAACATTCAGCACATGTCTGTTTACCTACCCCTAATCGATAAACACTTATTATTAAACTCATGTTAGACGCTTTATTTCCACTTTTCTAATATTTTCGTCATTTTTATTGAAAATAAATGCCTTTCCGATCTGATATGTGATGGGAAAAGGGAGAAGATTGAGCTCGGCGAAAGGCGGACTCGAACCGCGGGTCGATTTGTGTCAAAACTAGACACCGTGCATCTTACCCCTACACTCCTGCCGCTCTCAATGTTATGGCGATTTCCGTAATTTTGTCTTTCCGAACTATACGCTTAGCAAGAAAAGCAGTATATTAGTACTTATTGGTATCTACTCCAGTAAAAAAAATTCTGAGGACCCACCCACATTTTTTTTTGCTTCCGACGCCCATGAAAAATTCCCATAAACACACTCCTAAACCTTGTGGAAAGCCTTCCCAGAAGAGTTGAAGCTGTTAGAGCTGCAAAGGGTGGGCCGACTCCATATTAAACCCTACGGATTAAGAACGGGATGGCATCAAAGTTCATGTGCATATAAAGGCAGGCGACCCAAAACTTTTGGCACTATAGTGTACCTTTATAGTCTTTTCAGGATAAACCTAATAGTAATCCTACAGGCAATAATATGAGGAAGCACAATGTTAGAACCTTAATGTAAACATACTGCATGCGGAATTCATCCGATCAATGACATTGACACTGCAAATATGGAAAAAGGACGTTAACCCAGGGTTTAGGAATGTGAAACAGAATACCTGGGAATAATTGTTAACCCCGGGTAGCCAAAAAAATGATCAAATATAATCTTAGATATAAAAAAATATAAAAATATATAAAAAAATAACAGTCTTTAAATGACCCAGGGTTAATTATTTCAAGTGTGAAAAACCCTAAATATGTTGCTTCGCCGATGTGATTCAAATTAGTTTTGTAGATGAATATAAATTAAAAAGATATATTTCTTTACATACATTGAATGGATTTGAAGCATCACAAAGTGCTCATCTTATATTCAAACTTAATAAAGATAATTTTTTACCCCTGAGTTTTTTGTTTGTTTTTTGGAAGAAGAAGCTGTGGCTCCGCTCTCAAAACTGAGAATCGTTCTGCTGGGTTGGATTATGTCTGGGAAGAGTTCAACGGCAAACACCATCTTCAATCATGACATATTTCAGATAGAAAAGGCACAGATGCGTACAAACCATACAGGTGAAGTAAATGGCCGAGAAATAACTGTGTTGGACACCCCAGGCTGCTGGAAGTTTTTCTCGTCTAAATTCAACCCAAAGTTTGCTCAGGCTGCAATCCTGGAGAGCATAGGCCAATCACAACACATGCAATTCCCTCACGCCATGATCCTGGTGATTCCTGTTGATAGTTCATTCAAGAATGAACATAAAGGAATCATTGAAGAGTATATGGCTATTCTCGGAGAAGATGTCTGGAGACACACCATAGTTCTGTTCACATGGGGCGACAGGTTTCCAGACGTATCAATCGAGCAGCACATCGAGAGTGAAGGTGAAGACCTGCAGTGGCTGATTGAGAAATGCAGGAACAGATATCACGTCTTTGACAACACAGACAAGAAGAATCGAGCTCAAGTCGCAGAGCTGCTCCAGAAGATCGATGAGATGGTGGCAGAAAACAGTTTGTTCCGCCTCAAAACTGAATGTTCTGCAGAAGTGAATGTGCCTGAGACTGATACACAGCAAGATGAGGAAAGAAGTCTGAACGCTGACCAGTTACTGAAGTTGATGTACCAGGAGATGAAAAACAGGCGTAAAGAGATTAAAAAGAAGCTACAAGAATTAGGGATGGATTTCACTGAATGTAGCGATGTCCCTAGCATAGAACATCCTCCAAATAGTAAGTTAGCAATACTGTCTAATAATTTCCATAGACATATTATTGCTGCAAACAGCAAATGTTCACTTAATGTTGCATTTGAGCACTTTTGTGTGTCATCTTCCTCTTCCAGTGTCGGATGATAAACTCACGGAGAAGATAAGGAGAGAAGTAAGAAGATGGGAAGCAATTATGTTGGATGGGATGTTGAACAATCAGAATTCAGGAGGATCACGTGGTGAGTTATTATAGCATCACATAAACACATTGCTTAACCCTAAAACTGTATTCTGGACAAATGTGGGCAAAATCATTTTGATTTATTTAAAAAAAAATACTTCCCTTGATCTGAGCGGTACAAGACTTGGCTACTTTTCCTAAGTTTGCCTCCTGAACACACACAGTTTATTTTGACTCAATTCTACAATGTTAAGTGGGTAAAAAAAAACCCTCCTTAATCTTGTATTTGGGTCAAAACTGGGCACCCATAGAAATGAATGGGAAAAAACTTAATTTAGAGCATTCTTCTTGTTTTTTTGTAAAAATAAATTAATAGATCCAATACAATGCATATCTAACATACACACAAATGAATACGAAAATAAGACACCAGGTGACAGCAAAGTCACTTCATCTTTAGGTTTTAGCTCTAAGAACTTATTGGAATGAAAATAAAACATAAAAATAAGCATAATTTACATAGAAAATACGGTACTTTTTGAAGTAAATAAATTCAAAAATACCCCCCCCCAAAAAAAAAAAACTTTATCGAAGACAGTGATATAACATTTATAATAAATAAAAAATAAGTCCTCTGTGCCCACATTTGTCCACAATTACAGGATTAAGGGCTATAAAGTGAATACGGTTTGAGGGCTACAGGAAAATTTTTCATTTTTAGATAATTTAACAATGTTTATTTCATGTCACTTACTTTGTCATATCCATGACACCTACAGGTGAAATGATTCAAAGTACAGATGCAATGGTGTTGAGGTGGCTTCAGAAATGTGAGGAATACAGCTCATCTAAAACATCCAAAGAGATAATACATCCAATCATCAAATGATGCATGCCTAAAAAGCAGTTTGCATTGGTTTTAAAGGCAATTTATTTAGCAATTATTTGTTAAATATTTCTTTTCTGTTGATTAATATTTTTTGTGGAGTTGTTAACCGTGTTGTGGAGTAGTTACATGTAACTAGATTACGTAATTTAATTACAAAATAAATGTAACCGTAATCAGTTACAGTTAATGAGAAAACATATGTAATTAAATTACAGATACTTATGAAAATGTTAATGATTACAAAGGGGGTTACATCTGAATATTTTCTGTAAAAAGCTTGGATATGTTGAATAATATGAATTTGTTGTTTTGCCTGTTATTGATGTGGACAATGCCTCCTGCCATTTTAAAGGCTGTTTAGTAAAGCAATGCTATTCTGCTTATTTTGTTTGGTTCTAATATTGTGTTGGTCCCCCTTTTGCTCCCAAATCAGCCCTGACCCCTTGGGGCATGGACTCCACTAGACCCCTGAAGGTGTGCTGTGGTGTCTGGCACCAAGATGTTAGCAGCAGAATGTATTGTGCTTATTTAACTTTTTTCATAATTGTATTTTATCAAGTAAAAAAAAAGAGAGGAATTGTTGAGATTTCACAATGAATGTTGTCTATGTGTAATATATAGCACTTTAGGTTGGTTGTCAGTGACATGCTAAAACATTATTAGTTTTAATTTTTTTGGTAGGTTTGGCAAACAAAGCTATTTGTTTATACATGATTATATTTTTCATTTTTTGAGGAAGTATTCCTTTTGAAAGTAATGATACGAATGTAAATAAACAGTACGTTATTCATTCTCCTGTGGCATTTATTTTGAAAGTCGTATTCTTGTCTGAGACTTTTATTATGAAAGTACCATTCTGTTGTGAGACTTTTGAAATTTGCATTTTGTTCTGGGACTTTTATTTTGAAAGGGATGTTCTCCTCTGAGACTTATTTTGAATGGGATGTTCTCTTCTTTGACTTTTATTTTGAAAGTAGCGTTCTTAACTGAGACTTTTATTTTGAAAGGGGTGTTCTCTTCTGGGACTTTTATTTTGAAAGTCAGATTATCTTTTGGAACTTTTATTTAGAAATCGTATTCTCATCTGGGACTTATTTTGAAAGGGAGGTTCTCTTCTGTGACTATTATTTAGTCGTATTCTCTTCTGTGGCTGTTATTTAGTCGTATTCTCTTCTGAGACTTTCATTTTGAAAGTTGTGTTCTCATTTAAGACTTTTTTTCTGAAAGTCGTATTCTCTTCTGAGACTTTTATTTTGAAAGTCGTATTCTCATCTGAGACTTTAATTTTGAAAGTCGTATTCTCTTATGAGACTTTTATTTTGAAAGTTGTGTTCTCTTTTTCGACTTTTATTTTGAAAGTCATGTTCTCATTTGCAACTTTTATTTTGAAAATCATATTCTCTTTTGCAACTTTTATTTTGAAAGTTGCGTTTTTTTCTGGGACTTATTTTGAAAGTCGTGTTCTCTTCTGGGACTTATTTTGAAAGGGGTGTTCCCTTCTGAGACTTTTATTTTGAAAGTCATATTATCTTTTTAAACTTTTATTTTGAAAGGGATGTTCTCTTCTGTGACTTTTTTTTTGAAAGTCGTGTTCTCTTCTGACACTTTTATTTTGAAAGTCGTGTTCTCATCTGAGACTTTTATTTTGAAAATCATATTCTCTTTTGCGACTTTTATTGTGAAAGTCGTGTTCTCATCTAAGACTTATTTTGAAAGTAGTGTTCTCTTCTAACACTTATTTTGAGAGCTGTTCTCATCTGAGACTTTTATTTTGAAAGTCGTGTTCTCTTCTGAGACTTTTATTTTGAAAGGGATGTTCTCTTCTGTGACTTTTTTTTGAAAGTCGTGTTCTCTTCTGACACTTATTTTGAAAGTCGTGTTCTCATCTGAGACTTTTATTTTGAAAATCATATTCTCTTTTGCGACTTTTATTGTGAAAGTCGTGTTCTCATCTAAGACTTATTTTGAAAGTAGTGTTCTCTTCTAACACTTATTTTGAGCTGTTCTCATCTGAGACTTTTATTTTGAAAGTCATGTTCTCTTCTGAGACTTTTATTTTGAAAATCATATTCTCTTTTGCGACTATTATTGTGAAAGTCGTGTTCTCATCTGAGACTTTTATTTTGAAAGTCGTGTTCTCTTCTAACACTTTTATTTTGAAAGCTGTGTTCTCATCTGAGACTTTTATTTTGAAAGTCTTGTTCTCTTTTGGTACTTTTATTTTGAAAGAGGTGTTCTCATCTGAGACTTTTATTTTGAAAGTGGTGTTCTTATCTGAGACTTTTATTTTGAAAGTCGTGGTCTCGTCTGAGACTTTTATTTTGAAAGTCGTGTTCTCTTCTAACACTTTTATTTTGAAAGTTGTGTTCTCATCTGAGACTTTTATTTTGAAAGTCGTGTTCTCGTCTGACACTTTTATTTTGAAAGTCGTGTTCTCTTCTAACACTTTTATTTTGAAAGTCGTGTTCTCATCTGAGACTTTTATTTTGAAAGTTGTGGTCTCATCTGAGACTTTTATTTTGAAAGTCGTGTTCTCATCTGAGACTTTTATTTTGAAAGTCGTGTTCTCTTTTAACACTTTTATTTTGAAAGTCGTGTTCTCGTCTGAGACTTTTATTTTGAAAGTCGTGTTCTCTTCTGAGACTTTTATTTTGAAAATCATTTTCTCTTTTGGAACTTTTATTTTGAAATCCCCGAGGTTCAGTGTCATTCGGTCTGTCAGACGGTGTGTTTGTCATGACAGGAGCAGATTTAACATCCCTGTGATCGGGTGAGATGTGTGATTCGCGTGTTTTATAACATTTAAACTGATTATGCTATGATATCGATACATAAAGAAGGAAAGCGAGGTCTTTTAATCCGGTATTAATGATTATATATCATTGTGTGCTAACGCTAAAAGCTCATGTCACCTCTACAAACATTTGACAATTCAACTAACGTTACTGACAGACTATTCAATATTTTGTTTTTATACAACCAGATAGCAAATTAATAACGACATAACAGGATTCAGTTGAGTAAATATTCGAGTTAACAGGATATAGTTATACAACTGAACTTTTATGGAAATCTTTTTTTAAAGTTGCACTACTTTTCTAAACATTATAGGAATATAATTATGTAATTGTTTATTTGCATTTTACTCTATAAGCCATCTGGCTGTTAATAATTTTGTTACATAAATACATTACATAAATCATCATCATGAGTTACTTTCACTTTTGTGTTCCTGACATAATTGTAAACTCTTCCATGATGCTGTAAGAAAGCCATGGTACTATCATAACATGGTACATATCAAACTATATCAAAACATGGGAATTCAGTTTCTAGTTGAATTAACCTCAAAATTAAACTGATTTGTTTTATTTCCCAGTTTCGACAGCTCTGATGTGAAAGACTTAAAGGTGATAGTGAGTAAATATATTAATACAGTCTCCTGAATTTGCTGTGATTTTTATTGGATGTTTCCGAAATATTCCCAGTAATATTTTTTAAATTACAATACTTTTCTAAGCATTATAGAAATTTAATATTTAACTCCAAGGACCCTGATAAAGTGATAAACCCTTTGAAGTAGGGCTTTTTAACGATTAATCGCGAATAATCGCATCCAAAATAAAAGTTTGTATTTACATAATATATGTGTGTGCTGTGTGTAATTATTATGCATATTTGAATACACACGCATATGTATATATTTAAGAAATAGTTGCATGTATATACTGTATATATATTTATATAATATACACTCACCTAAAGGATTATTAGGAACACTAATACTGTGTTTGACCCCCTTTCGCCTTCAGATCTGCCTTAATTCTACGTGGCATTGATTCAACAAGGTGCTGAAAGCATTCTTTAGAAATGTTGGCCCATATTGATAGGATAGCATCTTGCAGTTGATGGAGATTTGTGGGATGCACATCCAGGGCACGAAGCTCCCGTTCCACCACATCCCAAAGATGCTCTATTGGGTTGAGATCTGGGGACTGTGGAGGCCATTTTAGTCCAGTGAACTCATTGTCATGTTCAAGAAACCAATTTGAAATGATTGGAGCTTTGTGACATGGGGCATTATCCTGCTGGAAGTAGCCATCAGAGGATGGGTACATGGTGGTCATAAAGGGATGGACATGGTCAGAAACAATGCTCAGGTAGGCCGTGGCATTTAAACGATGCCCAATTGGCACTAAGGGGCCTAAAGTGTGCCAAGAAAACATCCCCCACACCATTACACCACCACCACCAGCCTGCACAGTGGAAACAAGGCATGATGGATCCATGTTCTCATTCTGTTTACGCCAAATTCTGACTCTACCATCTGAATGTCTCAACAGAAATCCAGACTCATCAGACCAGGCAACATTTTTCCAGTCTTCAACTGTCCAATTTTGGTGAGCTCGTGCAAATTGTAGCCTCTTTTTCCTATTTGTAGTGGAGATGAGTGGTACCCGGTGGGGTCTTCTGCTGTTGTAGCCCATCCGCCTCAAGGTTGTGCGTGTTGTGGCTTCACAAATGCTTTGCTGCATACCTCGGTTGTAACGAGTGGTTATTTCAGTCAAAGTTGCTCTTCTATCAGCTTGAATCAGTCGGCCCATTCTCCTCTGACCTCTAGCATCAACAAGGCATTTTGGCCCACAGGACTGCCGCATACTGGATGTGTTTCCCTTTTCACACCATTCTTTGTAAACCCTAGAAATGGTTGTGCGTGAAAATCCCAGTAACTGAGCAGATTGTGAAATACTCAGACCGGCCCGTCTGGCACCAACAACCATGCCACGCTCAAAATTGCTTAAATCCCCTTTCTTTCCCATTCTGACATTCAGTTTGGAGTTCAGGAGATTGTCTTGACCAGGACCACACCCCTAAATGCATTGAAGCAACTGCCATGTGATTGGTTGATTAGATCATTGCATTAATGAGAAATTGAACAGGTGTTCCTAATAATCCTTTAGGTGAGTGTATATATACATAATAATTATACACCGCACACACAGATATATTATGTAAATACAAACCTTTATTTTGGATGCGATTAGTCACGGTTAATCGTTAAACAGCCCTACTTTGAAGTTACATAAACCACTGCTAAAAGTGATAAACATGAGTATATGTTGTCTGAGCTGTAATAAACCCCCCCCCCAAAAAAGAGGCGCTTTTTAATTTTTTTTGGGTTATACATTCAGTTTTGAAAGTGTATATCTCAGGCCCTGTGTGCTCTAGCACCCTGCAGACAGTTTTGGCCGTTTCCAGCATAGTGTTGTCAAAAGTACCGACCGCGATACCAAGTCGGTACTGAAATTTTACAAATGTGACGCTTTGAGCGCTGTAATCGTAAACACCTCTGACTGGCCATTGTGCTCATGCCCTCATCGGATGTGTCTGTGATTGGCTACAATGATCAATGCACGGGAGCGTTGGAAAGCACACCGAAGTGTTTGAAAGTGGGAGCGTCTGAAAGCATAAGCAGGCGTCGACCAGCGGACCGGTAGGCTGATAGCCGCCTGCATTCGCCCGTGTGTATCTGTGTAAGCGCTGTGTGAAAAGCGCCATTAATGTATATTTACAACATGTTTTTGAAGCGCTGGTCGTTGCAGCCAATCACAGACATATTTGATGAGCGTGTGAGCTCAATGGCCAGTCAGAGGTGTTTACGATTCCAGCTCAACAGCGCTCAAAGCGTCACATTTTTTAAAATTTCAGTACCGACTTGGTATCGCGGTCGGTACTTTTGACAACACTATTCCAGCATATGTCAGCAAACACTGGAAAAATAATTTTGTGACAGTGGGATATTGTATTTATACCATAAATTACATAATTACAAAAATTACATAAAAAAGGACCCTTCAGATCCATTTGAATACATCTTGCATACATGCATACAATAATTTTTTCCAGTATTTGCTGCCATCTAGTGGAAACAGCCCAAACTGTCTGCAGGGTGCTAGAGCACACAGGGCCTTTAATAGCAACTTTAATAGTTATACACTATTAAAAATGAATTTATAACCAAAAAATCAAAAAGCGCCTCTGTTTTGGGGGGGTTATTACAGCTCAGACAACATATACTTAAATGTTTATCACTTTCAACAGTGGTTTATGAAACTTCAAAGGGTTTCCTTTAAAATGACACCAAAATGACCCACTGTATACTGTGTGCAGAATTATTAGGCATGTTGATTTTCTGATCATATTTTTTTCCAGGCACATTTGACCAATTCCAAACCGCATTAAACTGAATAAATACTATTCATTTTGTATTTATTTAATAATGTATAAGTGATATATAATTGTTCACGAAGGCTGGAATTGAAAAACACCTTATTCAGGTGTGCAGAATTATTAGGCATGTTTTCTTTTAATTTATTTCATTTTAGTCCATCCTGAAGTCCGTTTTGCAGAGATGGACTAAAAATGAACTCCCAAAACGTACTGCCAGATTCTGGAAGATGAATTCGTCAAACAGTGGTGCAAGAGGATGTGGTGCTGGTCCTTCAAGAGTCATCTTTAGTCACTTTTTAGGATTCTTTACCTAACTGAAGTCTCTGAGATCCTGACACCTTGCACTTCTGGAGACTCCAGGTAGGTTGCAGTTCTGGAAAATGGTGGCGCTGGAGACTAAAGGGTTCCTGATGGTTTCACACTTAATTCTTCACCTTAATTCTTTTGCAGTTAACAGGTGTCTTTTCCTCACCACCTGTTTTTTGTCTGATCCTGCTGACCCAATGAGCATTTCACTGTCCAGTGGTCATGCCTTAACTGCAATGTCTAGTATTGCATTAGTACTGCATCCTTCTCATGGGCATTTAATACTTTTAATAGAGTTAAATCTCTTTTTTGGCTCAATTTTTCTGTAAAAGAAAACATGCCTAATAATTCTGCACACCTGAATATAAGGTGTTTTTCATTTCCAGCCTTCATGAACAATTATATATCACTTATACATTATTAAATACTAAATCAATAGTAGTTATTAGGATTACTGTGGTTTGGAATTGGTCAAATGTGCCTGGAAAAAAAATATGATCAGAAAATCAACGTGCCTAATAATTCTGCACACAGTGTATGTTGGTATGGGAAGCTTTCAAATTTGGGTAGGACAAATCCAGCTGGAAATCCCCAAGAAGCTAAGAGCTAAGGTTAAAGGTGCACTATGTAACTTTCCCGTCCACTAGAGGTCGCCTGTTCAGAACAAAGGCGTAGTTTGATGATGGCACGTTTGAGCGTAGAATCCTGGGACATGTGGTCTTCACCTCACAGCCGGTGGGAAAGAATCGGGATAGGACTCGGGCAGAAATCATGTGGATGTGATTATTAATGTTACTGTAGTCTGAAGCAGAGCAGGAGCGAGTGTTGAGGAGCTGAGGAACCGCTGGAGCGATTGTTAATGAGATGAACGCAACACATGCCTCGCGAGCAGCGGGACTTTTATTATGACACAGTCGCCGGCGCCACTTCCGCTCCTCCGCTCATGAGTGTGAGGTAACGCAGCTCTGATCATATTACACACATCTGAGTGTGTTGATGATGGGATGGCGTTACTCTGTGTGTTCTCTCAGCGGCTGCTATGACACTTGTTCACACTGCAGTGAGAGGAAAGCGTTTCTGCAGAATAAAACCGCAAACCGAGGGGAACGCAGATATGATGTCATCGACAGGCCACGCCCTCACACGTCCCGGTTCCTCGGGTAAATTAGCAATTTCTCGCGATTTACAAATAGTTGGAAACATTTGGGATATTGTAAGTACTCAACTGAACAAAATATATATAACACTGGCCTAGTGGATATTTTACTGCAAAAATGTTACATAGTGCACCTTTAATCGTATATTTGCATTTTACTCTATAAGCCATCTGGCTGTTAATAAGTTTGTGTGTGTAATATTACATAAATCATCATCATGAGTTACTTTCACTTTTGTGTTCCTGACATAATTGTAAACTGTACTGTGATTTTTGTTTACATGATACTCAAGAAAACCATGGTTTTATATCATATTATCATGCTATGGTACGTTTTAGTTATTGAGAAGAGTTTCCAGAGTAATTCACCTCAAAATCAAATTTATTTCTCTTATTTCCCAGTTTCGACAGCTCTGATGTGTAAGACTTGAAGGTAAGAACGAGTAAACACATTTACATCGAGTCTCCTGAATCTGCTGTGATTTTCATTGGTCGTTTTTGAAATATTCTCAGTACAGGTGTGGAAATGGAGCAGTCAGATCATTCTCCGCTGAAGCGCTTCGTGCTGGCCAAAAAGAAGATCGGCGAGGTTTTTGAGCAGCTCTTGGTTTACGTTCAGGAGGGCTCAGAGTTTGTGAAAGGTGAACTTTGATTTGATTTCTGTGAGACTAAATATATCCAAACAAACATTGCTAGGTCTAATACGGCTAATGAGTAGGATTGGTTTGTTAGTTTAGCTATTGTCGTATTTGCATGTGTTGTGTTTATTCTCTTGTGTTGTCAACAGAGACCTCGAATAATGAGTCGCTGGAGAATATTGCAAACAGGAGCCAGTTGGATCAGATAGAGGAGTTCACGGGCAAACTGTCCACCATTAAAGAGGTGTTGTCTCGCAGGCATATGAAGGTGGCCTTCTTTGGCAGGTGAGTTTTGTGTTTGACCAGAAGTTGTTTCGCTTTTAGTTTCGCTTCAGTAAACATGTCCGTTTTGTTACTAGAACAAGCAATGGCAAGAGCACAGTGGTCAACGCCATGTTGCATGACCGCGTGCTGCCCAGCGGCATCGGTCACACTACCAACTGCTTCCTGAGCGTGGAGGGGACAGATGAAGACAAGGCCTTTCTCAAGACAGAAGGATCCGAAGAGGAGAAAAGCATCAAGGTGCAGACAAGTGCATGTTTTCTTTCAGAATGTATTCAATATACACCAATCAGGCATAACATTATGAAGTGAATAACACTGATGATCTGTTAGTGGGTGGGATATATTAGGCAGCAAGTGAACATTTTGTCCTCAGAGTTGATGCGTAAGAAGCAGGAAAAATGGGCAAGCGTAAGGATTTGAGCGAGTTTGACAAGGGCCAAATTGTGATGGCTAGAAGACTGGGTCAGAGCATCTCCAAAACTGCAGCTCTTGTGGGGTGTTCCCGGTCTGCAGTGGTCAGTCTCTGGACTGGCTATTGAAATATGAAGTGTGTGTGTGTTCAAACACACAAACTCAAAGCTCTTCTCTACAACACGTTTGGTTTAACTTGTGACAGAAATATATTACTGTTGTACAGTTGGCTTAAAGTTTAAAGTTTTCAAATGTGAAAGTTACATGGAATCAATTTATCACACATACTTTTTGATGTTTAAAATGTAAATGTAAGCCGTTGACTCAAAATCTAGAAAAATTTAAACAGAAAACAGAATTTTGGGGGGAAATAAAAGTTTGGGTGAAAAAAAGAAGGGAAAAAAAGTTTTTATTCATACAGTTTCAAGTTATTTTTTTTAACTTTTATGAAATCAATTGATTAGATATAGATTTTGATTATTACAATTTAAGATAATTGAATTTTAAAATAAAGGTTTGAAAAAAAAAAATTTTAATTCCAAAAGTTTGATTTCAAAGACCCATAAATTAATAAATTAAGTTGTAAAGGTTTTATGAAATCAATTGATAATATACTTTTTGGTGATTAAAATGCAATTAAGACAGAATACGGAAAAAATAAAACTGAATTTGGGGGAAAATAAAAGTAAAAAAAAGTTTTAACCGTGTATTCAATTATAAAAGTTTTATAAAAATCAATTCATAGCACATCCTTTTTGATGATTCAAATGATTTAATTTTAAAATAAAAGTTTGAAGAAAAAAAAAAACTTTAAACGAAGTTTAATTTCAAAGACTCCTATTGTTTGCTGCTAAAGTTTCATAAAATCAACTGATGATTAATTTTGATGATTTATAATTAAATTAATCCATTCGTACAGAATCCAGAAAAATTAAAAGGGAAAACACAAACCTTATGAAAAAAATATTGTTTGACAAAAAAAAAAAAATAATAATTTAAAGACCCCTATTCTTTAGAGCTATATTTAGCGACTTTTCAGACCCCTTTACTTTTTGGACAAACGTCAGCTACTTTAAAAATGTAACCAGTACTATCCTGCGAGCGTGAAGTCTTGCTTTCTCCCTGCCGCCACACCTCTCTCTGCGTCTTCTCTGTTCAGTGAATGGCTGAGAGGAGCAGCGCGTGCGGGTGAACTCACACAGCAGCTGACAGACGTGAATGAGCGGGCTACACATGAGCACAGTGTTGCCATGAATTTATCTCTTATCTGCTTTCTTTGATATATTTAAAGAATTTAGTTTGGCCCGTTATGATTTCCATTCTTCTCTTGTGCTCATCACTTATATTACTCACTATCACAGAGCTTTAGTTCATCCAGTTTATGACATCTCCCAATTCAGATTATTTTACACATATAAACAATGACATTTAGTCATTCACCATATCATACTCGTTCTATTGTATCTGACAAAAAGATATAGCAAAGAAGAACATATTTATTGGACAGTCGGCACTATTATATTATTTTAAAATACAGTATGTGAGCACGGATTAGGAGAGAAAGCACATTAGGCAGGAAGAACGCAAGTACGACGTGGTGACGTCACGTATATGCTAATTGACACATGACGTCATCTTAGTGCTGGGCGGTATGACCAAAAATGCATTATTAAATTATTACAATTATTTCGGTTTCACGGTATATGATGGAGATTGACTAGAATGCCCTATTTTACTGTCACGAGTGAATATTGTCCACACTTAGAGTTAATACACGCTCATTACAGAAACCAGAATATTAAAATATAAATTAAAACAGAGTTGAGGGCACCTTAAGTATTTTTAAAATCTAACCCTACACTCAAAAAAAAAAAGGTTCTATATGGCACCAAAAATGGTTCTTGGCTCGTAATCATAGGGGAACCTTTTTAAGTGCTATATAGCACCAATTTTGGTTCTTCAGTGGTTCTTCAGAGGTTCTTCACCGGTTCTTTGACTAAGGTGCTATATGGCACCGCTAACTAAGGTGCTATATCACCGCTACCATATCCAGAACATGTTAAGATATGGTGCTATATAGCACCAAAAGTGGTTCCCCTATGATTACGACGAAGAACCATTTTTGGTGCCATATAGAACCTTTTTTTTTAGAGTGCATAAAACAACAAACTGCCAAAACGAGGGAGAAACGCGGACGAACATTTAAAAAGTCTAAGGATATTTGCAATACATTTAAGAGCACTGCAGTCTCTGAGCAAACGACACACATCAGTTTAACACGGAAAGAATAAAGCAGTTACATTTTTGCCCGTTCTTCTTTGAACTGTCAGTCTATTTATTAACTTACATCGTCTTCTGTGTAGCAGAATAACCCATCGTGTCATCACGTGATCAGACGTACAGTGTCCTTTGCATACATTTCATTTGAAGAAGACGTGATGAAATATATGAAGAGTTTGGTTGCAAAACGCGATATATCCATTTTGAGAAAATTGGTTATTTGCCATTATTATTTGACATCAACAGTCAAGTTCATTCACATTTTTTTTGTACATTAAACTATTACTTGAGCTCAGTGAAGGCCAGGGACACAATATTCTTCAAATCCAGGATATTTTTTATTTAATTTTATGTCCATAAATAGCTCATAAATAAGTCAAAAACCATGCCAAAATGCAACATATTTATCTTAACATTGTCAAACATCTTAAATTGGTTAAAAAAACAATACATCATAAATATATGGAATAGTATATACAAAGATTGATTAATAATAATAAGATTCTGAGTTAGTTTTGGCCAGAACATACACAACATAACCACTTTTTTTTTTTTTTTTTTTTGCAAAACGCTATATATCCACCTTTGGCTATAATCTACTACTGTAATACCATTAAGAAAAGCTAGTGAATCAATGTTTTGTGTGTGTGTGTGTGTGTGTGTGTGTGTGTGTGTGTGTGTGTGTGTGTGTGTGTGTGTGTGTGTGTGTGTTTGTAACCTACGTGACTGACAGCTCGCCTACAGTATAAACAATTAAATGCTAAACGTTTTTTAGTTAGCCTATTGAATCCTCTTTTTAAAAATATGTTATTTGTTTTGATATTATCGTTAAATCACTGAGCAAACTCGGAGCACTTCACCGGCGGTGACTCTCTCCTCGCGTGACATCCTGAGCTCGCGCACGACGCGCAGCATCCAGAACGCTCTATAGCCTAACCGTTATATCGCACTTTGTAAAGAAACTGGGCTGGCGGATATCGCGTTTTGTGAAAAAATAAATTTTGTAGTAGGCTTAAAATGTACATTTTTAAATCT
Source organism: Romanogobio albipinnatus (assembly GCA_023566225.1). NCBI lineage: Eukaryota > Metazoa > Chordata > Actinopteri > Cypriniformes > Gobionidae > Romanogobio > Romanogobio albipinnatus. The sequence goes on from CM042254.1 coordinate 49,303,641, forward strand.
TATTAATGGCAGCAATTCACACATAGATTAAGGTACATCTGAACATTGATTTCCAATAATAAAATGCAAATGTCAAAAAATGGCGTTTATCGCGTTTTGCAACCAAACTCTTCATATGTGGTTCATGTTTCGAGCACTAGAGTATATGAAATAGGTCCATAAAAAACTTTCTTTTGACACGTTCGCTCCGGTCTATATATGTGCTATATAGGGATGGAACGATTACCGGTTTCACGATAAACCGATAAATAAAAAAATTAATTATAATTAAATTATTTATCATTACCGCGTGTGATTATCACGATTTTGAAAACTCATGGTAAATCCTGTCCAGTCAGGTGCAGGCAGCGCAACGCTGTTTTTTGAATGAGAAGAAATGGCAAAAGGCAGTGACAGCACTCGGGGAATTGGAGGACCAAAATCTGAGGTGTGGTCATATTTTGGCTTTTACAAAAGTCCTGAGGGAAACTTAATCGAAGATGGTCATCGAAGTGGACTTTAGTAGTAATACCAGACATAGTTTTGGTATTGAGGTCACTCACACTAGCCACTTTGGCGGTTGAACTTCTTAATTATAGTCTTCTCAAAAGCCATCTGTTATAATCGCGTTGCGCATTATAACCAATCACACGTGTTTCTGATAATCAGAGGCGTTCAGATTAGCCAGAGTTTTGTTCAGAGCGCGCTCTCGCTGAAATCTGCACTCAAAACGTGTGATGTACGCAGGAGATTCATTCATCATACAGTGGTTGACTGTTTTTGTTCTATTTCAGCAGGGAAAATAGTTTCAAACAAACACAGCAGAACCACAGACATGCATCTGATATGACTGAGAAAGTCGGCTTGACGTTCGAGATTTGCAAATTTAGGGACCGTCTCTAAAGTTACATACAAGATTTGTATACACGTTTCTCACTTCAATAGCGTTTGAAGAGAATGACTTGCAGTCATAAATCTGACTGTAAAGTGTTCATCTAGGTGTCAGGTATGATGCACACCTTTTGGATTTTTGATATTTAATCAAATAAACTGTCAAATCATATGAAAATATGGATATGTATTATTTCACTAGAATACTGTTTGGGCTCTTACACAAAATATGCTGATTTAAATGCATCACTGATGAGAATAATGCTTGAGAATATATTTACAGAGAGAATATTAGAGATTATATTTACACCAAATTATTATTATTATTTATGCGTTGCTATTGACGATGGTCATTAAGAAGTAAATCCCACAGAATAGAATCTAGCTTAAAAAAGTGCATAGAGCTGCTTGATTTATTTGTTGTTTGTTGTATTTCAAATATAAAACTTGTTGAAATGTTTTAAGTGTGTGCATCTGTTCTTTTTGAACACTTTCATCTCATTGGAAGAAAACTGTGATAATATTGATAACCGTGATAATTTGGGTCACAATAATCGTGATGTGAAATTTCCATACTGTTTCATCCCTAGTGCTATATGATCCATGTGGAGATCGTTGTTAATCTCATCACGGCGCTCCACGCAGAAACCGCTCTCTCTCGCTTGCCGTGTGTTGTTTGAATTCGCCGCTGTAATCAAGGGCTGAATCCGAAATCACCCTCTATAACCTCAAATAGGACATTATTTGAAGGGACAGCCATTTGTAGTGGTGTCTGAAACCATAGTTGATGTTATTGAGTGCACTCATTCAGTCTCACATTGCACTGCGATGTACACACAACGTGTGAATTCACTCACTCGTTTTCATTCACTCATCAAGTGAACAATATAAGTGGATAACGTAGGGAATAGTGAATTAGGCTTTAGGGGGCGATTTCAGATTCAGCCATAGGCTGTAATGCGATCTCAGCTGTGCTCTCACTACAGTGCAACAGTGAAACGGGACCCCTCTCAAACAATGACGCGCTGCACTGCGTTCCGAACGTTGTTTAAGTAACATATACCGGTATTGCGTAGGGGTGGCACGGTACATGAAAAAAAACCGAACCGTTTGGTTCGCTTGCCGTTCGTAGTGTGTGCGTCGCAGGGTTTCGACGCATGCGCAATGTATCCTCGTGCCCGTATGTTACCTCAGAGGCCAGACAGTGGGTGTCCTTTTCGCGTGAAATAAGAGGTGTGTGTGTGTGTGTGTGGACATACAGTAAAATAAAGTAAAAGTGGAGTGCTGCAGGTCACGTCACGTGTAGAAATGCAAGTGGGAGAGATAAGGAAGGCTGCCCGGAGTTGGAGGATGCGCCAGCGACGTATAGCAGGCAGGGCAGATGCAGTGTGTATGCGCGCGCGTGCATTCACACACTGGCAGTGTTTGTCTCGCGCAGCTGAACCGCAGCACGTGCATTGCAAAAAGAGACAAATATTGTCCATTATGTCACATTTTCCGGTCTTCTCCTCCGACCGCTGTCTGTCTCGTGCTTTGATTTATGATGGGCAGCATATATCTGCTGCAGATGCGACCGTGTTCCCCTCTGTCTCATACACACATGCATATAACATGCTGTATATAAGTAGTTCACATGATAAATGTAACATTTAAAAGTTAAGATGCTTCTAGTTTTAATAATTTAAACATGCCTTTGAAGTTTGGGCAAAAACTTCTGGCAGTGTTGTGTTTTCGTGTATTTTTTTTCTTTTCACAGCGCTGGATGTCATGTGGTGATTGTGAAACACACGGAACACTTCATGGTGAAATTTGTTAATCAGGTCAGCTGAATTAAAGCCACAGTGCATTGTTCTGACCAAAATTGACATGATTAACATGAAAAATGTTACGCCAATGTGTCGGACTCTGTAGACAGCCAGTTAGGAAACAACTTCTATATGATATAACAATTTTTTAATACTGTATCCTAATTGTGGATGATTAAGCTATATATCATATGCTGAAGTAAATTTCTGGAGTGTTAACGATGAAAAACAACAACAACAAGAACCGTACAGAACCGAAAACCGTGACCCTAAAACCGTGATACGAACCGAACCGTGGGTTTTGTGAACCGTGCCACCCCTAGTATTGCGGTATAATCAAAATTCATATCATAACAAAAATAAATACCGGTATTCTGTATGAACCGGTATACCACCCAGCACTACGTCATCTAGCAACATTTAGCAACTTTTTGGGCGAGCTTTAGCTACTTTCCTTGGAAAATAGTTGGCATCACTGGTTTAGCTCAATTATTAAATTGTAAAAGTTTTGTGAAATCAATTGATAATGAACTTTTTGATGAAAGTAAGCCATTAACATGGAATCCAGAAAATGTAAAATGGGAAACAAAATGGATTTCAAAGGGACCTTCTCAATGGATCACTTGCGTCACCAAACTTGCACAAATACTGTTCGTAGTTATGAAACTGCTTCTTAAAGTTCATGTGATGAAGATCAAATGCACTTTTTCTCTGCAGACAGTGAATCAGCTGGCTCACGCCCTACATATGGACGAGAGTTTGGATGCTGGCTGTCTCGTGAAAGTCTTCTGGCCCAAGACAAAGTGTGCCCTGCTCAGAGACGACCTGGTTCTGGTGGACAGGTACACTTCCATCAGCCCTCAATGCTATTAATACGTCCCATTGTAGTGCAGTCTGAAGAGTAAAGATTAATATTTGCCTTTCAGCCCTGGAACTGACGTGACCACACAACTGGACAGCTGGATCGACAAGTTCTGTCTGGACGCTGATGTATTCGTGTTGGTGGCCAACTCTGAATCTACACTAATGAACACGGTGATTCAAAACGAAGCTAGTCAAGGCGTGAAAAACGCTGTGTTGTTAAGCTGTCACACATTAATCTGACTAATTTGGACTGGCATGTGATGTCACATGGTGTTGAGTGTTTGTAGTGCGCTAATATGGGAAAGTATGCAGAGGAGGAGGGGTTGCTCAGCGTTTGGTTGCGTTCAGTTTAGAAGAATGCAGTGCTGCGTTTAGATCACACACACAGGCTGAACTCCGCTCATACCCACTGAGGCATGCCTGCTATCCCAGGATGCTTCAGTTGATTTCAAGGCCTCTCTCGGGGGATTTACGTAAAGCTAAGCATTGTACATTGTACATAAATGACATCCCCTAATGTTCGGGCATGACAAACATGAAGAAAGCTAGATTATATGGACCAGGGTTATTATAGTTACTAAAACCAATTTAGTTACTTGAAATAAAATAAACATGAACTGAAATAAACTATAAAAAATTTAATATGATTTATTTAAAAAAAGGCAGCATTTCTCAGTTTCATTTTAATTGATCTTGATGTACTAAATGACTAAATAAAATTAGTAAAAACTATGGACCTATTAAAAAAAAAAAAACAATAAAAATGTCAAAAACGTACAACTACTTTACTAAAACCTTAATTAAGTTTAAAATGAAAACAATGTATGACCTGAAACATTTATTGTGGCTCACTGCATACATATGGAGGCGTTTAACTAAATTACATAATGAAATGATTAGACAATTCATGGAACGTTGCACACTAAATAAGTCCAAGTATAATGTAATGTAAGCATAGATGAATAAATTAGGCGAGAAAAACATTTTCGATGTGAAATCTGAATCAGAATGAAACACAAAATGAAATACACTTTTAAATTAAATGTAGCGGATAACATGAAAGAAAGCAATTAACAAAATAACATTTATTTTGTATTTCACATCCTTTTTCATATTAAATGGGAAAACAATTATTTCACGCCTTATTTATTTCTTCTTGCGAACCATTTGTACTTTTATTGATTTATTGCAAAATTCCATTACTTATTTAATAGTTTATTTATATATTTATTTAATTAATTCATTTAGTCATTTACATCCCTCCATATACATAATGTTTTTAAGTATTTATTCCCTTCTGATCCAGCCAATATTTCAGATATGTCCATATATCAATGTTTTGGATATTTCTTTTTTCCCCCTCATTATTTTCATTTCATACATTTCTGTTTAAAGGCACAATATGTAAGATTTTTGGATTTAAAAATATATATTTTTTGTTGACTTGTGTACTTACATTATCCCAAATGTTTCCAAGAATGTTTAAATCCAGAGAAATCATCAATTTTAACCAGGACACGGTCCGCATCTGTGTGTCACCTATCAATGACATCATACCCGTGTTACCCTCGATTTCTGGTTTTATTTTGTAGAAACCATGGAAACATCAAAGACACTTAAATATCTGATGTGTTTTATTAGACAGGCGAGCAACTCTTTGGATCATTCATGGACAGAAACTAATCATTGTTCTCCAGCTCAACGCAGTTAGTCTGATTGTTTAAATCTGGTGTTCTTGATTTACCGCGAGTACCATGTTTTACCACCTAATATTGATCTCTTACTGCAGTTTGAACAAGTGTCTTCATAGTAGCCACTAGGGGTGTAACGGTACATGTATTCATATTGAACCGTTTCGGTACAGGGCTTTCGGTACGGTGCACGCGTGTACCGAACGGTTATGAATGTAATCTTTAACAGTTCACAGTCGGCTTGTTGTAAGCACGGAACACACTTCAATCCGAGTTCCCACACCAACATATTAAGTATTCATTCCATTTTATCACAAAATTCAAACGATAAATGCCGTTTTAACGCTCTTTAATGTGACGTGACTGATAGACGTGCATCAGTTCAACTTAAAGCGGCGGCGCGCGAGTCAATGCGATCATCTCTTCCTAAAGAATAAACATAAATTAATATCTTAAAGTATGTTGAGGATACATTACAACTTACTGAAATGTATCATATGTCGTGTAATCACTCCATCTGTGTTTCAACCGCGGAAAGACAATAAAACAGCTTGTAAACAATGTCATGCAGAATCACGTTTACTCAGAAGTCATTCAGTGTCCACAGCTGTAGCTCACTAGAGAAATCAACTCTTTCACTGAATACATGCACTATATTAGCCGTTATATTCATTATATTAGCCGTTATATTCATTATATTAGCCGTTATATTCATTATATTAGCCGTTATATTCATTATATTAGCCGTTATATTCATTATATTAGCCGTTATATTCATTATATTAGCCGTTATATTCATTATATTAGCCGTTATATTCATTATATTAGCATATATATATTCATTATATACTACTTAGCCTGTTAGTGATGTCTTGTTTATTTAATGTATGTTTAAATAAACCTGTCATGAAAATTACAGCCACTAAATGATTATATTTCAACAACGAATAAAAATAATTAGATTTAGAAGTTAATGCAAAAACTGCCTCATGTGAAGCTTATGAGTGTTGATTATTATATCTAAAAATAAATAGCAACTGAATTTAGGCTAATAGTTTGGGCTCTGTTGTTAATCTTTAATAGCTATATGTAAGTAAGGGCTCCCTATATAGTTTACAGCATTATCTTTAAGAAACTTTTAGTTATAATTGAATTCATTTAAGGACAGACACAATTTTTTTCATTAAACCACTGTTGAATAAAAATTAATAAAAAGCAATTTTGTAAAACTGCTGTACCGAATCCATACCGAACCGGGACTTCAAAACCGAGGTACGTACCGAACCGTCAGTTTTATGTACCGTTACACCCCTAGTAGCCACTGAGTGAACGCTCAGAGTAGCATTATAACATAACTTTAACACACTCAAATGTGTGTAATATGATAAAACAGCGCCACGTTACCCCACATACACATGAGCGGAAGAAGAGGAAGAGCTCGTCTGTGGCAGAATAAAAGCTCTGCAAAATCCAGACGTCATCAAGACACGCCTTTTGTTTTGAATATGCGACATCTCACAGCGAAAAATTACATATTGTGTCTTTAAGTGCACATTCTTCATGTTCCCGACTGATTTAATGCTTTGGTTTATTGCTGCTCAACAGCTGATTTGATAAGTGAACACGTGTTGTCTTTACGCTGTCTGTGTGTGTGTGTGTGTGTATGTGTGGCCTGGTAAAGCCTACGTTATGGGGACAAAATGTCCCCACAAAGATGGCAATATCCGAAATCCTTGTCCTTGCGGGGACATTTTTTTGTCCCCGTGAGGAAAAACATCTTATAAATCATGTTATAATGATGATGTTTTTTGAAAATGTAAAAATGCAGAATGTTTTTCCTGTAATGGGTAGGTTTAGATTTAGGGGTAGGGGTAGTGTAGGGGGATAAAATATACAGTTTATACAGATTTAAAACCATTATGTCTATGGAAAGTCCCCATAAAACATGAAAGCCCAACGTGTGTGAGTGTTCATTAGTGTTTCCATCACACGACCCCTAGCGAACTCAACCTCGTCAACCTCTTTGTTATTTCTTTTTAAAGGAGAAGCATTTCTTCCATAAGGTCAACGAACGCCTCTCAAAGCCCAACATCTTCATCCTGAACAATCGCTGGGATGCTTCCGCTGCCGAACCGGAATACATGGAGGACGTGAGTTTGTTTGGTTCACTACAGATGTTCCCGATCCTGAAACGTATCTCTGATATGTCATTGATTTGGGGTTGTTTTAATGGTCTCAGGTGCGTAAGCAGCACACGGACAGGTGTGTGAACTTCCTGGTGGAGGAGCTAAAGGTCGTGGATCGTGCACAGGCGCCTAACCGCATTTTCTTTGTATCGGCGAAGGAGGTGCTGAACTCGCGGATGCAGAGGGCGCAGGGTATGCCAGAGACTGGTAAGAGTGTGATCTTAAGAGGGTTCACGTGGCAGAGCCAGATACTCACTGCCCGCATGACATCTAGTGGATGGGAATCATAGATTTGGGTATTTAAAGAAATGATCTTTCATGGCATTTTTGTATTGTATTATTAACAGACACAGGACACACGCATGAGGAAATCTAAGTAACTAAAACTTTTTGAAAATATATATTTTTTAACATAAAAATGTATTTAATTTAAGAGTGATATGTATATATTTTTGGTCTGTCATGTACATTTAAAGGTACACTCTATTTCCAAAAGTATTGGGACGCCCCTCCAAATCACTGAGTTCAGGTGTTCAATCACTTCATGGCCACAGGTGTATAAATCGAGCACTAGGCCTGCAGACGCTTCTACACACATTAGTGAAAGAATCACTCTCAGGAGCTCAGAGAACTCAAGCGTGGTACCGTGATCGGTTGCCACCTGTGCAATAAGTCCAAATATTATACTAAATATTCCACGCTCAACTGTTAGTGGTGTTATAACAAAGTGGAAGCAATTGGGAACAACAGCAACTCAGCCACGAAGTGAAATCACAGAGCGGGGTCAGTGCATGCTGAGGGTCACAGAAGTCGCCAACTTTCTGCAGAGTCAAGAGCTCCACCTCCAAACTTCTGTGGCCTTCAGATGAGCTCAAGAACAGTGTGTAGAGCTTCAGGGAATGGATTTCCATGGCCGAGCGGCTCATTCAAGCCTTACATCACCAAGTGCAATGCAAAGTGTGGGATGCAGTGGGGTAAAGCGCGCCACCACTGGACTCTAGAGCAGTGGAGACGTGTTCTCTGGAGTGACCAATCACGCTTCTCTGTCTGACAATCCCACGGACGAGTCTGGGTTTGGCGGTTGCCAGGAGAACGGGACTTGCCTGACTGCATTGTGCCAAGTGTAAAGTTTGGTGGAGGGGGGGATTATGGGGTGGGGTTGTTTTTCAGGGGTTGGGCTTGGCCCCTTAGTTCCAGTGAAATGAACTCTTAAAGCTTCAGCATACCAAGACATTTTGGACAATTTCATGTTCCCAACTTTGTGGGAACAGTTTGGGGACTGCCTCTTCCTGTCCCAACATGACTGACCAGTGCACAAAGCGTCGCTCCATAAAGACATGGATGATGAGTTTGGTGTAGAGGAACTTGACTGGCCTGCACAGAGTCCTGACCTCAACCCGATAGATCACCTTTGGGATGAATTAGAGCGGAGACTGAGAGCCAGGCCTTCTCGTCCAACATCAGTGCCTGACCTCACTAATGCGCTTATTGAAGAATCCCCATAAACACACTCCTAAACCTTGTGGAAAGCCTTCCCAGAAGAGCTGAAGCTGTTAGAGCTGCAAAGGATGGGCCGACTCCATATTAAACCCTACGGATTAAGAACAAGATGTCATTATGTGCATGTAAAGCCAGACGTCCCAAAACTTGTGGCAATATAGTGTACCTTTTGGCCGTCTAGGGGTTAAAAAACAAAACTGCATGCATTTTGCTTTTGTACATTGTTTTGGTTGTGCTTGGTATTGCTGGACGTTGCAGCGTGGTTGAATTGTTGGTCATTGTGTCCGTTGGGTTCAAGTTTATTGGTGGGTTACACAACTGGTGTCCCTTAATGTGCTACAAGGTCCAAGTGTGCTCAAGATTTACTCTGTTAAACCTGGATGTGTGTTTATAGAGCTTGATAAAGATGCATGTGTGTGTGTTTGCAGGTGGCGCTCTGGCTGAGGGCTTTCAGGATCGACTGAAGGAGTTCCAGAGCTTTGAGAGATCGTTTGAGGCAAGTCGGAGCTGATTGTGCGGTACTAGATAGGAGAACTGTAGCTGCTTTAGGTTACATGAAAACCAAAAAACACCTGTTCTAACTAGACATGATGTGATTCCGCGACATGTGATAAAAGGCATCCTTTTCATGTTAATCAGAGATTTTGTTCTGACCAGCGATACTCGGCGAGCAACAGGAGATTCTGTTATTTTTGTTGTTGAACAATATGTGCATACATATATATAAATTCATTTTAGCGGTTAGCCAAGGGGTCTTCTAAAACATTAGCCTGCTCATATAACATTTCCCAGGTCTTGTACAGTAAAAAACGGTAACGGATCTGTACTCGCATCATTTGGATCTTCAAACAATTGGTTCAAAGTTGTTTATAGTAGAATAAGACAAAATTCATGTTGTCTATTCGCAGTCATCATCCTCCTGTCGCTGTCATGGCTCGCTGGTTTGTGTCATCTGTGGACTCGTTCCTCCAGGTCTGGCCATCTTGCTTTCAGTCCGCGATTAGCTAACTTTGTTTTCTTCATTACAGTTAAAGTAACCTCTGCTTTTCGCCAGTCCCTCACAAGTTTCTCACTCCAAACGTTCTTTCTGCTGCTCGATTACCGTTTTCGGCTGCATATTTTACTAGCGTTACCTGCAGTTTGTAATCTGCAGAATAGGATTTTCTTTTTGGGGGCATTTTGTTTGTGTTCAATCTTTCTCAGTTGTCTTTAAGTTAATATTTCAGTTAACAGGTTTTCAGTTTTCAGTTGATTTTTTCAGGGGTAGGCTACAGGAGCAGCACAGAGCGCCCACTCGCGACTGTAGGCGTAGCTAAATGTTCAGTGTTTCCCACAGATTAGAAACCAATTTGTGGTGGCGGGGGGCAGGGGATGGTGAGGGGAGGGGCGGCTGATTGGCACAAATATCGATTTCGATCTTGATTCAGTATCAATTCTTATGTATATAGCCTACTGTACATATAAGGAAAAATAAGTTTCCTTTTTAGCACAATTTTAAACTTTTCTTGGGTTAAATCATATTGGCTTGCATTCATTAAAGGTCCCGTTCTTCGTGATCCCATTGTTCAAACTTTAGTTAGTGTGTAATGTTGCTGTTAGAGCATAAATAATACCTGTAAAATTATAAAGCTCAAAGTTCAATGCCAAGCGAGATATTTTATTTAACAGGAGTTCCCTTTCAAAGCCTACAGCGAACGGCCGGCTTGGACTACATCCTGGTACAGCCTGCTTTAATTACGTCAGTAGAACAGTAGAACAGACTAACCTCCGCCCACAAGAATATGCGAAAAACGGGGCGTGGTCTTGTTGCTCTCCCACGTGGAGAAGAGGAAGTGTTGCGTGGAGAAAAGGAAGTGTAGCGTTTGAGTGTGTTTGTCGCCATGTCGTCGAGACGCTGTTATTTTCATCCCGTGGTCAAATCATCTTTGTTTGGCTTTCCCAGGGACGCTGTAGAGATCATTGAGCGCATACATCTCCCGTTAAGAGGCGTGACCTTTCCGTGCAACGTGCGCTAAGCTGCTGTCGAATCACAACACAGGAACCGCTGGCACAATCAGAACTCGTTACGTATTTCTGAAGGAGGGACTTCATAGAACAAGGAACTCATCAGCCCGTTTTTAGGACAGATAAATACAGTTTTTTTACACGCGAAACATGAACACATGTTATATTGCACACTGTAAACACAATCAAAGCTTAAAAAAAACACGAAGAACGGGACCTTTAAAAAGGTCTTAAAAAGTCTTAAAGGTCCCGTTCTTCGTGTTTTTTTGAAGCTATGAAGTCCCTCCTTCAGAAATACGTAACAAGTTCTGATTGTGCCAGCGGTTCCTGTTTTGTGATTTGACCGCAGCTTAGCGCACGTAACTTGCACGGAAAGGTCACGCCTCTTAACAGGAGATATATGCGCTCAATGATCTCTACAGCGTCCCTGGGAAAGCCAAACGAAGGTGATTTGACTCCGGGATGAAAATAACAGCGTCTCGACGACATGGCGACAAACACACTCAAACGCTACACTTCCTTTTCTCCACGCAACACTTCCTCTTCTCCACGAGGGAGAGCAACAAGACCACGCCCCCTTTTTTGCGTATTCTTGTGGGCGGAGGTTAGTCTGTTCTACTGACGTCATTAATGAAGGAAGTACCAGGATGTAGTCCAAGCCGGCCGTTCGCTGTAGGCTTTGAAAGGGAACTTCTGTTAAATAAAATATCTCGCTTGGCATTGAACTTTGAGCTTTATAATTTCACAGGTATTATTTATGCTCTAACAGCAACATTACACACTAACTAAAGTTTGAACAATGGGATCACGAAGAACGGGACCTTTAAATTTAACTTGTTCATATCTGTAGACACCCTGATTCAATTTTAAAAGCTTAGACTTTCATAGCAAAAGCAGGTTTGGCAGTTTGGCGTGAGATTTGAAAAAAGATAATGAATAACGACGTGCAATATGTGGCGGCCGGTGTTGATTCTGTGGGAAACACTGATGTTTATTCTGGTTAATTTTGATATATAAGTCGAACCTGACTATAAGTCGCAGGACCAGCCAAACTATGAAAAAAAGTGTGACTTTTAGTCCGGAAAATACGCTATGTATATCCATTTTATTGCGAGTGCAGTGCGTTCGCACTGACTCCGCCCACACGCTCTTCTGATTGGCTGTGATCTTTGATTGATTGACACGTCTCGTAGTCGCGTCTGGTGCGGACAGACAAATTGCTTGTCGCTGGAATCACATCTAGTTAGGGACACGGTGTTAAACTAAATTTGTATTTAGTAGCTGCCTTAAAGGGTTAGTTCACCCAAAATTGAAAATAAAGTCAGTAATTACTCACCCTCATGTTGTTCCAACCATGTAAGACCTTCGTTCATCTTCGGAACATAATTTAGTATATTTGTGATGAAATCTGAGAGCTGTC